>CAUHTR010000090.1:0-155134 GCA_959609185.1 Schmidtea polychroa
TATTATAAGATAACGCCAATCAAACATTTTTTTCACGATTAATTTCGACAGTTTTCCTGTCATCATCAGGTGGGATATAATACTTATTAAATAAAGGATTTTAAACAAATTTAATTATATATAAAAAATTTTTTATTTTATAAAAATATTATTTTTTTTTAAAAACTTTAACATTTAAAATTTAATTTAATAATTTAAAAATTTAAAAATTTTTTATCAATTATTTAATTTAATACAACAAACAATACATACAATACACAAAAGCTTATTTAAAAACACTCAACACACAAGTATTTACAGCATTCTGCACATTAATTTTCGGATTCAATGATTTTATCAACAACGCCTCACAAATCACACGTTCCCAATAATTATCAAAGTTTTTTAATAAAATTTTAAAATCAGACATACCTATTTTAATCTTACAGCCCTTATTGTGCTCACCAATATGGGTCAAAGACTTCGGTCTACAATGTTCTCGAACTCGAATACAGAGATGACGGGAAGTCTCTCCAATGTATGTGGCATTACACCCATTACATGTAAACTGATAAACGAGATCGGAACACAATTCAACCGGAGTCTTTGACTTATTAATAAACATATTGCGTACTTTCCATGAAGTTGACACTATCCTATAGTTTAAATTCCCTAACTGCTTTCTTATCTTCACTTTATAATCCTTAAAACCTTCTGAGTACGGCAATACTAACACAAATTTAGGCTCATCATCCTTGCTCACACTATTTAATTTATTTAACTCATCAGACTCACACACCTCAACAAAATCACACCCAGATTTTAACTCATCCGACTCACACATCTCAACAAGATCACACCCAAATTTTCTCAAACATGGATCCTTAGGATTTTTAATAAATTTGTCAACAGTCTCTTTCACCATAATTACTAAAAAGGATTTTGAATAACCATTCTTCATCAACAGTTCAACCAATACGTCAACACTCTTTACCGAATTTTTAAAAGTAGAAGACAAAGACCATGCACGATAAATCAACCCCTTCACCATATTTCGTTTATACTTGAATTCACAAAAACTTTCGGAAGAAGTATAGAGACCAGTATCAGTTGGTTTTCTATAAATCTCTGTCTCATAGTGTTTCTCTTTACGTTGAATTAACAAATCCAAGAAAGCAAGCGATGATTTTTTCTCCGTTTCACATGTGAATACAATGTTTTTATGTAGACTGTTCATATAATGCAAAAACGGGTCAACATGGCTCTGATTTTCAAATATAAGAAATATATCATCCACATACCGTTTATAAACAGTGGGTTTCATACCTTGGAAAGATGCAATTTTCTTTTCTAAGCTTGTTAAAAAAATTGAAGCCATCGTTGGTGCTAAAGGAGAACCCATAGCAACCCCATCTATTTGTTGATACCATTCATTATTGAAAAGAAAATTGATTTTTGAAGTTGCAAATACAAGAAGTTCACGAAATGCTGTTCTATCCAAAATATGATGTTCAGAAATATTTTCATTCCATAACAAGCAACATAATTCAATTATTTCAACCAATGGTACATTAGTAAACAGACTACAAACATCAAACGAAACCATAATTTCATCCATACTTTGTCTATCATATTGTGCAATGCAGGAAACAAATTCAAAACTATCTTTACATTCAAATTCTGATCGTATCAATATATTTCTTATATTTGAAAATCAGAGGCATGTTGACCCGTTTTTGCATTATATGAATAGTCTACATAAAAACATTGTATTCACATGTGAAACGGAGAAAAAATCATCGCTTGCTTTCTTGGATTTGTTAATACAACGTAAAGAGAAACACTATGAGACAGAGATTTATAGAAAACCAACTGATACTGGTCTCTATACTTCTTCCGAAAGTTTTTGTGAATTCAAGTATAAAAGAAATATGGTGAAGGGGTTGATTTATCGTGCATGGTCTTTGTCTTCTACTTTTAAAAATTCGGTAAAGAGTGTTGACGTATTGGTTGAACTGTTGATGAAGAATGGTTATTCAAAATCCTTTTTAGTAATTATGGTGAAAGAGACTGTTGACAAATTTATTAAAAATCCTAAGGATCCATGTTTGAGAAAATTTGGGTGTGATCTTGTTGAGACGTGTGAGTCTGATGAGTTAAAATCTGTGTGTGATTTTGTTGAGGTGGGTGAGTCTGATGAGTTAAATAAATTAAATAGTGTGAGCAAGGATGATGAGCCTAAATTTGTGTTAGTATTGCCGTACTCAGAAGGTTTTAAGGATTATAAAGTGAAGATAAGAAAGCAGTTAGGGAATTTAAACTATAGGATAGTGTCAACTTCATGGAAAGTACGCAATATGTTTATTAATAAGTCAAAGACTCCGGTTGAATTGTGTTCCGATCTCGTTTATCAGTTTACATGTAATGGGTGTAATGCCACATACATTGGAGAGACTTCCCGTCATCTCTGTATTCGAGTTCGAGAACATTGTAGACCGAAGTCTTTGACCCATATTGGTGAGCACAATAAGGGCTGTAAGATTAAAATAGGTATGTCTGATTTTAAAATTTTATTAAAAAACTTTGATAATTATTGGGAACGTGTGATTTGTGAGGCGTTGTTGATAAAATCATTGAATCCGAAAATTAATGTGCAGAATGCTGTAAATACTTGTGTGTTGAGTGTTTTTAAATAAGCTTTTGTGTATTGTATGTATTGTTTGTTGTATTAAATTAAATAATTGATAAAAAATTTTTAAATTTTTAAATTATTAAATTAAATTTTAAATGTTAAAGTTTTTAAAAAAAAATAATATTTTTATAAAATAAAAAATTTTTTATATATAATTAAATTTGTTTAAAATCCTTTATTTAATAAGTATTATATCCCACCTGATGATGACAGGAAAACTGTCGAAATTAATCGTGAAAAAAATGTTTGATTGGCGTTATCTTATAATTAAATCATTGCCATGTATGTTTAACTATTTATTCAAAAATAGAATATATGAAATAATTAAATAGAGTCATAGGGGCCCGCTAACTAACATTCTCCCTCCAGGGTAAAAGTATTTTTTGAAAATTATGTAGGTCAAATAGACTTTAAAAGTAGGGCTCCGCTAACTCAAAGTTGATTATTGAGAGTTCTTGACAGTATTTCGATGTTCAATGGCTCATTTAGAAGAGTTTTACTCGGGGTATTGCAAGAGTCATTTTGAAGGTTTATAATATGTGCTCACACTCCACAAATAATGTTTTTAAAATTAAATCATCGTAAAAAATCAAAGCTATTATTTCAAATACATGCATATCTGAGCCCTTACAAAAGCCTTAACATATTTTAACCATGACTTTATAAAACCTCAAATAAAATGCCAATCATTATAAATATGTTTTATTTATTTGTCCATATTTCATTTAGATGTAAAAATTATTATTTTGTTTTAATTTTTAAAATAAAATATTTAAATCTTATTATAAATTTACTCATATACTTTGGTAAATGAATTGAGATAAGCATGAAAATCAACTACGGACAATAAATGACAATAGCGTAATGAATTTTGATTAAAAACTTTCTAAATCAACTTTAAAAACGGAAGCAGTCTGAATAAATTGAAAAATATTGCTAAGTTTTTTCTCTTGCTAAAATTGAATAGATAAATTATAATTATGTTTACCGTGATTTATAAAAATGTTATTTTCCTGACATAACCCATAAATTATTTTAATAATTTGGAGTAAACTTTTAAAAATTAAAAAATATTTCAATGAAAGATAACTATGTGGCAAAATCAATCTGTTAGATTCATAAGTGGGTTAAACGATTAACACACGCTCTCTTGATCTGACTCCAAAGATCTTTGTTCACAAATAAAAAGCAACACTCTTTTCGATACGAATATTTATTTATGAAATATAGGTACAAATACGATTTACAAAATGATGAAAATAAAAAAGATTTGATTCCCAAAAAATCGTCACTACTAAGAAAAGATATCGGTTATACAAACCATCCTCATGTATTTCAAAGACGGCGAATGCATGATCCAAATTGACCATCAGCACCGCTTAACAATGAAAGGAAAAAGACGAGGGATGACCGAAATTTAGCGCAATCTCTTACTACCCATAAATTGGTAGTAACGTTTTCCTAATAAAACTAATAGGCCCCTTTTAAGACGAGAGCCATTAGATAAATCGTGAGAATATTAATACCTACACTACTAATAATAAGTGTAATAGTAATAATAATAATAATGATAGTAATAATAATAATAATAATAATAATAATTCTTATAGGTTGTTATCAAATTATAACCAATTATAACCAAATATATATGTATATGTTGTAATTCAATACTTGAATGTAATTATGTTTGTTTGTGTATGTATAATAAGAATAGTGGTAGAACCCAATAGAGTCATCTATAAAAATCATACTAATTGCAATCGCATTACCAGTCATAATCAGGTCTGGATTTTCACTTAAGCTGACATGGCTGAAGCCTAGGGATCCGAAATTTTGTTTTAATATTACAAAAACTTATTACATCTTTTAATTATTTGCAGATTATTATATTTATGTGATATGAGGAGAGAAGTATTTAATTATATTACATATTATATTTAATATAATACCTTTCTAAAGTTGCGGTTGAAGATTTTTCAGAGAAAAAATTAGGAAGAGAATATTTCTAAATAAATGTTTTTTATTTATGAATTGTTTATATATATGTTTATATCTTTTATATATGAATAAATGTAATATTATTTTCGAAATTATACTATTATTTTAACTATATAACAGAGGGAAACAAGTTAACTTTTTTGCTTAAAAAAATTTAAAAAGGGGCCCCATAAGAATTTTAGTTTAGGGCCTCCTCAAGAATAAATCCGGCTCTGGTCATAATGCTGATGATAATAGAATTGAAGAAAACTGAGATAATGGAATGCGAAGTCTGAATAACTTTAATTTGGTCATTTTGGTGATGATGATAATTAGCGTCAGCTTAATTGGCCAATAAATAAAATATAGAAAAACAAATTTGATATTGAATAAGCATCTCACGTCAGCCTACTTGGGCAGTAACTTATTGAGGGAGGCTAAACCCAATATTTTATTAGCACTAATCTGAACATTGAGGGATTTATTGCAAATTTTTATAAATTCGTAGAGCAAATAGTTAATTTGGTCAGTAGTCGACTTAAGAAAAAATGAATTAAATAACGGCGTTGACCTCTTCTATCGTCCCGGGCTGACTTATGTCTTTAAATGGGTTTTTGGATTAACCTTCATTTAGGGACCAATAATTGTATTTTTCCTATGTAGACGAACTTTCACAAGGTCTACGTTACCCACACCAGTCATATTTCTGCCCTAAAGCTCTGTTAAATCCATAAATTCATATAAGCGTTTAAGATCGAAGTCAAATTGCCAAGGAACTCAGGGTTAATAATGTACACCAAACACCACTGAGATAAATTTTCTATAGTGGTGTTTAGCGTGTAAATCAATTGGTCTCATTAAATTGACTCACCAATTTAATAAATTTCATTTTCCTAGAAATTTATTTTATAATTATTTTGAAATTTTTTTGATATAATGTAAGTTAGACATATTTTTAATTATAATTAACAGTGCATTTTTTAAAAAGCTTGACCATGAATCAGTAAATATATCGATGTTTTAATATTCACGAATTTTCGGCACAGCCCTTTTCAAGTGAATTGGTTAAAAAAATATACATTTAAAAACATTTTTAGAGATCACATTATTTTCTAAAAATTGTCTAAAATAAAGTTATTATAGAAGCGGCGCTTCTTAGATTTCTATAGTGTAAGATGTATCTCATTGCACTATTAATGAGAACATCAGCGTGAAATCAAAGTAAGTATGTATGTTTCTATAATGTAAGATTATTGATTTTTTTCTTATATTATAGGAAACGTATCTCAATGGCGTTTTGTGTATTCAGTAATATAGAATATTAATCCAATTTACGAAACATCCACTCATAGAAAAATATCAATAGTTATTACTACTTACTAATTGAGATTCAAAAAAATTAAATTTTTTGTTTAGACATCACGCAAGTTTGGCATTCATTTATAAGAGTTTAATCAACTAATTAAGTATCAACTTGGGCAATTATTTTAATAGTCATAGCGTTTCACAATCTTTATTTTGATCTCATCAGCATTCGTTTATATATGTCTCTATTTCATTTTATCTCAAAATCATATAATGTTGAAATAATTAATAACTTTTATGTTTCAGGGAATAAAGTTTGATAGACGGACTGAATGCAGCTAGCAACGGAGAATTAGTTTAATCATCTTCACCATTGCATAGCAAATAAATATTATATACAACATCAAATTGAAGTTAATATAATTTCATAATCTCCTGATTAAGCACTGTAACATATCTGTTACATATCTCACCAGGGACGTAGCCAGGATTTCAGCTTGGGGTGGGGGGATTATTAATTATTGCAATTCATCGAGCAATGTTAAAAGTTGACACGGAAAAATGGAAAGATAATTAACAAATTTATTATTAATTATTAAAAATGTATATTACATAGAATATATTACAATATAATATTGATTCGTCTTTGTGCCCTCATTAATTCAGAAAGTATTCCATCCGTATTTATTTTAATGTCTTGATGAATATATAACAAAGCTAAACCGTTTGACCTTTTTTCATCCATGGTATTTCTTAAATATGACTTTAGGTATTTAAGTGATGAAAAAGGAACTCTGCTGTACAAGTTGATATCGGCAAAGTATCAAATATTGTGAGAATATAAATATTTATATAAAAAATTGGATCACATATTGCTAATGTATCTACAGCATCAGTCGATTTGATTTTAATTTCTTCAATTTTTTTGTACCACAGCTTAAACTTATATTCAAGATTTTTTTGTTATAATCAATTTTTTGATAGAAATCAATTAGTAAAATTTGAAAGTTCTTCGTCCATTTCCTTTAATTTTTTTATTCTCATACAATTCTCATAACATAAACAAAATAAAGGTTTTATTAAAATATTCTATCCCTACTTTATATTTGATAATTTATTTTTTTTGTTGTGGGGGGTGGCTACATACACGTATCTCACAATTTATTAATATAAATATTATTACAATGATTAATTTGTAATATAATCATTTATTTTTCATTATTGCCGTTATTATAAAATTTCACTCAACAGAGAAAGCACAAACCAACTGTGAATTGTCAGCAATATGATTATGATTTTGAATATTGCTGAATGAATATTTAAACAAATAATTTATTTGCAATTTAATTTTTAATTAAACTAATTAAATTTATAACCGTAAAAATTATTTGAAATAAATATAATGGAAAATATGTAATTTAAGAATTTTTTGCAAAACAGTTTACAATTTGATAAAATTACATATTTTTTATTGAAAACTTTATTAGAAACTACTTTAAAACTGTAAGTACTGAAAACTTGAAAAATTATTTTTAAATTATTCCAAATTAAATTTATTTATTCATATAATAAAAAAATTAATGCAACTACAACCAGTTTATCAAAGAAATTTGATAAAAAAAATCATTTATAATTTTTTGTATAATTAATTTAGGGTGGTTACATATTTTACAAAGGCTTGTGCACTCAATGAATAGATAACGTTGGTTTCAGTACCTTTAGCTATAGCGTATAGCACTCTCATTAGCAAAAATTATCTGTCAAAAAGTACAATTTTTATATTTAGTATCTTTTTTGACAATAATTGCACATTTGAAAATTTAAATAATATAAAAATGTATTGAAATTTTGGTAATTATTATTAATTGAAAATATTATATAATTCTAATTTTTCTAAATTGAAAAATATCATAAAAACATTAACATACATCTTTTTTATATCTAAATAACTTTTAAATAATTTCTTTAATATTTTAAAACAAAAAAAAACATTAAATTAAAAATTTTAAAAAATTGAAAAATCTGCCAAAAAAATCAATATTAATTATATTAAATTATCAAAAATATTAGTGTGAGAAAAATTGAAATTAAAAATAAAAAATAATCTTAGTGTTGAAAAATTAGAAAAGTTTACTAATATAATAAAATTAAATTGATTGAATAACAATTAATAAATGTTTTGCTGAAAATTTGTTGTTTTTTTCCATTATTTAGTTTGTTAATAACGAATATTTCTATATTCAAAAAGCCTAAAAATAAAATAAAATTTTCTAGTAATAAATTTGTATGTAAACCTTTCAAATTTTCTTTACTTTATCTTCATGACGCTTGGTCACGCCAATTTATAATTAATAATTGTTTTAGCAATTATTTCTGATTGAGTTTTTCATAGAGATTAACTGTTGAAAATGGCTACAATATTTCTAATTAGCATTTCAACTTCAGATAAACGGTGAATAAAATCGGAGTAAAACTTACGAAATTTTTTACGGCAAGGCTGAAGAGTTAAAACAAATAAGGATAAATAAATAAGCATTGAATGTCGTTGTAAACCCTATGGTTTGTTACTATGTAAAAATGTTTACTTATAAATAGCCGGTGAATATTTCGAAATGTCTCTTGTTTTTTTTCCCGAAAAGAACAGAAGAGAAAGAAACTTGTGAAAAACGTAAGAAACATTTGAAGAAGAAACTATCCAGCACAAATATTTAAAACTGAACATATGGTTTTTTATAAGTGAAAATGAGTGCCTTCAACAGTAAGAGGCGTGGAATATCTGCAAAAATGGTAGGAAAAATGTGACTGAGAAAAGAAGGTGTTTGGTTTATTGACAACTTTATATAATAGTTTTTGTTTATCTGTTACTGCCTAAATCAGTGGTTCTCAATTAATATAAAAGCGCGGAACACCATCCACATGATTTTTTTACGTGGAACACTGACACAAAATTACTTGCCCACAATGAGTGACCAATCACAAATTACTATAAATCTGTCGTAAACGTAAACAATGCCTTCTTATAAGCAAAGAAAATACCACGCGCAACAATAGCAAGCAATAAAATACTTTTATATTTGTATGTTTATATATCTGTGTAACGGCTTTCTTATTGAATCATCTTATAAAATAATTAATTGAGGTTTTTGATGATATGTATCTTAAATGCAAATTTAAAGATAAAATATCATTTTTTTCGCGGAACACTGGAAGCGTAATCGCGGAACAACACGGGTTGAGAACGACTGGCCTAAATGATAAATTAAAACAACACACTGAATATCAATGTTACAGTATTTCTATGTCAATTAATAAATTTTATTCTAAATTTGATTATACACAAAACTAGTTACTTTATTTTATAAATAGATTGAATAATTAACAAGAACAATTTCCTGACAGTCAGAAATCCATTTTTAAATGATCTGTAATAAATTATAAAATGTTATGGCCAATTATTCCATAAATAAGTTCTGTTAAAAAATAAAATTATGGTTTAATAAATTATTCCCTGAAACCAAAGAAACTGTTTAATTAACTCTGATTGGTTAAAATTTAAATAAAATTTTACAATGATTGTTACATTAGAAAAATAAAATTAAAAATAAATTCCATTGTCATATTTAACAGAATTAAAAACATTTTTTTTTCTTGGAATGCAATTATTTAAAAGTTAAAGCTACTATGTTCGTTTGATTTAGAATATTATAAGGCCCCTCTAAATCCTGCAACATGCTGGACTATTTACTCATACGCTTTCATATTGTTTTCAACTAATGCATTTTGAGACGATATCTTTAACCATATAACCTTCTCCTTCAACCTAGGACCATATAATTATATATTAATTGACTTATTACATTTATCCAAATAATTATCAAGTTATAATTAAATTAATATAATAAAATTAATGAAATACCATTTAAAAAAGAAATCAGATCAGAGATTACCAAAGAAATATATTTTAGTGATAACAATTATTTTAGTAATTTAAATAAAACTTTGTATATATGTCAATTTTTTTGCATAAAATAATAAAATTAATTTAGATTCTTTTTTACAAAAACGTAGAATTAGCTTTTTGTTAAAAAATTCCAAAGTCTATAATTAATTGAAAATTATCTCAAATGCGAGGTACACTTACGGATATGAAAAAAATTAATTAATTAAAAAAATTAATTAATGTGAAATCTTCACAAAGAGATACTCTTACTCTTTATTATTATTATTATTATTATTATTATTATTATTATTATTATTATTATTATTATTATTATTATTATTATTATTATTATTATTATTATTATTATTATTATTATTATTATTATTATTATTATTATTATTATTATTATTATTATTATTATTATTATCATCATCACCATCATTAGTCACCGTGAATTTTATATTTATCACGTTCATAAAATTTATTTCAATAATTTATTTCAAATAAAACACCGTTTTTTAATAATATTAAAACATACAATATATTTGAGGAATTTTTGCAATATCAAATATTGATATTTTCAGATGGGCATATTTCATTCTTGATACATTCCATTCACCTCAACATATTAAATTTAATATTTTAAATTTATTAACAAATCGACACATTTATTGAAATATTTAAATAGCGTATATTAATAATTATTGGAGGCTTTATTTTAAAATATTTTGAAATATTTTATTAGGCATCTAGAAGCTAATTATTGAAGCTTTAAAAAAAATTTTAGTTGTGTCATTTTAAATTTTAAATAATATTTATTTTAAAATTTTTAAAAATTTAGAAAAAGAAAGTATATCATTATATTAAGTTATATTTATAACCAATGAGAAGTAAGAAAAAGAAAATGAAAAAAAGATAGAAATGTATTTTCGGGAAGAAGATTGCCAAATTCCAGGAGATTAACAAGGACTATCTTATAGTCGAAAATTCTTTCATTAAATACATTAGTCGCAGCAAAAGGCTTAAATGAATAGTGAATGAGAGGTGATTTCAAACTTTATTCTCCTGTTCTCATTCTGTTTCATTCTAGAGTTCTTAGATAACTTTTCCATGTGAATTTGTTTTGTAGATTTTCCACCGTTACGTAAACACCGTAAATATTCTACACAATTTTCAATTAGTAAAATGTTATTCAAAGTAGATCAAAACAAAAGCTGAATAATTATATTAATGAATTATGCAAATTTTTATTAATAAATGTATTTTAATGTAAACAGCAGATCTGATCTCTTCATTCTTTCTCTCGATTTTTCATTTATATGCAATTTTTAAAATTATTTGGATCTTGATTCAAGAAAATTTTTAATGTAAATATTAAATAATGAAAACAAACTTTGATCGTAAACAATGTAAAATTATTTTAAATTTTTGTTCGAAATCTAACTATGTTCATCAAATGCCTAACAAAGTTATTTTATTTTAAGAAAGCGTCACACAAACATTCATAATACGATTTATTTCTACAGTTTTTCTATCATTATCATATGGGATAGAAAAACTATAGATATTATAGATTTAATAAACAAATTACAGAGTTTTATTATACTAATAATTTTTTCCTATTCAATTAAAATAATTAATTATTTGTCATGTTAAACAATTTTTTATAATATATATTTAAAAATCTTTTAAAATTATAATTTATATATAAATATATTAATTTAATAATTATTTTACAAATGCATTATTAAATTAAGTAAATTAAATCATGTTGTTTAAATATTCATTTTACTTTCAAACATCGTCACTTTTTTATTTCAAAATATATGTGGGATTTTATAAATTTGACAAAAGTATTTTTCTGCTCAAGAGACATAATTTCTAAAACCAAATATTACAATTTTCGTTTGTGAATTTATTTTAAATATTGGTCTTATGTTCCTATTTATTATTTATATTTAATGTATTATCATTCGAAATGAAATTTTGAATTTTAGACAAGTGTAATTAAATATTTTATTGTAAGTATAAAATTGAAATAAAAAGTTCAAATAATAAATGTATATGATAATAAATTTATATAAATAATGATTTATATCGTAAGTGTCATCACATTTAATGACTCAAAATGATGGTAACGGATTAAAAGCTGTGAGAATTAATTACTAATTTTATATATACGCACACACACACACACACACACACATATATATATATATATATATATATATATATATATATATATATATATATATATATATATATATATATATATATATATATATATATATATATATATATATATATATATATATATGTGTGTGTGTGTGTGTAGATTTATAATATTATAATACATTAAACAAAAAATAATAATGATTTAATTATTTCCAAATGTCTTCTTTCTTAAATCTAATAAAAAGAAAGATAATAAACGCAGGAAATTTTGTTTTAATTGAAATTCTTTATCCTGTAAGTGGTAATATTTTTATGAAGTTGAATATTGAAAGGATTTTATTTCATCAATCTCCTAGTGAGAAAATTTATTTTTTATTAAAAAAAGAATCTCATTTCCTTTAAAAAAAATTTTTAAATTTTATGCAAAAATATTTCATTGTTTATTTCACCATAGCTACACAACATCAAAAAATGTTTCGATAAATAAAAATATATAATTTAACATCATTTTGTTTATCTAAAGTTTATTTTCATTTAGTTTTGTAGCTAGAATTCTGTATGTCACTCCAAGGCAACACTAATGCTTCATAAATAATTGACCAAATCACTCTGATACCCAGCATAGCCAATGTTTTCATTTCTATTAATTAGTTTTCATTTTATTTTTATAAAAAACAAATTATTTTCCACCAATCAGAATCACGGACGGATGAAGTTGCGTCAATTTCATATAAAGGTGCTGGTTCAATTGTAACATCATCAATTATGTTTACGTTCAGATTTATGATTTCATTTCTGTGGATTTCATTGAGTAAGTCGGTTTGTTAGATTTTTAATTTTAATTATTAAATTTAATTAATTAATTAATTAATTATTTATATTAATTAAAAAAAATAAAATTATAAAAGTTTTATTTTTTTAATGTATCAGTTTTAAATTAATGGAATTTATACAATGATTGGCTCAATTTTTCTGGAACTTTCAGTGTTTATTGTATCCAATCGAAATTAATATCCAATCGAAATATTAATTAAAAATAAACAAGAGTTCTTAAAAAATCCTAAACTTTATATTTAATTCTATTATTTGTATTAAGTTTTTCATATTATCCATTACTTTTTCTTAATTATAGATAAACACTTCTTATCAATTTAACACGAATTTGCGGCACCATGACAAACTTTTACCAAATATTTCCAATCAAAAATTGTTAAAAAATTTTAAAAATTTAAAATTTCACTTAAATATTTAATGATAAATTTCCCAACTTTATTCAAATATTCAAATCAGAAATTAAATATTTTCTTAGAAAAATAAAAATTTTAAATTTAAAAATTCATTATAAAATTTCCGTAGAATTAATTTTATTATTTTATTGAATATTATTATTATTTTACAGTAATTAATTTACAATTAAAATCTAAAAAAATATTTTGTATGTTCCATATTTTAAAAATTCGTTCTGTAAAATATTTCAAAAATTATTTTATTTATTAGTGTTAAATTAATAAATATAATTATATAATTAGTATATATCCGAAAATATTTGATTGTTTAAATTAATCCGAATCTTAAAATGTAAGATATATACTAGGATCTAATTTTGATTTGTTTAAATTGATCAATGAAATAATTTTTAGTAATCATCGGAAGTTCAACCAATGGAAATACGGCGGCAGAAAATACAATCTCTGCGTCTTCAGATTCCATTACTCCGATAACAAATTACCAATCATCGCCATCGTCCCCAAATGTCTCTATCATGTCGCCAGATACTCAGCCATCACTTAGTATGACACCATCAAGTTCATTACCACTTACAACTTCAATCCAACCAACCAATAATGAAAGCAGTCCAACAGGACCTGCGCAATCAACCATGACTACATCAATTCCATTACCAAGTAATACATTGATACCAGTTACAGGATTTCAATCTAATCCTATGCAACAATCAAATAACCTCACAACATTAGCTCCACAAATTCCAAATAGTATAATTCCAAATACAAACACACAAATTCCCCCAAATTTTCAACAGACACTAAGTCAATCCTTACCATCAAATGTTCCAATGTTTTCAAATTCACAAATCCAATCTTCAACTCCCATTGCGACACTATTGAATGGATCATTCCAGATGTCAAGTGAAACAAGTACATTTTCATCAACAATCTCTACAAATACCACATCATTTTCAAATTCAAATCAACAACAAAATACGCCGGCAACATTGCATTCTTCAATTTCACCCATCATGACTCCAATATCCAGCTCGCAAATTAATTCTACTCCATTACTGCACGCGATCACAGGATCCCCTTTGACTCAACCATTGCCATTTTATTCTCAACCCTTCACAAATATACAATTTCAGTCGAACGATACTTCAACATTACCTTCCTCAATACCTCAAACTAATTCACAACAATCAAATACGCCATTACAATCCACACCTTTTCAGTTGTCAAATAATCCTACTACATATTCATTATTCAGCTCATCCAATACTCCAACATATCCAAATTCACAATTTCAATCTGGAAATCCAACAATACCATCAATACCTCAAACAAATTCACAACAATCAAATACGCCATTACAATCCACACCTTTTCAGTTGTCAAATAACCCTACCACACATACATTATCCAGCTCATACAATAATCCAACATATCCAGATTCACAATTTCAATCTGGAAATCCTTCAACAATACCTCCATCTATACCACAAACTAATTCACAACAATCAAATACGCCATTACAATCCACACCTTTTCAGTTGTCAAATAATCCTACCACATATTCATTATCCAGCTCATCCAATACTCCAACACATCCAAATTCACAATTTCAATCTGGAAATCCAACAATACCATCAATACCTCAAACAAATTCACAACAATCAAATACGCCATTACAATCCACACCTTTTCAGTTGTCAAATAATCCTACCACATATTCATTATCCAGCTCATCCAATACTCCAACATATCCAAATTCACAATTTCAATCTGGAAATCCAACAATACCATCAATACCTCAAACAAATTCACAACAATCAAATACGCCATTACAATCCACACCTTTTCAGTTGTCAAATAATCCTACCACACATACATTATCCAGCTCATACAATACTCCAACATATCCAGATTCACAATTTCAATCTGGAAATCATTCAACAATACCTCAAACTAATTCACAACAATCAAATACGCCATTACAATCCACACCTTTTCAGTTATCAAATAATCCTACCACATATTCATTATCCAGCTCATCCAATACTCCAACATATCCAAATTCACAATTTCAATCTGGAAATCCAACAATACCATCAATACCTCAAACAAATTCACAACAATCAAATACGCCATTACAATCCACACCTTTTCAGTTGTCAAATAATCCTACCACACATACATTATCCAGCTCATCCAATACTCCAACATATCCAAATTCACAATTTCAATCTGGAAAATCTACAACAATACCTCAAACTAATTCACAACAATCAAATACGCCATTACAATCCACACCTTTTCAGTTGTCAAATAACCCTACCACACATACATTATCCAGCTCATACAATACTCCAACATATCCAGATTCACAATTTCAATCTGGAAATCATTCAACAATACCTCCATCAATACCTCAAACTAATTCACAACAATCAAATACGCCATTACAATCCACACCTTTTCAGTTGTCAAATAATCCTACCACATATACATTATCCAGTTCATCCAATACTCCAACATATCCAAATTCACAATTTCAATCTGGAAATCCAACAATACCATCAATACCTCAAACAAATTCACAACAATCAAATACGCCATTACAATCCACACCCTTTCAGTTGTCAAATAACCCTACCACACATACATTATCCAGCTCATACAATAATCCAACATATCCAGATTCACAATTTCAATCTGGAAATCCTTCAACAATACCTCCATCTATACCACAAACTAATTCACAACAATCAAATACGCCATTACAATCCACACCTTTTCAGTTGTCAAATAATCCTACCACATATTCATTATCCAGCTCATCCAATACTCCAACACATCCAAATTCACAATTTCAATCTGGAAATCCAACAATACCTTCATCAATACCTCAAACAAACTCACAACAATCAAATACGCCATTACAATCCACACCTTTTCAGTTGTCAGATAATCCAACCACATATTCATTATCCAGCTCATCCAATACTCCAACACATCCAAATTCACAATTTCAATCTGGAAATCCAGCAATACCATCAATACCTCAAACAAATTCACAACAATCAAATACGCCATTACAATCCACACCTTTTCAGTTGTCAAATAATCCTACCACATATTCATTATCCAGCTCATACAATACTCCAACATATCCAGATTCACAATTTCAGTCTGGAAATCCTACAACAATACCTCAAACTAATTCACAACAATCAAATACGCCATTACAATCCACACCTTTTCAGTTGTCAAATAACCCTACCACACATACATTATCCAGCTCATACAATACTCCAACATATCCAGATTCACAATTTCAGTCTGGAAATCCTTCAACAATACCTCCATCAATACCCCAAACTAATTCACAACAATCAAATACGCCATTACAATCCACACCTTTTCAGTTGTCAAATAATCCTACCACATATTCATTATCCAGCTCATCCAATACTCCAACACATCCAAATTCACAATTTCAATCTGGAAATCCAACAATACCATCAATATCTCAAACAAATTCACAACAATCAAATACGCCATTACAATCCACACCTTTTCAGTTGTCAAATAATCCTACCACATATTCATTATCCAGCTCATCCAATACTCCAACACATCCAAATTCACAATTTCAATCTGGAAATCCAACAATACCATCAATACCTCAAACAAATTCACAACAATCAAATACGCCATTACAATCCACACCTTTTCAGTTGTCAAATAATCCTACCACATATTCATTATCCAGCTCATCCAATACTCCAACACATCCAAATTCACAATTTCAATCTGGAAATCCAACAATACCATCAATACCTCAAACAAATTCACAACAACCAAATACGCCATTACAATCCACACCTTTTCAGTTGTCAAATAACCCTACCACACATACATTATCCAGCTCATACAATACTCCAACATATCCAAATTCACAATTTTCATCAAGTTCAATTCAACAGTCTAATATGTCATTTACATCGAATCCATCAAATTCGCCTGCCAATACTCCAATATCAAATACACAAGTTCAAACATCATTACAACAGACAAATACAGCATCGAATAATGCCAATATCACTACTACAATAGTGATTACGACAACTGTGCCAAGTATGTTTTTCTTTACGTTTCTAGCTTATCTGTTATAAAACAAAATTTAAAGAATATTTTTACCTATCATTATTATTTTCATTATTATAGAAAATCGCCAACTATATTAAAATATAACATAAATATTTCGACTTTTTAACAGTGTTCTTCAGACAAAGAATCGTATAAATCAGAACTTAACGAATATGATAATATTCAAACTAATTAACAACTAATAATCGTAATCAAAATGTATCAAAAGATATTTTAATAAAATTGTGAAAGACATTTTTTTAAATATAGTATCCTTAATGTTTAAAATTAAATAGCAAACATTATAGCCATATTAAGAAATTAAATAATTTTATAAGATTATACGGTATTTTTAAATTTGACGTTATTTAAAAAAAGTGTTTAACAAAATTTTAACAGCAGTTTCGAATTCTGACTCTACGACAACATCAAATTCGTATATATTTAATGCAACAGCCACGGCTACCGTTTCATTAACGAATAATCCTATTCCTCCGTCAAACATAACTCTTTTCCCAACTATCACGCCAACGATTTCCTCAAATACCAATTCACAAATAATTGGGAATATTTATAATTATTTGTATTGTAATTTATTGCAAATTCATGTTTTAAGCTTTTTACAATTCTTGTATTTTATTGTTGTTATATTGTAATTTTATAAGTTATAATTTCATATGTAATTTTAGGTGACTCGTCAAAAGGGCCTCTGATAGGGGCCTTGGCAAAAACGACCCCTGTCTAAGGTGTCCCCGCCAATAGAATCACGAAAACACTAAGTAAACAAAAATATTGTTTCCGGAAGTTTCACAACCGATCAATAACTATACACTTATCCCCACTCGCTCTGGAAAACCCTAAATTCTATTTTACACGGCACCGCTACATACTCTCTTCCTGACCAGCCTGATACATCCACTCTTGCTAACGCATTCCGTGAATTCTTCACTAACTACATTGATCGAATTCGTGCCAAACCATTCCATGCTACAATATGCATGTGAAATAACAAACGTATAGAACCTATTTTAGAAAATTTTAAAAAATAGGATTTGAAAATCAAAATTGACACATTTATTGAAATATTTAAATAGCATATATAAGTGGTTATTGGAGGCTTTATTTAGAATATTTTGAAACATTTTATTAGGCTTCTAGAAGCTAATTATAGAAGCTGTATAAAAAAATTTAAAAATTTTTAGTTTGTGTCATTTTGGAATTTTAAATGTAAAGATTTTAAAAGTTTTTAATAAAAAAATTCATTATATTTACAACCAATGAGCATTAAGAGAAAGGAAATAAAAGAAAGATTGAAAGGTATTTTGGGGAAGAACATTGCTAAATTCCAGGAGATTGACAAGGACTATCTTATAGTCGAACATTTTTTCATTAAATACATTATTTGCAGCAAAGGCTTAAATTATCATTTTATTGTTTTATTATTATTATTATTATTATTATTATTATTATTATTATTATTATTATTATTATTATTATTATTATTATTATTATTATTATTATTATTATTATTTAAAACAATAAAGTGAGTGTACTTCCAACGTAGATTTCATTGCATACATTGCACATGATGCAACAGACGATGTTTTTCTAAAGCACATATCTTTCGGTGTTTGGCAATTTGTGGAATTGTTTTCTCTAATTATGTTGCCTACCAGAGCACTTCTCAATGTCCAAGATTTATGTACTATCCGAAATGGAAGACCCGTACGTTTAAGTTCTTTCAGGATCTTGAAGTCGAGTATGTCACTGATGAATGGGATATTCAGATAAAAATATTTCTTCTTCTTTTGTGTTAATTCCCTAGATCTTTTTGGGGTAGAATTCATTCTTTCTATGTCCTCACCTTGGTATCCGTTTCCATGTAGGATTTTATTGAAATTTGATTGTTATTATTATTATTATTATTATTATTATTATTATTATTATTATTATTATTATTATTATTATTATTATTATTATTATTTCTATTATTACAGATGCCACTTCCACTGCTGCAACAGTGATTACGACAACTGTGCCAAGTATGTTTTTTTTTACGTTTCTAGCTATGTGATATAGAACAAAATTTAAACAATATTTTTTGTTTCAAATTTTTAATATAATATTTGAGAACTGGAGATAAAAATTAAAAATAAAAAAAGTATATTTATTCAAATTTGACAGATATAAAAATTATTATTAAAAGTTTTTATAATTGATATATAATGAATTGTTGAGGATACTTAAATGACAAATTATAAATAAATAAGTAAAATTACTTGGGGGAAGATCGTAATGGATAACGGGACTATCTAGAGGAACTGAGAAAAGAAAACGGAAGTAAAAAGAAAAGAGAAATGAGAAAGAGGAAGGAAATAAAAGAATTTAAACAAGAAAATAAAAACCAAGGTCAGTACTAATTAATTAGCACAAAAAGGAAAAGGAATTTTGAAATCGGGAAAAAGGAAAACAACAATATTCTTATCTCGAGAGCTTGCCAGTGATAACATAATTGCCGGGAGATGGTAGTTGAACAAAAAAAGAAAATGGAAACTCTCTTTATAGCCATCAGAGATAAAAATGGAACAGTCGGGAAGGCAGAGGAAAGAAAGTGGAAAATATTTGATTATCTCGAGAGCCACAATTAAAACAAGCTATATAAAGAGAAACCGTTGCCCAAGAAAGAGACACAAAATTCAGACAACAAGAGAGAGACAAAATTAGACAAAAGCGTGATAACAAGTAACACAAATTTAAGAAACAATTTGAGAGATAAAATTACTGGCGAAAAATTAGACAACGTCGGACAAAACGGTGTTGGAGAAACGATTTGTGAAAAATAATTGTAAAGAAAATGATTGTGGAGAATAATTATTGGAGAAGAGTCGAAGAAAAGAATTAGTTGAAAAATAAAACGAAAAGAAGTTACTTGAGTTAGTCTAAGTCCCAGTTAGTGAACGAATCAGTAGTTAGTGATTTTTCAATCCAGTGTTATACGCAAGTGCTATTCCTAACTGAGTGTTGTAATAAGCATTGTATAGTCACCAAGCAGAGTGTTGAATTGATTGTCAGTGTAAAGTGAAAGTTTATTTGTGATTATCAATAAAGATTTCTGTTGTCAAGTGTTATTTGTGGATCGTATAAAGACACGGTTGGAGTCAGAGTAAGATTTAAAGTTATCACCAACCCAATAACCCAACAGAATATACTGATATGTGATACAATAGGCATTAAAAAGAATATTATTAAGAATAAAAATTCTGTTTGAACTCGGATATTTCTAAGGGACGAATTTATGTTAGGTTTCGGTAGAATGTTTTCTGAAACAGAGTCTAAAAGCCGTAAGAAATAAGGATGTTATTATTATGTTTACTATTATTAAGTGATGATTTCTTGGTAGCAGAATTTATTATTTAAAACAACAAAGTGATAATTTAAACCTTTTGCTGCGAATAATGTATTTAATGAAAACTTTCGATTATAAGATAGTCCTTGTCAATCTCTTGATTAACAAGGACTATCTTATAGTCGACATTTTTTTCATTAAATACATTATTTGCAGCAAAAGGCTTAAATTTTCACTTTATTATTATTATTATTATTATTATTATTATTATTATTATTATTATTATTATTATTATTATTATTATTATTATTATTATTATTATTATTATTATTATTATTATTATTATTGTTTCTATTATTACAGCTGCCACGAGCACTGCTGCAACAGTGATTACGACAACTGTGCCAAGTATGTTCTTCTTTACGTTTCGAGCTATGTGATATAGAACAAAATTTAAACAATTTTTTTTTGTTTCAAATTTTTATTTTAATATTTGAGAAATGGAGGTAACAATTAAAAATTAAATAAATTAATGTAAATTAATTTTTATCAAAAACTTATTAAGTAAATTTATTTTCCAAATTTGACACGTAAAAAAATTATTAATAAAAGTTTTTATAATTGATATATAATGAATAAACTGATATGTGATACAATAAGCATTAAAAAGAATATTATTAAGAATAAAATTTGGTGAGAACTCGGATATTTCTAAGGGACAAATTTATGTTAGGATTCCCCAGGATTTTGTTATATCGCCGTTCTTTCTGGCTCCATTTATTCCTTTATTCAATAGCACAACCCAAAATATAAAAAGGTCCATTTTCATAAACATACACAAATTCTAAAGAAATTTTAAAGCTTTTTTTCAAAATTATTTTCATCAACTAAATCTTTGGCTAATACTTTATGAATAATGCTTTACAATTATTCAATTTTTCCTCTTAATGTTCGAGATTTGTAAATTTAGGCATGAAATGCAATCCTGTTGTTGACTGCCAAATTCTAATAAGCTCCTCTTTGCATTTCTCATCTCAATTCCTTCAGTTATATCAACATATTTCCTCATTTCCAATAACATCTCTAAATCAATAAACATAAATTTTTACAATTCAAGTTCAATCCGGCAAGTGGCTGACGTGTTTAATAAGGAATTGATTAATATTGCCAACAAGATTTTATTTACGTTATTATGGCATTTCTACTTCCATTTCCACTTCTGCAGAACCTCGCTGTGTAAACAAGCAAAATAATAAGGAAATGTGGATTTTTAAACGAAATAAAAACAGCTTGCAAATATTTTTAACAAGTGATAACCATTGTAAACAGAGACATCTCAGCATTCAGTATCAGAAATGATGTAAATAATTTACAATTTGTACTTTAGGTGTATTAATTGGAGTGTAGAGTTTGTTCATAGTTTGTCATGACTAATTGATGGTTAATATATGTTGGAAATACTGATAAATATTCAACACGAACCGCCTATTACTATTACAAACCAAAAACATGCAGTAAAATCAAATAATTACGAAACAATTATTACATTAATACAATATACAGAAAAAATAAATACTTACTCGCTATTGCAGAATATTTAGATAACAGGAAAGAGATTACAAAAGTAATTTTCAGACATTTTAGATAATTCATTAGGACAATTAATTAAATTTTTAACACAACTTTTAAGTTTTTTTCATTTATCTTCAAAGTGACATATAAATATATTATCAACGCGTAGAAATAATTATTACGGTTTTTCTATTTACATTGTAGGCCAGCAATTGGTAACCAAATCCCCTGCAAAGTCGGGAGAGTTTGAGAGTAAGGTGAAAATTGGATGTAAATTCACAGAGAAATTCCAGCCTGAATATAAAGATCCTTCCTCAAAAATTTATATGCAATACGTAAATCGGTTATTTCTAACTTTAGAAGCCCAATTATTGAAATCGTTGATGCGTTTAATAACAATCATTGTCATAAGTCTGACGTAAATTTGTTTAAATCTTCTCCAACTTATCCTTAAATGTTTTTATTAAGAGAAGGAAGTGTTCAAGCTGAATTCGAGATGGTCATGGCTTCGAATACCTCAGCAAGTTCAAACCAGTTGCTTGAGGTGGTAACAGTAGCCATTAATACCGCATATAACGGATCTGTTTCGGGGATTACTGGTTTGTTAATTTGGCTTAAGTAATTTGACTATTTCTCATTATTAACAGTCACAGTGACTCAGTCACCAACTCGCATCACGGATAGTAAGTTTTATATTTTATATATTTATTCATTTTGAAACTTTACTTTGATATGGTTGTAAATAAAGCGCGTTATTATAATGTCATTGTTGACCAATTTTGGTCCAATAATAATAGCAATGTAAAAATTGAAAATATAATAATTTCATTATGGTAATTTATAATAATACTCTGCTGGCTGTGTAAGGATTTGGATGTTTAATGCGTTCTATCATGGATGGTGTACAAATACACAGCTCGAGTAGTTATTAAAATTAAAAGTACGCGATTACCTACAGGTTAAACAGGTTAATTTCAGAATGATTATTCAATAATTTAATGAATCATTTGTTGTATAATATTGATTGCGATATGAACTGTAATAGTGATATTTTATTTGTTTGAATTTCAATGAATACAGGTTTAAATATGAATAACATCCTGTATTCCGAAATTACTGTTTGATTTCTCTAAATTAGTTTTTTTTGGAAAAATAACATTTATTTCATAATCAATTAATTTTATAATATTCATTATATAGCTGATTATAAGTTTCACCTGTGTAATAAATGAAACATAGTAAGATATAATAAAGCTGAAGCGGTTACCAATGCTTCTTTCATTTCCCCGAAAGCCCACAATATAATGAAGAGATGTGAATAATAATTTACAGTTAATTGCTCCATGTTTTATATTTTTATACTTTTTGCTGATCTCACATTTCGTTTCATTATTGTCAAATGGAAATCAATACAGCGATTTCATTTGGTTATTGTTTTCAATTGACTGTCTCTCATTCGAACTTGATAAGGGTCGCTTCCTTAAATCTATACGTTTTTAAACGTACTGTCGTTGACTTGCCCAAATTATTTTTCTTCCATTTTCCTAGTTGGCAAAGTTGTAGATGCTTGATGACTTATGAATTACACAACGATCTGTGAACTCTTTGATGTACTTCTCTTCAAGTGATTCTAATGTATATTTTCACACAATAGTTGCAAAAAATAAGCAGACAACATATTTTATGAAGCACATTTTCTTGGGTGTCTGACAAATTTTCAATTTGCAGGTATTTACTTCCGTAACTTACAAAAGGCAAATCTAATTTCAAATGGAAAACAAAGAACATACTTAATAAAATAATTAATCAAAATGACCATATTAACAATGAAGTTGCAAGTTAGATCCTTTCTTAAAAATAGATAAATTCAAAATGTTACAGTTATTATTTTTATTTAAATTATTATTAAAACAAATTTCATTTTGACAAACATTATTGCTTAAACAAGGAATTAAACAAACAGCAAAAATCAACAATAACAATTTTTACAATCATTTACTAATTATAATTTATTTAATTCATATATCAAAGCTATTTGAAATATTTACATTAGAAAACTATTTATATCACAGTCAACAGCGGACTTTATTAATCTAAATAATATCTTTTTATTATTCCACTATTGACTTTATATAAGAAATATTTTCTTATAATTATTATAAAATTAAAAAATATAAAATCTTATTTTATTTTGAAAATTATTTATATTTATTTACTAATTGTCTAATTATATTTTCTATTTTTAGCATCGAGTAAGTAGAATGTTTTCTGTATTTATTGTAAATAATTTATTAAAATTTAGTTCCTGGATGGGGAGTAGCTCTAATTGTTATTGGATCAGTTATTCTTGTAATTGCCATCATTCTTGGGACATATTTTGTGAGTTTATTTATACCATTCTCTTTTTTATTTATATTGACAATATAATGAGATTTCAACTCACAGCGCCGGATAAATTAGTCTGTATTATATAATAGTAATAATGATAATAATAATAATAATAATAATAATAATAATAATAATAATAATAATAATAATAATAATAATAATAATAATAATAATAATAATAATAATAATAATAATAATAATAATAATAATATTAAATAGTTAAACATACATGACAATGATTAAATTATAAAATAACGCTAATCAAACATTCTTTTCACGATATATTTCGACAGTTTTTCTGTCATCATCAGGTGTGATATATAGGCTTGCCAGGTGTACGTTATTTGAACGTACCGTACGTTATTTTGTCTCACAAAATAAGAATGTACGTTATTTACGGAACTAGTGAAAACGTACCTAAAGGTCCGTTTAATTACTGATTATTTTTGATTTGTTTTGTTATAATATAATTTTTGTCCAGTTTAACTTTAATGAAGCAGCGTTTTTTGTATTCTTAAAGTATTATTTCTGGAATATAATAAAATCATATTTCAATTCCAAATCTTCACCACCGGCTTTAGTAATATATTTCTTAAACAACGAGTTGTCAGAAGCGTATTTAGGTTTGCTATCCAATATTGGGTCAATTATTAAAAATATAATATTAAAGCTAGAAGATGAAGGTCCTGTAGTAAAAGAAGTGTATGACTTGCTTGAGAATTTAAGGAATTCATTAAAAACAAAGTTACAGCAAATATTTTATGGTACTATAGCACAACAGGCATTAGAAAAATGCAATAATGATACTGAAAAAACATTATTTCTCAAAAGAGCTTCTGCATTTTTAGAACAATTGATTCAATATATTGAAAAAAGATTTGATTTCATTAATAATAAGTACAAAGCTCTAAATGTTTTTAAATTGGTAGAAGTTCCAGTTTTTGAAGATTTATTAAATGTACTGAAGGTATTTTCTATAAGAATATTGACATAGATGGTTTATTTGAAGAGTACATAATATTTAAAGAAATTATACCAGATATACAGAAATTAACATATGAAGAAAAATGGTTAAAAATATTTAAAACATTTAATTCTCCAAATATGCTTAAAATTGCAGAATTTATTTTTGCGGTACCTCATTCCAACGCGATGAGTGAACGCATGTTTAGTTTAATTTTTTATGCTTTGAGATCAGATAGAAGTCGTCTCCTTATAAAAAATATAAAAGCTGAAATCCTCGTGAAGCATAATTTTAATATGAATTGCAAAGAGTTTTACAAATATGTGATTCAGAAAGATGAATTATTAGAAAAACTTAAAGGAAATGAAAAATATACCTAATCAAATTATAATTAAATGAAGTCCTTGTGATTTATTTTTTAAATTGTTATACTATTAATATAATTAAGTTTTTAAGGGCAGAATTAAAGTCCTTGTTATTTGTTTTTTAAATTGTTATATTATTCATATAATTAATTTTAATATTTTATTGAAGTGATATAATTAATTTTTTGTTAAGGCAGAATTAAAGACCTTGTGATTTATTTTTTAAATTATTTTATTTTTTAAAATAATTTAATAATTTTATATATAACATATTTACTGATAATTATAATAATAAAAAAAATTACATAACATGTATCTTTAATTGTTTTCGTTTTTATGCTGATCAATTTTTGTATGTACGTTTTTTTCGAAATTTTTATGTGGCAAGCCTAGTGATATAATAACTATATACATTGAGGATCTTAAACAAATTTATATATCACACTTGATGATGACAGGAAATCTGTCGAAATATATCGTGAAAAGAATGTTTTGATTGGCGTTTGCTTATAAAAATAATTAATAATAATAATAATAATAATAATAATAATAATAATAATAATAATAATAATAATAATAATAATAATAATAATAATAAAAATAATAGGAAATAAAATTAATAATAATAAAAATAATAATAATAAATAAAGAAATAGATAACCCCATCAACTTGTAACATGAATGACTGATGGACAAGACCTATCTGTAACTCCTACCTTAGGTTATTTATTCAATGAATTAATGTTTAAGCATTGTATGTATTGATGCACAATTCAGTATTTTCGGCTCAAAGCTACATGAATGTATTTAATTATCAAATGAATCTTTTAAAATGAATCTTTTAAATTTCTTTTCTCCTCATTTTTATATTATTATTTATCAATAAATTCGATCGTTTATAGTAAGAGACAAAAAAATTCAGTCTAGGATATAATAAATGTATGGAAAGTAAAGTAGGTCTAGGTCAGGTCTCCTACGGACAATACTTAAAGAAGCTTTTCACCAAAGTGGGTGGACATATACACACACATATACATGTTATTACCAGTTTTTAACAGCTCAGGTACTTTTACTGCTTTTGACGTAATGATACCGGTCAGCTAGTTTAATTTTTTGTTACATTGCCATAAAAGAATGTTTATCAAAGACCTAACATTCAAAATATAATACAAAAATATACATGTTATCAACTTGGTATGACTGTCATTGCTCGCCTACAAAACTTGGTGGTGTCAGACATGCAACTTACACGGTAATATAATAAAAGTGTTGAAACGACCATTCTCTGTTGATAGCGTTTGTATTCAGTTGTCTTTTATCAATTATCAACTTTTAATTTGCTTAATCTCAAAACTGACTTATTTTTCTCTTAATTATTTGTTAATTAGTTAATTAATTAATATTTTTATGTTAATACATAAGGAGTCAGCTTTATTTTTAAATTATTAGACTCTGTTTATTTTATTAATTACCATCTATTTCCATTTTCTTACCAAAAATATGTTGATTTTCATAAGATAATTCATTTAATTTCTTTTTAATTGATTAATAATACCTTTATTGTAGGGGCGTAAATTTGATTAATTTATATTTGTCTGACCAGCGGGGTAATATCATTTCATCTAAATATAATTATTATAAGAACTTATTTTCCAATTTCTCCATTGATTTTTTTTCCATAGTATTTATTATTTAAATAAACTTAACATTGTCATTAAGTGGGTGAAACACACGAATAATGCCAAAAATAGAGTCAGTGAAGATCCGGAAAGTCACAACCAAGTTGGCAGTAATGAAAATGTGGAACATTATTCGCTAAAAAAGTCCGGACCTGATTATTTTACTTTGGCAGACGTCTAGATAAATTTTATTTATTTTTATAATTTTCCTTGCTGAAACTATTTTTTACATTTAACTCAGATTATTCTTCTATTTCTTTTATTATATTTTATTAGATCTTTAACATTTTAATGACCAATACAATAAATTTATTTATTTAATAAAGAGATTATCTTATATTTTATTTTGCTATTGGTTAACTTTGGTACAAATTTGGACTCTTCGTGCTCCTAAGGGGTACCCAAAATCGACCAACGAAGAAGTAGATCAAAAAGTGCTCAGGTTTTAATTGTAACAACTTCATAGTGTCAAATAAAGATTCTTTAAGGCAAAATAGACATGCTGAGTTGTAGGTAATCCACATTTTAGCCTTTCCTGTTGTTTCCAATATTCCCTAATTGTCGAACATTCGAGTGGGTTGGCGGACTGCTAATAGAAGGTCTTTGTCTGTCTTTGCTTGAGTCCCCCTTTTCTGTGCTCCTATGACGCAAAACCCGTGAGATTTAGTACAACATGCCTTATCTCTTATACTACAATGTGTTACAGATACAATAAATATGAGAAACACCACACACAATACACGTTTTATTACTATATACATACAATAAATAATTGACTGTCAGAAATGTAAGTCAATTCATTCGTGTTTCTCAAAGTACAATTTGAGTGTTCCAAGATTCGGACATTTTCACGCACCTGCCGCACGTGGTTCCAGCCCATGAAGTGGAGTGCACCCAATTCCGAAATATAGAAACCTCTATAATTCACGTTGCGTACACACCAGTTGAGGTGAGTCACCATTTACGTGAAAATGAAGTTATTCAATTTCTTAAAAATGGTTTTCAGGTAATTTTTTTAATTTCAAGTAACTTTTAAAACTTGAATTTTGATTTTATATAATTATGAGATCATTATTCAAGTTCTTAATATTTCTGTTAGTCAGTATTTATAATATAACATATTGATAATTAAATTTCAGGTGTTTTTTTAGGAATTTTATGATTTTATTTGGAATTATTTCGATAAAATGTAAGTTAGATATATTTTTAACCAAATAAATAAACTAATTACCGAAGACATTTATTTTTTTAATACAATTAATTTTTCCCATTCTCAAAGGCATTAATAATCCGAATTTTGTCATTTTTTGTATATCTATGAAAATATTAATTTATTAAAATAATTTATTTAAATTTACGATTTGCGAATCTCTTTCTGTAAATGAAAAATGTCGAAGGACCTTCTTCAATATTTGAAATGCTACCTTCAGACATACTGAAAAATATTTTAATGTTTTGTAATTTAAATGTTTTGCTAGAATCGAGAATTGAGAGTCGTTTTAATGAATCGGAAATACATAACATAAAAATCGCACCAAGTTGAACTAAAATCAATGCTCATACACTAGATAATACAAAATAAAATACATAACACAGTGAGGATAAATAAAACATGTATAATAAAATGAAGGAACGCAAGAAGCTGCAACCACCAACACGGTTAGGAGAAATATCGCATTCGAAAAAGCTAACAACTGGAAAATAAAATTATAACGAATAAAATAATCGGTAATAAATTAATTAATAATAAGAAAATGTTTTAAATAAATAAATTTAAAAAATTGAAACTAAAATATCCAGTAAACTGATAAAATGATAAAAAAAAGTAAAATAAAAGTAGTAAAATTAGGTAAATTATAAAATTTATAAAACTAAATTGTTTAAATCAATGAAACTAAAATAAAACTAACTAAACTTATTCAAATTATAAAATTTATAAAACTAAAACTTAAAAATTAAATTAAAAATAAAGAATTACACACATTCATGCATTCATGCAAAAGTAATTCAAATTTATCGCATGCTGATTGGATATAGTAGCAGAAAATGCGTAGGCGTGCAATCAAATCACTAAATACTGATTGAAAATTCAGTCAAAAAATCTAGTCGTTTAATCTGAAATCAACATTATTTACCAGACATTGCTAGGCTCTCTCAGTTTTCGGTTTATGCAATCGCAGTAAGTTGGATTTGGTAATGTTATTTTGGTATTGTTATGTTAAATGTAATTTTGTATAAAGTATAATGTAATTTCATGATTTAATAAAATTTTAAATTGAATTTAGTTTTAGTTAATTTTGGTGTTTTGTTTATTTCGTTTTTAAAACTTTGAAAAATATTTATGGTTGGATTTGGTTTTTCATGAATTTTATACTTTGATGCCCCCAGATTGAGCAGAATATTTGTGAACAGATGGCACCCGTGCTGTCGGCCAGCAGATGTTTTGCCAGCCGGCACATCGTTTTATAAGATATAGTTAAGGATAGGGTCGATGAGGGAACATAGATAAATTTTGGATAGTTTGAAGCATTGTTATGAATAGAAATAGTACAGGACGGGTTCGTTTTAGTAGAACATAGGTTGGAATTGAAAATACAGGCAGATCCCTGCTCAAATATTTTGAAGAAAAAGTTGAATTTTCACAAGTACTGCAGAGTATATTAGATGACATTTATTAACTGAGAAATAAAATATCTACAAATATATAATAACTTATAAATAGAAAAATAAGGGCTGATTCCAGTGCAATGAATAGACAATGAATAATGACGTAAGACCTTCTATCGGCAGTCTAGAAACCGACAAGAAAATACAATGAGGAGAAGTTTTAGCAATAGAGCTCACCTGCTCATTGATTCTCGACCATTTTGTACAGTACCAACATGGTCGTCGTCATGGGTACACAGATAGTAGATAGTTATGTGCACTCTAGATCCATGTGCACTCTAGATCCATGTGAACTCTAGATCCAGATACCCCCCCCCCAATTTTTTTTTTTAAAAATTTTTAAAACCCCCCCCCATAATTTTTTTAAAATTTTTTAAAAGACCCCCCCCCTACTTTTTTTTTTTTTTTAAAATTTTTTAAAAGACCCCCCCCCCATATTTTTTTTTAAAATTTAAATTTTTGTTTTAATTATCGATTACGTAATAATTCTATTTTTTAATCATCGATTACGTAATAATTTAAATTTTTTTAAAACATCGATTACGTCATTGATTTTAATTTTTTATAAGAATTTTTTATGTCATTATACTTGAAATTTAATTCTCTGTTAAATGAGACTATGATGTAATCAAAATTCTGAAATTTCATTTTTAGTACACGATTTTTAAATTTACACATCTTTTTAAACAAATTGAGATATTTTCACTCAAACAATATATAGATAGAATTTTAATCTCTATAAAATGACATCAATATTTACTTCAAATTCATAATCATAACACCTTAAACAATGTACTTTTCAGCCAACTTTTACATACACACATTTTTTCAACTTTTAAAAAATACAAATTATTCATCTATACTTAACTCATAGTAAATAATTATATTAAAAGACATATTAAAATATGTATTAAAAACTAAACATTTATTAAAATCCTAGAGAAATTCGATCACTATCTAATTTCCAAATCGGTGATATGACATCTTTCTCATCTATTTTATATCCCTGTATTGACATATTTACAAACCAGCTTTCCCCATCTTTATATTCAATTTTATATAACAAAGACATATCGCATACAAAGACACACATGACTCATCATACTTTTTAAATATATTTATTTAAAAAACTTATTTTGACGGTTAAGTTGACAAAATAAAATTATTGCACATACTTTGTATTATCATATATAGTCTATCAGACAAGATATTCTGTTCCTCTACGGGTAATGGTCACAAAGGTACTGCTAAAACTTTAACATATTATTACACACAATGTATAAAAAATCTTATTAGTGTCCACACATGCAACAAGTTATTATTATTATTATTATTATTATTATTATTATTATTATTATTATTATTATTATTTTCAAAGTATTATAATTATATATATAGTCCGAGTCTATCCGAAAAAATATTCTGTCCCCTTATGGGTAATGGTCACAAAAGTAAAGGTCACAAAGGTAAAGCTCACAAATGTACTGCTAAAAATATTCAAGACAAAACTTTAACAAAGAAATTCTAAATATTATACTTTAAATATACACTTAAATTTATTAACACATTGGGTAATGGTCGCAAAGGTAAAGGTTACTAATGTACTGCTCGCAAAGGTACTACTCACATTCAACATGTCGTAAATTATTTTCAAATACAATTTCAAAGTATTATTATTATTTATTATTAAATTAAAATTATTATTATTAAATTCTGACCAACTTAAATCAATGAAGGGATAGGACAAAAATATATTACGTTGCGGTATTTTAAAATTTAAATATATTTTAAAAAACTTATTTTGACACTAAAGTTGACCTATTTAACAAAGACATAATTATTGCACATGCTTTGCATAAATATTATTATTATTTTTTGAATTTTCAATATTTTCTTTCAAAGTATTAACACGCGCGGGAGTTATTATTATTATTATTATTATTGAAAAAGCTAAAATATTTTTTTTAAACACACACACATACACAACCTATTAGCAATTATTATTTCAAATATTAGTGAAAAACCTAAAATATTTTTTACACACATATACAACCCATTAAACTTTATTATTATTATTATTATTATTATTATTATTATTATTATTATTATTAGTCAAAAACCTAAAATAATTTTTACACACTAAGTTATTGGGTAGAGAATTATTATATGTTTGCAATATTCTGTGTTTGCCTCTACAGGAAGTTGTCAATAAGGAGCGATAATTTACAATTTTATACATACATTCTATATACACATACCTTGTTTAACATGGGTGTATATACTCCTAGTCTATCCGACAAGATATTCTGTCCCCCTATGGGTATTGTTAGCAAGGGTACTACTCACACTCAACATGTCGCAAGGTAAATTAATTAAGGTTAGTAAATAAAATTTATCACACATACTATTTTTAATATTTATTTAAACTATAAAAATCAAGACAAGAGAGGACAAGGCAAAGTTTATGCATTTATTATTGCCAGGCCTAATGAGCAGTGACCAAATATCTGTGCCTGAAAGACACGCTGGATATTTGTTCGCGTCCACAAGGGTCGTCTGTGCCTCCCCCAAGTGGGGTCAGAAGAACCTGGGCATTATAGTTCTCCGTACGGAACATTACGCCTAGCATGGGTAGTCAACTACCAGCACATTCGAAACGTATAAAAATACATTACAAAATACATGCGTCATTGGCACTATAACCAAATTAATTAATGTTTTCACTAACACAAATATATATTTACAGAGGCCTCCCACTAGTTGGATTACAACCGCCCACCACGACGATCAGCTTGTAAATATATATTAATTAAGGGATAAAGAGGGCCCACCCAACCCTATTATATTTAATTTACAAAATAATGTTTTTAAAGGGCTTCTCCGTCAGTTTTCTCACTCTTCTGAATTTTCTCTGGAATTTGTCGGTAATCTAGCATTATTATTATTATTTAAATTATTATTATTATAAATATTAAAATTATTATTTATTATTTTTAAGATTTTATTCTGAGAGCAAATTCTAATAATATCAACAAATTTGTATTTATTTTAATTACTATTATCAATTACTTAGTTGGCGAAGTCCTAAACAAAGAACTCCATTGAACCATCTAATAAAACAGAATATGATCATCCTTTAAATTAATTAATAAAATATTTTTGTTATGATAAAGAAATAAACATAGTTCTTTCCGAATTTCATTTATATATCCACAGGTAATGTCAGTAAGTTGGATTCATCTATAAATCTATATCACATTTATTATTTAAAGTTAAAATACTCACTGAGAATGACTGAGATAAAGTTTCGCAAACAATAAACTGTAGTTCTCTGGATAGAAACGAATGAATTTTCAAAAAATCCACTAAAATTTTATCATAAATAGTATTAAATAAATAATTTTGAAATTTCTGTTCTAAAATAGAGTTATAAAATTATTTTATATACAAATTAACTTTACTTTGAATTTAAAAAACTAACTATAAAATTTGCTTTTATATTTAAACAAAGTTTTAAACAAGTTATAATCAAATTATTTTTCGTAAAAAATGATTATTTAAAGATGATGAACTATAAAATAAATATTATTACTAGAAAATATTTTTATTTGTTATTGGAAATTTAGTTTTCTTACATAAATTATTACCAAAAATTTAATATCTTTATAAAAATATTTAAGCATAAGTAAATAACATTAATTAAATTAATCTAACAACCAAGTACTTACATCTAGACACTAACAACTAGTTACCGTTTACATAGTACAAGATATTAACAACCTACAACTAGATACCAACAACCTGTTACCAACAATGTATTACAAATGGCTACCAAGTACTAACAACTATCTACTACCAACCAGATACTAACAACCAAGTACTTACAACTAGACACTAACAACTAGTTACCGTTTACATAGTACAAGATATCAACAACAACAACTGGATACATACAACTAGATACCAACAACCTGTTACCAACAATGTATTACAAATGGCTACCAAGTACTAACAACTATCTACTAACAACTAGATACTACCAACCAAGTACTTACAACTAGACAATAACAACTAGTTACCGTTTACATAGTACAAGATATCAACAACAACAATAACACCAACAACAACAACAACTGGATACATACAACTAGATACCAACAACCTGTTACCAAATGCCAACAACCTGTTACCGAATAGGTACTAACAACTATCTACTAAGTACCAACCTAAATTCAATCACCCACCAAGTATTTTCAACTACTCACTAACAACTACCAAGTACTAAGCACTTACAACTAGGTGTTAACAAATAGATTTAAAAGAAACTTGTTCTTCATTGAAGAAAATGATGATCATTGAATGAAAATAATAATAATAATAATAAAAATTCAACTGATTGACTGAATTCAAGGTACCAGTACTTGTAAGATTCCAAATAACTAGGTAAAAATTGATGAAATTATTGTAAAAATAACATGTAAAACATTTAAATTATTCAAAACCTAGTAAATAAATATCATAAAAAAGTCAATTAATGGACAAGAAAGAACTTGAAATTATAGTCATTGATAATCCAGTAAATACTAATCATTCAAGTTATTAATAAAGTAATTTTAATGATTTCAAATTGATTGACTGATTTCTCAAATTATTCAGAAAATTCAGTATAAATTCATTACAAATTATCAAAGTCGTCAATCTAGACTAAAAATATCTAAATAATTATCATTAATTTCCAAAGGAAACTGATATAAGTCCACTAATGATAACATCTAATAAACCAGTAAATTCATTTATATGACAATATTTAACATTCTTTTTATATCCAAGTGAATTCTCCACTAAAATCATCTAAAAAGCCTCAAATTTCCTTAAAATATCTATCCATCTTTAAAGATTAATATTTTATCGATAAGTATCTGTAAAAGATAATATCTAACTAATACGATTTATTAAAATCCATTTAAATGACTATAATTCTAACTCCTTTAACTTTGATTATCTAAAGATTACAAATATTTCACTATAAAACATCTAAAATCAAGTAAATTAAATTGGTCATTAACCTCAAATAATTTATAAAATCATTTGATAAAACCAGTTATAATTATAAAGAATTAAATTTTTGTTCTATCACTCTACTCGAAATTTAAAATAAATATTACTGAATATATCACCCTTAGAATATTCCCACATAACTGATCTCTCACCAAATAATTCTACCCCATATTTATATCCAACCGAATATATATCCAAAGATTCATGAAATTCCACCCACTTGAAATCAATTCTTTAAAAACCCTTAGAAAATGTGAAAAATCTTTAAAAATATGAATTTTCATTAATTGTTATCGCCACCCAACATACATCTATGAAATATTGTAATATCTAAATAGATATATAATAAGAGCATCCCTGATCAAAATTTAATAAAATCAATATTTTCTACAAATCAACAAAATATTTCACCTCATCTACCATCAAATACCTAATTAGAGATTATATTTTCTCATTGATTGAAGAAAACTTTGATAAAATTATTCTGAGGTGCTAAGAATCTTCATTGAAATAGAATTATTAGTGTGAAAATAAATATTGTAAATCAGCGCCTGTTGATTGTTCACATTATTAATATAAGGATTATTTATTACCTAAATTGTCACATGTCAAACCATGAAATGGTATTTGACTTTGAAATAATAACCAATTCTTTTAATATATTTTTGGATAATTTATCATATAGTTCAATGAATAATAAAATTTGGTTGGAATCGATGAATAATTTGATCAGTCAATCAAAGTTAATCAAAGTTAAAGGAGTTAGAATTATAGTCATTTAAATGGATTTTAACAAATCGTATTAGTTAGATATTATCTTTTACAGATACTTATCGATAAAATATTAATCTTTAAAGATGGATAGATATTTTAAGGAAATTTGAGGCTTTTTAGATGATTTTAGTGGAGAATTCACTTGGATATAAAAAGAATGTTAAATATTGTCATATAAATGAATTTACTGGTTTATTAGATGTTATCATTAGTGGACTTATATCAGTTTCCTTTGGAAATTAATGATAATTATTTAGATATTTTTAGTCTAGATTGACGACTTTGATAATTTGTAATGAATTTATACTGAATTTTCTGAATAATTTGAGAAATCAGTCAATCAATTTGAAATCATTAAAATTACTTTATTAATAACTTGAATGATTAGTATTTACTGGATTATCAATGACTATAATTTCAAGTTCTTTCTTGTCCATTAATTGACTTTTTTATGATATTTATTTACTAGGTTTTGAATAATTTAAATGTTTTACATGTTATTTTTACAATAATTTCATCAATTTTTACCTAGTTATTTGGAATCTTACAAGTACTGGTACCTTGAATTCAGTCAATCAGTTGAATTTTTATTATTATTATTATTTTCATTCAATGATCATCATTTTCTTCAATGAAGAACAAGTTTCTTTTAAATCTATTTGTTAACACCTAGTTGTAAGTGCTTAGTACTTGGTAGTTGTTAGTGAGTAGTTGAAAATACTTGGTGGGTGATTGAATTTAGGTTGGTACTTAGTAGATAGTTGTTAGTACCTATTCGGTAACAGGTTGTTGGCATTTGGTAACAGGTTGTTGGTATCTAGTTGTATGTATCCAGTTGTTGTTGTTGTTGGTGTTATTGTTGTTGTTGATATCTTGTACTATGTAAACGGTAACTAGTTGTTATTGTCTAGTTGTAAGTACTTGGTTGGTAGTATCTAGTTGTTAGTAGATAGTTGTTAGTACTTGGTAGCCATTTGTAATACATTGTTGGTAACAGGTTGTTGGTATCTAGTTGTATGTATCCAGTTGTTGTTGTTGATATCTTGTACTATGTAAACGGTAACTAGTTGTTAGTGTCTAGTTGTAAGTACTTGGTTGTAAGATTAATTTAATTAATGTTATTTACTTATGCTTAAATATTTTTATAAAGATATTAAATTTTTGGTAATAATTTATGTAAGAAAACTAAATTTCCAATAACAAATAAAAATATTTTCAAGTAATAATATTTATTTTATAGTTCATCATCTTTAAATAATCATTTTTTACGAAAAATAATTTGATTATAACTTGTTTAAAACTTTGTTTAAATATAAAAGCAAATTTTATAGTTAGTTTTTTAAATTCAAAGTAAAGTTAATTTGTATATAAAATAATTTTATAACTCTATTTTAGAACAGAAATTTCAAAATTATTTATTTAATACTATTTATGATAAAATTTTAGTGGATTTTTTGAAAATTCATTCGTTTCTATCCAGAGAACTACAGTTTATTGTTTGCGAAACTTTATCTCAATCATTCTCAGTGAGTATTTTAACTTTAAATAATAAATGTGATATAGATTTATAGATGAATCCAACTTACTGACATTACCTGTGGATATATAAATGAAATTCGGAAAGAACTAAGTTTATTTCTTTATCATAACAAAAATATTTTATTAATTAATTTAAAGGATGATCATATTCTGTTTTATTAGATGGTTCAATAGAGTTCTTTGTTTAGGACTTCGCCAACTAAGTAATTGATAATAGTAATTAAAATAAATACAAATTTGTTGATATTATTAGAATTTGCTCTCAGAATAAAATCTTAAAAATAATAAATAATAATTTTAATATTTATAATAATAATAATTTAAATAATAATAATAATGCTAGATTACCGACAAATTCCAGAGAAAATTCAGAAGAGTGAGAAAACTGACGGAGAAGCCCTTTAAAAACATTATTTTGTAAATTAAATATAATAGGGTTGGGTGGGCCCTCTTTATCCCTTAATTAATATATATTTACAAGCTGATCGTCGTGGTGGGCGGTTGTAATCCAACTAGTGGGAGGCCTCTGTAAATATATATTTGTGTTAGTGAAAACATTAATTAATTTGGTTATAGTGCCAATTACGCATGTATTTTGTAATGTATTTTTATACGTTTCGAATGTGCTGGTAGTTGACTACCCATGCTAGGCGTAATGTTCCGTACGGAGAACTATAATGCCCAGGTTCTTCTGACCCCACTTGGGGAGGCACAGACGACCCTTGTGGACGCGAACAAATATCCGAGCGTGTCTTTCAGGCACATATATTTGGTCACTGTTCATTAGGCCTGGAAATAATAAATGCATAAACTTTGCCTTGTCCTCTCTTGTCTTGATTTTTATAGTTTAAATAAATATTAAAAATAGTATGTGTGATAAGTTTTATTTACTAACCTTAATTAATTTACCTTGCGACATGTTGAGTGTGAGTAGTACCCTTGCTAACAATACCCATAGGGGGACAGAATATCTTGTCGGATAGACTAGGAGTATATACACCCATGTTAAACAAGGTATGTGTATATAGAATGTATGTATAAAATTGTAAATTATCGCTCCTTATTGACAACTTCCTGTAGAGGCAAACACAGAATATTGCAAACATATAATAATTCTCTACCCAATAACTTAGTGTGTAAAAATTATTTTAGGTTTTTGACTAATAATAATAATAATAATAATAATAATAATAATAATAAAGTTTAATGGGTTGTATATGTGTGTAAAAAATATTTTAGGTTTTTCACTAATATTTGAAATAATAATTGCTAATAGGTTGTGTATGTGTGTGTGTTTAAAAAAAAAATATTTTAGCTTTTTCAATAATAATAATAATAATAATAACTCCCGCGCGTGTTAATACTTTGAAAGAAAATATTGAAAATTCAAAAAATAATAATAATATTTATGCAAAGCATGTGCAATAATTATGTCTTTGTTAAATAGGTCAACTTTAGTGTCAAAATAAGTTTTTTAAAATATATTTAAATTTTAAAATACCGCAACGTAATATATTTTTGTCCTATCCCTTCATTGATTTAAGTTGGTCAGAATTTAATAATAATAATTTTAATTTAATAATAAATAATAATAATACTTTGAAATTGTATTTGAAAATAATTTACGACATGTTGAATGTGAGTAGTACCTTTGCGAGCAGTACATTAGTAACCTTTACCTTTGCGACCATTACCTATTAAATAAATTTAAGTGTATATTTAAAGTATAATATTTGAATTTCTTTGTTAAAGTTTTGTCTTGAATATTTTTAGCAGTACATTTGTGAGCTTTACCTTTGTGACCTTTACTTTTGTGACCATTACCCATAAGGGGACAGAATATTTTTTCGGATAGACTCGGACTATATATATAATTATAATACTTTGAAAATAATAATAATAATAATAATAATAATAATAATAATAATAATAATAATAACTTGTTGCATGTGTGGACACTAATAAGATTTTTTATACATTGTGTGTAATAATATGTTAAAGTTTTAGCAGTACCTTTGTGACCATTACCCGTAGAGGAACAGAATATCTTGTCTGATAGACTATATATGATAATACAAAGTTTGTGCAATAATTTTATTTTGTCAACTTAACCGTCAAAATAAGTTTTTTAAATAAATATATTTAAAAAGTATGATGAGTCATGTGTGTCTTTGTATGCGATATGTCTTTGTTATATAAAATTGAATATAAAGATGGGGAAAGCTGGTTTGTAAATATGTCAATACAGGGATATAAAATAGATGAGAAAGATGTCATATCACCGATTTGGAAATTAGATAGTGATCGAATTTCTCTAGGATTTTAATAAATGTTTAGTTTTTAATACATATTTTAATATGTCTTTTAATATAATTATTTACTATGAGTTAAGTATAGATGAATAATTTGTATTTTTTAAAAGTTGAAAAAATGTGTGTATGTAAAAGTTGGCTGAAAAGTACATTGTTTAAGGTGTTATGATTATGAATTTGAAGTAAATATTGATGTCATTTTATAGAGATTAAAATTCTATCTATATATTGTTTGAGTGAAAATATCTCAATTTGTTTAAAAAGATGTGTAAATTTAAAAATCGTGTACTAAAAATGAAATTTCAGAATTTTGATTACATCATAGTCTCATTTAACAGAGAATTAAATTTCAAGTATAATGACATAAAAAATTCTTATAAAAAATTAAAATCAATGACGTAATCGATGATTAAAAAAATAAAATTATTACGTAATCGATAATTAAAACAAAAATTTAAATTTTAAAAAAAAAATATGGGGGGGGGGTCTTTTAAAAAATTAAAAAAAAAAAAAAAATGGGGGGGGGTATTTAGGATCTAGAGTGCACATGGATCTACAGTGCACATAACTATCTACTACAGATGGATTAAAGACAATAGTCATGAAGGTGTTTAGGAAGGAGTCGCTGAAAAGAAAAGGAGTCGCTTCAATAATATCCCTAAACCATTTAAAATGACATACCCCTAAGCAACCAACACAATGAATAAATCTTACATTGTATTTTCTTCTTTTTCTCTGAAGCTCAAGGTAGAGCTGTCGGATTCTAAATTAAAAGTATTTTCTTGCATAATATTTTAGTAATTTCAAAATAATTATATTTTAACAATATTTGTTAACAATATGTTAACGGTTATTTATTTCGGAACAAAAAACACTATAAGAAATTTGCATGCATTTTTCATTATGTGTTTTGTGTTGGTGTGTTCAATTATTTTTCTATATAATAATCCTATAATAAAGTTATTAAATTTCATAACAATAAATTTCTACACACAGTTAAGTTTATGTGTTTCTATAATATAAATTTATTGATACTTTTTAGATTATAGAAGTTACTAAATTTCTGAATTAGGTGTATAGTTAAGTCTTTGGTGTGTTGTATCATTGTTTTGGAAATTTGGTGTCTCATCTACTGGTTTGTAGTTTGATTATGCATAGTTCTTGCACTAATATACCTGTTGGGAGTATTCACATTTCAACGTCTGTCTCATTGGATATTGAATCTGATCCCATGATATTGTAATGCATGTTTTCCCGAAAATTTGCAAAGTTGTCAACTGGTTGGTAGTATATTTAATTTGATTTATCACTTTGTACGGCCCTTCCAACCTTATTTCGTCTTTATTTCTAATTTCTTGTTTGACAAAACAATATCTCACATTTCAAAGTTTCTCACTGTTTTGCTTCCGTTTGGTTTTAGTGTTTTATCCTCTATTCTCTTTCCCATATCCTCTCTATTTATTTCTTTATTCATGTACCATTTCATCCTGTCGAATTTCCTTCCAAATATAATCTCTGCTGGACTTACTCCCATTGTTTTTTGAACTTTTGCATTAAAAGTACATTCTATTTCTGGTAGTAAATCAGCCCAGTTTGTTCTTTCTCCTTCATTCAATGACGCGTTAATATACTTTCTGATTGTTCTGAACTGTCTTTCAATAATACCATTCGTCTTGTGGTGATATGGGCTTGAGAAGATTAATTCAATACCAGCTGCATTTGCTAGTTCTTTAATACTTCTTGCTTCAAAGTTCTTCCCACAATCTATATGAAGTTCTTTAAGAGCTCCAAACATTAATATCCATATATTTAATAAAGTCTCACTAATTGTTTTTTCGTCTTGCTTGTTTATGACAGTTATATATTTGGTTAGAGTTATCATTCATTCTTTGATTAAAATCAAAATTACTTAGTATATTGCTCCGATTAATGTCCCGTTTGATGAATTGTGCTCGTTTGGGTCATCCTTCTTGTTATACTCATCTGGCTGGCTTGAATGTTTTTTATATTTATCATCTCATCATCAGACTCGATAGCTGCAATATCTCTACTGTTATATTGTTGGTTTCTCAATTGTCTTTGATAGTAGGTAGTTATTAGCCCACTGAAGCACGACCATCCGGTATCCCGGGTTAGGGGGATTGCTGCATTCAGCTTTTTTGGTTATGTAATTGCTATATTCAGTTTCTTTTGCCTTTCTTGATTACGTAATTGTTACAGTTGGCCACTCTTATTTTTTCTAGGATTTTCAATAGAAAAAAAAGTTCCTATAAAAAAGTAATGTTTTTTCTCACTATAGTGAAAGGCTCTCGATGGAACGTTAGAACTCCAATACAAAAAAGGTTTACACTAAAAAGCCAGGATTTCTCTGACTATAGTGAGAGCGTCTCCTTGGTCCTGGGATTTTCAATACAAAAAGGCGGTCTTCAATAAAAAAGCATGGTAAATTAAAGATAAATAGGTAAATTAGGGTCTAAATATTTGAATTAAAGTAAATTATGGTTCAAAATTTTAAATTAAAGTAATCAATGGGTTTAAATAAGTTAATTAAGGTTCAAATCTTTTGATTAAGTAATTAATGGGCTCAAATTTTAAATTAAAGTAATAATTTTTAAATAAGTAAATTAAAGTCAGATTTTTAAATTTATTATCAAATGATTGAATAACCATAAACAGTTTGAGAAATGTATATTTTTAATGGAAATTTTAATGGAAATTTCAATGATAATAATAATAATAATAGTAATATTATTTCAACCAAATACTAGACAACACATAAAAATTAACTAGACCTAAACATATAAAAAGAACAAGACAAAAGTAAATATATAAAAATTTATTCAATATTATTTTTTATTGTGAATAATTGATGATTTTTTGGTGGAATACAACCTAAAGACCAGTTCTTAAATTTATTTAATCCATATTTAAGGATATGATGCATATCATTTCAGGTTATGAAATACAATTGGTAAAATTTTATTTATTTTTCTATTTACGTTACACGTGCTACAAGCAGCACCCAAATATTTCCCTATAAAATGATCGTGATCTCTAACTTGATCGACGATACTTTTCAAACTAGCAAACAAGCAAGTAATTGAACAATCAAATTGATTCTGTTCAATATTAGTTAATTTTTTAATAAGTTTCCTACCCATTTTATAATAATAAGGTAATACTTTCTGTGAAGCTATATTCTCTACAGCACTTAAAAGATTTTGACGCAATCTAAACCTATAAACTGTTGATAAGATTTAGATCCATCGAAATTATTTGTAGAATATACTGAATATTTTGATTTAGTTTGCTATTATTGCTTGAAAATGATTGGCTGAATCGCTGAAAAATTATGATCAATCAATATATATCTTCTCTAGTTAGGTATTTGATGGTAAATGGGGTGAAATATTTGTAGAAAATTTGAATTTTGATCTTTTAGTGAGATCTTACTACATAGCTACTAAATTATTTTAATGGAAGAATATTTGGTGTCTGTAATAATTAAATAAAATTCATATTTTGAAGAATTTTTTAAAGATTTTAGAGAATTGATATAATAAAGGGCTCAAGTGGGTGGAATATTTAGGGAAATTAAGGGATGTATATTGATTTTTAAAGGGATAGAAATATTTTGTCAGGGATTGGTCAAGATGGGAATATATGATCTTTTAAAAAGATTTAGTCGGTTGGATGTTTAAAGGGGTTGAAATATTTGGTGAGAGATCGGTGAGAATATTTTGAGAATTTAAATGGGTTCTTATTGGAAATGTTCTAATGGAAATTACATTATGGAAAATAGTGAATCAATAATAGTGTGAAATTGTATCGTTTTATTAAGTTGTGATGAATGCACAGTAAATTAATTTAGATTTATGGTTTAAAACAAGGATTATTAATATTTGAGATTTTTAGAGATAATTGGAATTGATATCAACTTCAAAATATTTTATCTTTATTTAAGATGTTTTAGACAATGACAAAAGTAGAGAAATATTGACTAAAAGGAGTTGGACATCAATTAAAAAATTTTGATCTTTATTGGAAGAAATTTATCGGGTGATTTTAATTAAATTAATTCGGTTGAATAACGGTAAAATATGACCATTTTTTATTGGATGAATAAATTTAATTTTTCAATGCAACTAGTCATTTATAATTGAAATTTTGAGTGATTTATAACAAAAATTTAATTATAACTGGTTTTATAAATAGATTTTATAAATTGTTAAGAGTAATTGACCAAATTAAATTTTAGCTGTTGCGAAAATTTTGTGATTATTAGAAGCTGCTAACACATCTTCTAAATTATTTTTTAAATCCGGTTCAAAAGTTAACGACATAATTCCAAGTATTTATTTAATAATGATATACTAATTAAAGCTTGTCTAATTTTTTAATTTAAAACTTTCAATTTAAAAAATTCAATTTAAAAATGTTTTTAAAGTAATTTTAAATAGCCAATTATTTATCATTAAAAATTATTTTAATAAATTATTGAAATATTTAATTCTCAGCTGAAAATATCTCACATCCCCCTTCTTTAAGAAATTTCTTCACCTTTTCAACATTTCTTTGAAGCATTTTCCCACTTAGGTTTTGTACCAAATATCGCCATTATTCTGTATGGCCCTTCGTATCTTTCCTTGTCTTTCGTTCTTGGTTCAACTTTTACCAAAACTTCATCTCCAATATTGAATGATGTTTTTTGTTTGCGTTGTTTCTCGTGTGTGTTCTTTTTGAGAAATCGGCGCTTTACTATGAAATTGTTCTCGAGCTATTTTTCTACCAAATATAACTTCTGCGGGACTTCGCCCTATTGATTTCTGAAATGTTGCATTCATGGTAAATTCAATCTCTAGTATGATCTCTGCCCAATCTGTTCTACCTTTTTCTTTTGATGATGTACTTATATAGACTCTTATTATCCTGAATTGACGTTCTATTACACCATTTGTATTATGGTGATATGGACTTGAAACGCATAGAGTAATTCCCATTGATTTTGTAAAATCTTTCATCGTCTTAGATTCAAATACTTTTCCACAATCTGTGTAAATTTCCTTTAGTGCTCCAAATCTAAGAATTCGTTTTTGTAGTAATGTTTCCTTCACCGTTTCTTCATCCTGTTTAGTGACAATAGTCAGAGAGATATATCTGCTAAATCTATCAATAATGGCGACTATATATCTTTTCTTTCTGAATGTTTCCTGTAATCGGCCACATATATCAATGTACACTTTCTCCAACGGCTCCTCTACTGTCAGTTTAATTGTCTATTCCTTCATCTTTGTTGTCACAACTTTCGTTCTTTGACATGCCTCACATTGTCCAACTGTTTCTTTTACAGATTCTTTTATGTCTCATATATCTTAATTGTCTGCTCCATATTTTGTCACCTTTTCTGCTTCTGTGTGTAATAGCAAAATATGCATACTCTTTATAATTTCTTGTCTATTGTCTCTACGTATCCATATCATACCCTCAATAGTTTTCACCACGTTGTCTACCAGTATAAATTTCCAACTTGAACCCTGTGCTATTTTGTTTTTATTTGTTCTATTTCTGTATTACCGTTTTGCCACTTATAATCTTCAGCTTTTTCCATCGTGTTTATTCTTCGGGTTTTTATTCTTTCCACTTTCGCGTTTTCGTGTGCCAATAAACATTGTGTACCCGTTCCACATGTACTCCTAGACAACATATCTGCATTTGCATGATCCATACTTTTTCTATACTCTATTTTTAATATCCAGACTACCGAGGAAGTTAATCCATGTCTGAAATTGCGTTGTTATTGGTTTCTTTGTGGACAACATAAACGTGATAGCTTTATGGTCCGTTCTTAAAATGAACCGTTTTTCATATAAATAATGATTGAAGTGTTGTCAAAAATAATAGATTGCCAGCAACTCTTTCCTTGTTATGCAATATCTCTTTTCATGATTGCTCATTGCATGAGAACCGTATGATATAACCTTTTCGCACCCGTTGTCATCTTTCTGTGATAATACTGCTCCAATCGTGTCAAAACTCGCATAAGTATCTAGAATGAATTCTTTTTCAAAATATGAGAACCCTATAATAAATGAGGACATTAAAGCATTTTTCATATTTTCGAATGCGATGTTGCATCAGTCAGTCCAAATTATTTTTTTGTTGTTTAACCCGCATAGCTCTTCTAAAACTCTTGCCTTTTTGCGTATTCCTTTATAAATTTTCTGTAGTAATTTCATATTCCTAGGAAGCTTCTCAGATTTTTAACACATTCTGACTTTTCAAATGATTTAATCGCGTCTAGCTTTGACGGGTCAGTCTGCAGATTATGTGACTAATATATGTTGATTATGTGACCTAAAAATTTGGTCTTCTTCTTTAAGGATATGACACTTTTCACGGTTTATCTTAAGACCCGCCTTTCCAATTTTATCCAGCATTTCATTTAAAACTTCGTAGTGATGATTGATCGTTTCTGTATATATCAAAATATCGTCTAGGTATACTGCTGCATATCTTGTACCCGTTAATACTTTTCCCATCAGTTCCTGGAATGTACCTGGTGCCACTGCTATTCCAAATGACATTCTGTTAAAACGGTATTATCCTAATTTGGTTGAAAACGCCGTTTTTAACTTTGATTCGTCTTCTAGTTCTACTTGATAATATGCATATCCAAGATCGATCGAACTGAAATACTTTGCTCTACTTAATTTATTTAACATCTCTGCTATATTCGGCATAGGGAACGCCTGTCTCTCTGTAACTAGGTTTAATTGCATGAAATCAAGGCATAATATGACATCTTGCTTTTCTTTCTTCAAGACACATATTAATGTTCCATGGCGAATACACATTTGGATAATATTGTTTTCCAGTAAGTATTTTATCGCTTCATCTATTTTACCTTCCAAGTTGACTGGTTATCTCCAAGGTTTAATATTTATCGATTTCCTTTAGTTTCTATTTTATACTTCAACAGCTTTGTGCAGTCAATGTCCCATTTATCAGCCATAAAAAACTTTGATTCTTTTTTTATAATGTTTAGTAGTATCAGGTTATTTATCTTTAAAGCATTCTTTGCTCTTTGAAATCGTTCCATCTCCATTATTCTCTTCCCAAATTTGGCTTCGATACTGCACATATGCACTTGCTTCGTTTACTTGACCTATTCTACTGGCAACTTTAGTTGTGTACCAAATTGTTTTTGCAACTCTATACCACCAATGACCTCTGGAGTCATATATCTTACGATCGTAAACTTTACCCTTCTTTTCCTGCCATTTATTCCTATTTCTAATATTGCTTTATCTTTCGTTTCTAAGACACTTTTATTTGCACATCTTAACGATTCAGTCGTTCTTGTTAGTTCTACATCTTGAAGTTTCTCAAATTTGCTCCAACTCATGACATTTATTGCAGCTCCTGTATCGAGCAAGCATTCCATATTCTGGTCTTTTACTTTAATAGGGTTGCCAGACGACTCGGTTTTCCGGGATTGTCCTGGTTTTGAGATCATTGTCCAGGTGTCCCGAAAGAGGTCTTCATGACGTCCAATTGTCCCGGTTTTTCTGCATTGCAATATTGCAAACAAAAATAAATATTTTGGAGGACAACTTCCTCCAATATTTCGTTTCTTTATCACAATTTTTCTATTTTTCGAATTAGCTTTCTTGTTCGATGGGTTTTAATATGAAACATTTCCTGTTGGGTAGTTTGTTTTTGTTGTGAATGACAGATGGTTAAGTTTTGTTTTTGTTTAATTTAATCTGTGGCCTTCATGGGAAAGTTACTTTTTTTTTACAATATTTAAAGCTATTAAATTATTTAAAAATATGTGAGTTTATTGGTTTTTATATTTATACTTGGTTTATTATTTTAATTTTTTTTATAACTACTAGGGTTGCCAGATTTCCGGTTTTCCGGGATTGTCCCGGTTTGTCTTGGTGAAAAAAATATTTTAAGGAATCTTATTAGTTTGAGGGAAGTGTATAACCTTTTAATGGTATTTATCGATAAAATACTAATCTTTAAAGACAGAGATATTTCATAGAAATTTGATGCTTTTTAAATGATTTTATTAGAGAATTCGCTTGGATATAACAAATTGTAGAATATTGTCATTTAATTGAATTAAATGTTATCATTAGTGGGCTTATATCAGTCTCTTTTGAATTTAATGATAATGATTTTTAGTGTAGATTGACGACTTTGATAATTGTAAAGAATTTATACTGAATTTTATGAATATTTTGAGCGATCTGTCAATCGATTTGAGTATACATTTTATACTTTTAAAAAAATAATTAAAATTAATTTATTCAATCTAAATAAATTATCTACTAGATTTTATTTCAAAATTCTTATTAATTTATTGTCTAATTAATTTATTCATATTAACTTGAATGATCAGTATTTTTCTTTATTTATTGGATTAATAATGACTATAATTTAAAGTTCATTCTTGTCCATAAATTACATTTTTATGATATTTATTTAATAAGTTTTGAGTAATTTAAATTTTTACAATTATTTATCAATTTTTACATACCGTATTTTAGCGAAAATAGTGCGCTCCCCTGGATAGTGCGCACCTAAATTTCGCGCTCGATTCGGAAAAAAGTTTGAAAAATACCGTATTTTAGCGAATTTTGACCGGTCTTATATAATGCGCATCGGTATTTTAGAAAAAAATACACAAAAAAAAGTGCGCACTATAATCGCTAAAATACGGTAGTTACTAGTGCCTAGAATTCAATTAATTTTTCATCCAATTTTTTTCGAGTGAAGAGGATTTTCTTTAAAAGATCTATTTGTTAGTATATTAGTTGTTTTTATTTGTTAGTAAGTACATAGGTTGTTAGTACTTGGTGTCTGATTGATAGAGTTTAGTTGTAGATGTTGTCAAGAAGATAATGTATGTGATGACGAATATTTTGAATATGATTGCTATTATTTTAATGTGTTGCTAGTTGGTTGTAAGTATCTAGTTTTAAGTACTTGGTATTGTTAGCTAGTATTGTTGTTAGCTAGTGAGGATACATTGTTTGTATCTAGAATCTGGTTGTTTGCTAGTTACTAGTACTTGGTATCTTGTTGTGAGTATTTTGTTGATAGTGCTTAATAGTTGGTTGTAAGTTCATTGTAGCAAGTTGCTGGTCGTTTGGACATACTTTTAGGCTGATAATTTTTAATTTGTTGTTTACTGTTAGTACTTGGCACTTGGTATCTAGTTATAAGTACTTGATAACTAGTTGTAAGTACTTGGTAGCAGGTATCTGGTTATTACTATCTGGTTGTTAGTATCTAGTTGTAGGTATCTGGATGTAAATATGTGTTCGTAAGTTACTGATTAATGATACTAAGTTGTTAGTATCTTGTATTTGGTAGTTAGTACAATGTTGTTAACTGATTGTTGTAGGTTGACATTTGTTAATTTCTTGATGGGATTTGTTGTTGGTTGTTTAGTACTAGTCATTAGTACTAGTTGTTAGTACTTTGTAGCTAGTCATTGGGTAGGTGAGGGGTTGAGTGTGAGCAGTACCCTTACGACAAGTACTCATAGAGGGTCAAAACATCCTGTCAGATAAACTCAGAGTATGTATAATAAAACTAATCAACAATAACTATTTATTGAATGCAATTTTTACTTTGCAATAATAAGTCAGTAGTAATCAATTAAAAGAAGAATATTTTGTGAATTAAAATTAGAATTCTATAGTCTTTCATTGTAATTTTATTTAAATTATTATCAATTCCACGTAGGGCTTTAAAGTGGTTGAGTTGGCAATTATTTATATTTGATGAAAACCATCATTTTTGTTAAATTTAGACATTTAGAAAGGGTTTTTCTACTGATTGTAATTAAAAATATTTTTGAACACGAATAAAAAAATTACTTTATTTTAAAATACAATGAAGAATATTTAGTTGATTGTAAGTAGTTAGTTGTAAGTATCTAATTGTTTGAGAGTTAGTTAGTACTTGGTATCTGGTACCTAGTTGGTTGCTTGTGGTTGGTTGTTAGTACATAGTTGATGGCACTTATCTGTTAGTAGCTAATTATTTTTTGGTTGTTAGTACATGGTAGTATGTTGTTACCTGGTTGTAAGTACTTAGTTGTAAGTATTTGGTACTTATTTGTTAGAACCTAGTTAAAAATATTTAATAGCTGGTAGTTGGTATCAGATTGTAAATAGTGACTAGATAGTACCTAGTTGTTAGTTATCTAATGATTAGCTGTTTGTTAGAAGTACATAGTTGTCATTATTAGGAGAAGTTAATTGAAATCTATCTTTGAAATTAATTTAATAAAAATTTCCATATGAAAATTATCTTAAAAAATTGCTTCATTAAAATTTCTATTAAAAATTACATTTCTCAAAATGTTGCTGCTTATTCAATCTATTGTTAATAAATTTAAAAATCTTATTACATTAATTAATATATTATTTTTAAATTTTTACTTTAATTTACTTAATTTAAAAATAATACTTTAACTTTAAAATTTTGGACCATTAATTGATTAATTTTAAAAATTAACCATTAATTTACCTATTTCCTTTAATTAACTTAGCCATAATTTGGTTTAATTCAATTTTTAGACCCTTAATTTACTTTAATTCATTTTCCACACCTTTGATTTACTTATTTTACTTATTTGAACCCTTAATTTACTTATTTGAGCCTGTAATTTACTTTAATTTAAAATTTTGAACCAATAATTTATTGTAATTCAATCTTTAGACCCATAATTTACCTATTTATCCTTAATTTACTATTATTTTTTAGGGTGGAGTGATATTTATATTGAATTTCTCAGGACCAAGGAGTCTCACCTTAATTAAATTTGGAAAAATTTCATGTTTTTTTGTGGAGACTGATATTTGTATTGAAAATCCCAGGACCAAGGAGACCCCCCTCACTATAGTCAGAGAAATCCTGGCTTTTTTAGTGTAGATCCTTTTTTTGTATTGAAATTCTCAGGATCCATTGAGACCCCTCACTATAGACAGAAAAATAGTGGCTTTTTTCTATAAGAACTTTTTCTTTCTATTGAAAATCCAAGAGAAAATGGGCGTAGGCCTCTGCAGCAATTACGTAACCAAAAAAGCAAAAATATTCGAATACAGCAACCACCATCTTCGGTGGCTTCATATTCATTGATCAAAGTCTTGTCCAGAAATGTAATGACTAGTACCATTTGAGTCTTCACTGATGTCTTCGTTATTTCGAAGAACCTCTGACATTCTTTGATGAATAATTCGAGATCATCTCCGCTGTGAAATTTTTCTGGAAGTAATCTTCCAATAAGCAGATCCGTTGGAGTGGTTGCCATATTAGAAGCATTCAATTCATAACATTCAATTCTTCTCTCATCAAATAAATTACTAAGAATAAATAAATCTAAAAACGATATTTCATTAAATCTGTTTTTTTTATAAATTTTAATTTCAACCAAATATCAACATACCATCAACATACCACATTCATACTTGAATTGCAATTTTATTAAAAATTATTTTATTTCAAAATTAAAATTAAAATATTCATTTTAATTTTAAACCATTTTAATTCTAATATATTTCAAATAATTCAAGTTTTACTTTTAATTTTGCAAAATTTAATCATGAAATAAATTTAATTTAACATTTTAATTTTAACTTCTCCTAAACATTTTACAACTGAAAGATATCCACGTGAAAGACATTTAAAAGCTCATTCATTCACCGAACCTGGAACTCGACTAGATTTAAGACTTGATGAAAATGATGTTCCACTTCCAGATTCTTAACAATATAATCGAGTAGATGCAGCAGCTAATAAAGATGATTTAGCTTATAGACAAGAAGATATAAGGTCAAGACAAAAAAGCTAATATAGATTTAATCCAAGATCTTAATAAATTTCAAGATCCAAGTTTTAGAGAAAGTTTTGATAAAATTCTTGTAAAAACAGCAATGAAAGCAATGATAGCCGTTGGAGGCCAGATTATGCTGGGTGGACGGGTTGAGAACAAAACTTAAAAACAAGAACACGACGCTTGAGAACACGAACATGAAGCTTGAGAAGAACACGAACAGAGAGCTTGCAACTGAATTACATAAAGAATATAGAAATAATAAAAAATATTTAAAAATTAAAGTTTTTAATAAAGATGATATTTGGTCAGCAAATTTAATTGAAACAGTAAATTCGAAAAAAAATGAAAATTATAAATACATCTTAACTGTTATTGATTTATATACTAGATATGCTATTATTAAATAAAAAAAGAATCAACAATAAAAGATGCATTTGAAATTTTATTCTAGTCGTCAAATAGATGGCCAAATAAATTATGTGGTGATAAAGGTAGTTGATAAAGGTAGTTGATATGTGTTGATAAAGGTACTTCCAGAAAAACAAAACATTTCAAGATTTTGCACAAGAAAATAAAATTGAAATTTATTCAACTTTTAATCAACCAGACGAAAGATCACAAGGTCCATCACATAATCAGATTATTGAACGATTCAACCGAAAACTTAAAAGTTACGTAAACAAAAAATTTACAGCGCGAGGAAATAGAATTTGGATTGATGTATTACCAGACTTGATGAATCTTTGAAATAATAATAAAGTTTAAAGAATGATAAAAACAACTCCAACAGAAGCAAGTAATAACCCTGATTTAATTCGAGAAATTATAGATGAAAATAATAATGTTTGTAATGTATAGTGTAATGTATAGTTATTTTTTTCATTTCAGCGTTCACGATTAGGAATCGTGAATATTATAATATAAATCACCACCATCTGGAAAATCCAGATTTTCAAAAAAACTATATAGCGATAATTTACTATTGTAAATTATCGCTATAGGAAATTGAAAAAATTAAAAAAAGTCGATAAAAAAAGATTTCATATATTAAAATTAATATTAAAGCAAGTTGTAACAAGTTGAAAATAAAGTCCTCAATTTCAATTCCAACCGTTAATTAAACATACCAGTTCCTTATAAAAGCAGAGATCAATTCCAAACCTATTTGTAGACCAGGATTTGTATTCGGATACGAGAACAAGGATAAAGGTTGAAATCCCGAAAATAATAATAATAAAATTAAAGCAAGTTGCAGCAAATTGAAAATAAAGTCCTCCATTTCAATTCCAAACCTATTTGTAGACCAGGATTTGTGTTCGGATACGAGAACAAGGATAAAGGTTGAAATCTCGAAAATAATAATAAGAAATAATAAGAATCCTAAGTACGAGCTAAAGAGTCAAAACCCTACAATTAATTTATTAATTGAACACAGTATTAAGACACAAGAAAGAATCAAATTCAGATTAATCTATCTTAAACAACAAATTTCCAGTCCTATATCCAGGCGAAGGCCGATCTATCTTAAACCGCAAATCTACAGTCCTTACAGTCCTATATCCCGGTAAAGGTCTAGATTCAAATCGTAGTTAAACTACCCCCGAACTCAAGGTCTTAAAATTTTTATTTTGAATAAAAGTTTTGTTCCAATATATATTATCGTTTATTATTATTTTTATTTTACTTGTTATTACAGAACACGCACCCCGATTGTCCCGCCACAAGTTTTAACGGAGACTCTTTCGGGCTCATCAGATTTCTAATCTAACATTACAACCTCATACCACATACAAAAACAAAATAGTCAAAAATATAATATAACAATGTTAATAACAATTTGATTGAAAAATAAAAATACGTATGAAACCGATTTAGTATTTTTAAATGGAAAAATTAATTTAAAAAGGGAATTAATCATTCATGGAGTAAGGAAATACTTATCATCAAGAAAATATACAACACAAAACCATTTACTTATAAATTACATGATTTGAATGATGAAGAAATTTTAGGTAGATTTTATCAGCGAGAATTACAACCAACTAGTTTTTAATGCAACTCGTTAAAACCTGAAATCCAATATCATAGTGTGCAACTTCGTTACTATCGGTTTTACTAAAACTTACAGACTTTTTAGGTTCAGTAGTGTAACAGATAGTAGTGGAACATTCTGTATTTAATGCTCTAAGAAAATCAATTCTAGGATCCGTCACCGTTCTGATTAATAATGTTTGAGCCAGACCACCCCATTGTTTCATTTTTTCAAGTTTTTTATTTTTAAATTCAAATTCAATTACCATGTTTTATAAATTAAAATAGCTTTCAGAAATAGCTTGCAGAAATGTCAAAGGGTAGTGCAACCAAGGTTGCTGATGAAGAATTCATAAACAAAATAAAATCAATCGTTGAAAATAATGTACCAAAAACTAGAAGTTATAATGGTAAAAAAGCATACATTATAAAAGCCAAGATTCAACAAATTAAAGATCAAGAGACTAAACATGGAGGGATTCTTCCATTGGCAGCTTTATAACCTTTAATATTTGGAGGTATAACATCAGCTGCAGGTGCAACGGCTGGAATAACAAATGCTGTTAAAAATGTAAAAGAAGCACAACCAGCTGAACAAATAAAAGAAAAAACGATAGCAGAAACAAAATTTATTGAATCTCAGACGCCCACTCTGGCACAGGTGGGGTTATAACAAGCAGAATAATTCTAGATAAAATTCAACTAAAAGCAATAACAAAATATTTAAAAACACTATCCCAAGATCCAAAGGTTTTCAATCCAAATATTTTCAATATAGTCAAGAAATTATCAAAAGAAGATGGAATATTTTTAGAAACTGCTACAGAAACTGGGTTGGTATTTTTTTATCTCCATATTTTAAACCTTAAAATAGAAGATGAATATTTTACCAGTTTGGAAAAATAATCTTATAAAATTTAATCATGATCCTATTTTACCAAACTCTTTTAGAATGTTAATTATAGGTGATTCTGGTTGTGGTAAAAGCGTTTTGCTTTAAAAAAATGTTATTATACCCAAACTTTCTAGATTATAATAATTTAATAATTAATAATTAATAATTTCAACCAGAATTTCAAATTTGAGATCATGGATTTAAAAATGGATTATCAAAAACAACAATATTAAATATTTTTTTAAATCAAGATGAGGACTGAAAAGTAATTAAAAATAATTTATAATTATACTGTTGATTGAAAGTAATATATAAGATTGAATAACGATCTCATGTCTATATGGATCAAAATTCAATCCTTAAAATTTATTTAAAATTAAACAACTTACCTGCACAATAACTACATATATAAAATAATTACTTGCGCAATCGTCGCTGCAGCGTAAATAGTGGTTATATTTGGTTGTTAAGTAAATTAGTAGGTATCTAGTAGCCCACTGCAGCAACCCCCCCCCCCCCCGAAGGGGGTCTGCTACAGAATATTTTTGCATTTTTAGTTACATAATTGCTGCAGAAGGCTACACTTATTTTTCTAGGATAGTGACAGAAAAATAATTAAACATCCAACACAAAACACATTATGAAAAATGCACGCAAATTTATTATAGGGGTTTTTTCCGAAATAAATAATATTGATTAACATATTGTTAATATATTATTATTTTTAATATATTAAAAATGATAAGGGAAAAATATTTTTATCTAGTATCGGACAACTTTAATTTGACTTTTAGAAAAAAAGACGATAAAGCATTGTAAAATTTATTTATAAAAAATTATGAAGTTAATATTTCTCTGAAAACGCTATCTTTTTGCCAAGGTGAAGAGTGACAATGTAAGATTTATTCATTAAAATACAAACCATTAAATTAATTACAGAAAATAACAAACTTCGGCTTAAATATAAAAGACTATTTTTATTTTTCTTTCCGATTTGTATTAAAAAATATAAATGTTTCCGGTGATTACTTTATTTGTTTAAAGTTAAAAATATATTCGATTTACATTATATCGAAATAATTCTAATTAATTTCATAAAATCTATAAACTTGTAAACATGGCGTATGAAAAATCATATTCACCTCTGTAGAGACCGTTTATACACAGAAACTGTTTACAAGTGCATCAGTAAACCTCTAGCAATTTTAACTTGTAATGGTGTAAAATATATTTTACGGACAGCAATATTTAACAACAATATTTAAATTACCATTGTTATTTTAAATTATTTTATTGTTTAATAAATTTATTAATTTTATTGTCTTGAATACAACATGTTGAGTGTGAGCATTTTCTTGTGTAAAGTCGTCTTGTGCTCACCCTCTTTAATTTCTAAAAAATACATTTTAGATTATATATTTAATAGTTCGTATCCATTTTCAATTATTAGATTTCTTATATCAACGCCTTTATTCATTATTATTTTTGAGTTTGTGATTCCATCTTCATTTTTTGTAACAAATTTCAGAGAAATATTATTTACTGTGACTGTGGAAGTAATTAAATAGAATTAGTATTTAATTTCCAGTTTTAAATAGATTTAAATAAAATAATAAAAGTAGATAATAAAATTATAAATTAAAATAATAAATTAAATATATTTAAGAATGACTGAAAATTAAAATATAAAGTATTTATTGAATGCATGTGTATGAAAATTCCCTATTCAATTATTAACTCATGCTTGCGAAAATATCTTCAAAGCTAAAAACAGAGATTGTTTAAATAAGAGAGATTTTATGTTGTTTTTAAAAATATAGTTTTGTTTGGCTTTGGAAATATTATGGATGTTATCAATTATCAAATCAAACATCTAAAAGTGACAAACAGAAATTCGAATTGATATAAATATTTAATATTATTTTATATAAACTTTTCACGTACCCCAAATAAAACACTAGAATAAACCATAAAATTATGAATAGTTTTGCGTACAATGCTAACACATATAAAATAGTTAACTAGTCCTCGATATGCAACTTGATAAATAAATTAATAAAAAAATTATAAGTACCGTATATACTCACGTATAAGTCGAGAAATTTAAGTCAAATTTTCAAGTCAAATAGCCACTTCGACTTAAACGCAGGTCAAAAAACGTACAAATTAATTTTTAATGAAATCATTAAACCTTTTTATTATTTTTGTTCTTCGACTTATACGCGGGTTTCCAATTTAGGACTTAAAAACCTCTTAAAATTTACTCGACTTATACGCGAGTATATACGGTATATAATCTTTGTATTTGATAGACAGAAATTTATTAAGAAAATAGTCTTTATTAATATTTTATCATGAATTTATTGTAATTAAAACATGCTGGCTTTAAATATATTTTAAATGAAATAATAATAATCATACTTAAACATAGATTTTTCGAAACAATTGAGGTAATATAAACTTAATGTTTACAGTTGGTTAAATTATTTGATTGATTTTTAATGAAGAATTGATATTTAATTCTCAACGGAGAGTAATAAAATTTAGTTTTGAAAGTATTATGTTATAATTTTGAAAAATTTTATTAAATTTAAATAATTTAAATAATATATAAGATGTACATGATTTCGGTCGATACTTTGAAATAATAATAATATTAATGTGTTTAGTTATTTAAATTATTTTTTATGAAGGGTTTATGAAATACTTTATTTATATGTGAATTATTAAATTCGAAACTTAACCTATATACTTTGAATATTTCACGATGAGTGACACTAATAATAATAATAATAATAATAATAATAATAATAATAATAATAATAATAATAATAATAATAATAATATAATAATTATAATTATAATAATAATATTAATAATAATATAATAATAATAAGAATGAAAATGAAATAAAATTATTAATAGCAATTAATAAAATACTAATTATTGATTGATAAAATTTAATAATAAAATTTTAGTTTAATAATAAATTAATAATAAAAAGCTGCCAAAAATATTTATATAGGGGTCTTGTCAAAAAATAAGTAGGGGGTTCCCCATATAAAGGTACCCCCATATATTCGCACATAAAAATAATATGTGAGAGTCGAGGATTCCTATAGGATCTGGAGTGCACATTTCTATCTACTATAGATGACATTGGTGTTGACCAAATATTGGATGACCTTTGGCCTGGAATTTGATGATGATGAAGCTAGTCCAGAATTTTATGACAACATGGAATTTGCTGATAGCCACGAATTTGACGATATCGTGGCCAGTTTTAACATTGTATTATAATAAATCATTTTGAAAAATTCAAAATCGACTTTTAAAGTGTTAATTTCTATTGCGATCTTAAAAAATATGTTTTTATTGATTTCATGTTTAAATATTCCATTAATTTCCTTGATTTTGTAATATTTTGAAATAAAGATTCCCAGCCACCATTTTTTCTACCCATGACGAAACATTTGATTCTATTATTTACATAATAATATTAATAATAATTAAAAAATAAAATACTTCTACCCACTATTTAAATTTTGCCTCATATTAATGTTTTCATATACAGGCACAAAAATATTTTTGAATCCTAAAATACATAATTTCCTCAAAATTACATGTGAATGATCCATTGGTGGCATGTTTTGAAAGTTGATTTGATCTGTTATATGATCTATATAAAACTCTAAAATATTTTGTAAAAAATATGGAAAATTGTTGAAGAATAAATAATTTTGATTTCGCCTACGTTGATCATTTGATTGCCTGATTTTAAATTCGATTTAATTAAACTATATAGCGTGTGTGTATATTTGACCTACTTCATTTTGATTTGACCTATATTGATCCTGCGATAAAGTCAATTTAAAGTCAATTTGACCTACATAAAACTCTGAAGAATAAATAAATTTGGTTTGGTCTATTTAATTTTTGATTTGATTTACACGGAACGCTTAAAAATTCACGAAAAAACTGAAAATTGTTAAAATTAGATAATTCCGATTTGACCTGCTAATTTTTTTGACTGTTTTTATAGTCTATTTGACCTAGATAAAACTGATAAATTTCGTAAAAATTCCTTCAAAATCGTGAAAACTCATAAAACTTGATTTAACCGTAGTAGGAAGAAATGATCCGTGATGGCCCATCATGAGATCACAACAGTATGAGTCATCAAAAAACGATGACTCATCATTATTTTATCAATTTTTTTCTATGTGAGAACAAAGTCATAAGTATATCAAGGTCATTGAGACAAGGTATAGACCAATATATAGACATACTCAGAGAATATATTTTTTATTAATATTTTTCCAATTCAAAAATAATTTTTTTTTGAATGATCGCAATTGTCTAATTCTGTTTTTGACTTTTTTTCTTTGTACAAAAAGGGTATTTGATGAGAAGTTTACTAAGTTCTACAAGACTATAAAATTTAAGAAGTCATTCAAAATCTGTTCTGTGTTTTAGACCAAGACTTCCCCTGCCTCTATTTTAAATTTTGTTTTAATTATCGATTACGTCATAAAATTTGATTTTAATAAGAATATTTTATGTCAATATACTTGAAATTAAATTCTCTATTAAATGAAACGATGACGTAATCAAAATTGTGAAATTTCATTTGTAGTGCATCATTTTTGAATTTACACATCTTTTTAAACAACTACACGTCCTTCTCATTTATTCATTTTTATATCCCTTTATTGAAATATTTACAAACCAACATGTTTTAGTTACAAAAATAGTTATCAATAAATCGACTAAGGGTATGAAATTATTTAGAATCAATAAGTAACACACATAACTTAGTGTAAAAGGTGTTAATACATATTACAATAAACCCACTCACATGCGTATATTAAAACACGCACATATTAATGTTATTATTCAATACATATAAGTCAGAGAGCTGAAGCACATACCAACTAATCAAAATCATGCATTGATTTTTCATCTTTATTGCATATGAGTAACATCAAAACTGTAAAATTCATTACATCATTAAATAATAACTTCCATTACAGTATTATAAACTATATTCAATCACTAATTATTGCAAATTAATAAATTATTTCAGTTAATGGTTACAAAATTAATAAAAATATTACAATAAATCAAAACAACATAACGAAATCTTTCAATAAATTACAATAATGTTATAAAGTATTCATTAAGTTGCAATAAAGTGGAAATTATTTCGGTGAATGGCAGCGATTTAATAAATATTTTACACTAAATTACTTAAATTACAACAAAGTATTAACATTTTTCATCAAATTGCAACAAAGTAATAACATATTTTAGAAGAATTTCAATAGCTGTAAAATATTTAAGCAATTTGTAACCAACTTATAAAAATATTGCAACAAAGTAAATACATATTTTGGAAAAATTTCAACAATTGTAAAATATTTAAGTAAATTGTAACAAGATTATACAAATATATGCGTAATGTTCCGTACGGAGAACTATGATTTCCAGATTCTTCTGTACCCACTTGGGGAGGCACAGACGACCCTTGTGGTCGCGAACAAATATCCACCGTGTCTTTCAGGCACAGATATTTGGTCACTGCTCATTAGGTCTGGCAATACTAAATGAATAAACTTTGCCTTGTCTTCTCTTGTCTTGATTTTTATAGTTTAAATAATTATTAATAATTATAAAAATAGTATGAGGGTTTAAAATTCTGCTTGTGATAATTAAATTTTCATTTTAAAATTATTTACTAACTCTAATAAAACGCATATTTCCAGTGCAACATATATATAAAATTAATACAATTGTTGAAAATTTTCCAAAATATGCTATCACTTTGTTGCACTATTTTTATAATCTTGTTACAAATTGCTTAAATATTTTACAACTATTGAAATCTTTGCAAAATATGTTATTACTTTGTTGCAATTTGATGAAAAATGTAAATACTTTGTTGTAATTTATTGAAAGGTTTCATAATTTTGTAGTAATTTAGTGTAAAATATTTATTAAATTGCTGCCATTCACCGAAATAATTTCCACTTTATTGCAACTTAATGAATACTTTATAACATTATTGTAATTTATTGAAAGATTTCGTTACGTTGATTTGATTTATTGTAATATTTTTATTAAATTTGTAACCATTAACTGAAATAATTTATTATTTGCAATAATTAGTGATTGAATATAGTTTAAAATACTGTAATAGAAGTTATTATTTAATGATGTAATGAACTTTACAGTTTTGATATTACTCATATGCAATAAAGATGAAATATCAATGCATGATTTTGATTAATTGGTATGTGCTTAACCTCTATGACTTGTAGGTATTGAATAATATTAATTTGTGCGTGTGTATGAATTAATGTTAATATACGCATGTGAGTGGGTTTATTGTAATATGTATTAACATCTTTTACACTAAGTTATGTGTGTTACTTATTGATTCTAAATAATTTCATACCCTTAGTCGATTTATTGATAACTATTTTTGTAACTAAAACATGTTGGTTTGTAAATATTTCAATAAAGGGATATAAAAATGAATAAATGAGAAAGATGTATAGATGTTTAAAAAGATGTGTAAATTCAAAAATGGAGCATTGAAAATGAAATTTCACAATTTTGATTACGTCATCGTTTCATTTAATAGAGAATTTAATTTCAAGTATATTGACATAAAAAATTCTGATAAAAATCAAAATTGAGGATATAATCAACGATATAAACAAATTTAAAATTATTACATAATCGATATTTAAAACAAAATTTAAAATGAAAAAAAAGTAGGGGGTCTCTAAAAATGTTTTTAAAAAATATAGGGGAGGGGGTCATTTAAAAATTAAAAAAAGGGGTATCTAGATCTGGAGTGCAGATATACTTCTTTTTTTGAGTACTCATACCATTGTGAGCTAACGACGAGTCATAGCGAGCTGACTTCTACCTACTGACGAACCTAACCTCTTTTCTTATCTATTCTTTCGTTGGTCGATTTTGGGTACCCTTTAGGAGCACGAGGAGTCCAAATTTGTACCAAAGTAAACCAATAGCAAAATAAAATATAAGATAATCTCTTTATTAAATAAATAAATTTATTGTATTGATCATTAAAATGTTAAATATTTAATAAAATATCACATTAAGATAAATGAAATAGAATAATAATCTGAGTTAAATGTAGAAAATAGTTTCAGCAAGGAAAATTATAAAAATAAATAAAATTTATCTAGACATCTACTAAAGTAAAATAATCAGGTCCGGACTTTTTTAGCGAATAATGTTCAGCATTTTCATTACTGCTGCCTGGATCGTTACTTTCCGGGTCTTCACTGACTCTATTTTTGACATTATTCGTGTGTTTCACCCACTTAATGACAATTAATTAATATTATAATTATAATAATTATTAATATTATTATTATTACTAATATTATTATTAATATTATTATTTTTATTATTATTATTATTATTATTATTATTATTATTATTATTATTATTATTATTATTATTATTATTATTATTATTATTATTATTATTATTATTATTATTATTATTATTATTATTACTATTATTACTATTATCATTATTATTATTATTATTATAATTATTATTATTATTATTATTATTATTATTATTATTATTATTATTATTATTATTATTATTATTATTATTATTATTATTATTATTATTATTATCATTATTACTATTATATAATACAGACTAATTTATCTGGCGCTATGATTTGAAATCTCATTATATTGTCAATATAAATAAAAAAGAGAATGGTATAAATAAACTCACAAAATATGTCCCAAGAATGATGGCAATTACAAGAATAACTGATCCAATAACAATTAGAGCTACTCCCCATCCAGGAACTAAATTTTAATAAATTATTTACAATAAATACAGAAAACATTCTACTTACTCGATGCTAAAAATAGAAAATATAATTAGACAATGAGCTTAGTAAATAAATATAAATAATTTTCAAAATAAAATAAGATTTTATATTTTTTAATTTTATAATAATTATAAGAAAATATTTCTTATATAAAGTCAATAGTGGAATAATAAAAAGATATTATTTAGATTAATAAAGTCCGCTGTTGACTGTGATATAAATAGTTTTCTAATGTAAATATTTCAAATAGCTTTGATATATGAATTAAATAAATTATAATTAGTAAATGATTGTAAAAATTGTTATTGTTGATTTTTGCTGTTTGTTTAATTCCTTGTTTAAGCAATAATGTTTGTCAAAATGAAATTTGTTTTAATAATAATTTAAATAAAAATAATAACTGTAACATTTTGAATTTATCTATTTTTAAGAAAGGATCTAACTTGCAATTTCATTGTTAATATGGTCATTTTGATTAATTATTTTATTAAGTATGTTCTTTGTTTTCCATTTGAAATTAGATTTGCCTTTTGTAAGTTACGGAAGTAAATACCTGCAAATTGAAAATTTGTCAGACACCCAAGAAAATGTGCTTCATAAAATATGTTGTCTGCTTATTTTTTGCAACTATTGTGTGAAAATATACATTAGAATCACTTGAAGAGAAGTACATCAAAGAGTTCACAGATCGTTGTGTAATTCATAAGTCATCAAGCATCTACAACTTTGCCAACTAGGAAAATGGAAGAAAAATAATTTGGGCAAGTCAACGACAGTACGTTTAAAAGCGTTTAGATTTAAGGAAGCGACCCTTATCAAGTTCGAATGAGAGACAGTCAATTGAAAACAAGAACCAAATGAAATCGCTGTATTGATTTCCATTTGACAATAATGAAACGAAATGTGAGATCAGCAAAAAGTATAAAAATATGAAACATGGAGCAATTAACTGTAAATTATTATTCACATCTCTTCATTATATTGTGGGCTTTCGGGGAAATGAAAGAAGCATTGGTAACCGCTTCAGCTTTATTATATCTTACTATGTTTCATTTATTACACAGGTGAAACTTATAATCAGCTATATAATGAATATTATAAAATTAATTGATTATGAAATAAATGTTATTTTTCCAAAAAAAACTAATTTAGAGAAATCAAACAGTAATTTCGGAATACAGGATGTTATTCATATTTAAACCTGTATTCATTGAAATTCAAACAAATAAAATATCACTATTACAGTTCATATCGCAATCAATATTATACAACAAATGATTCATTAAATTATTGAATAATCATTCTGAAATTTAACCTGTAGGTAATCGCGTACTTTTAATTTTAATAACTACTCGAGCTGTGTATTTGTACACCATCCATGATAGAACGCATTAAACATCCAAATCCTTACACAGCCAGCAGAGTATTATTATAAATTACCATAATGAAATTATTATAATAATTATTATATTTTTATTTTTTACATTGCTATTATTATTGGACCAAAATTGGTCAACAATGACATTATAATAACGCGCTTTATTTACAACCATATCAAAGTAAAGTTTCAAAATGAATAAATATATAAAATATAAAACTTACTATCCGTGATGCGAGTTGGTGACTGAGTCACTGTGACTGTTAATAATGAGAAATAGTCAAATTACTTAAGCCAAATTAACAAACCAGTAATCCCCGAAACAGATCCGTTATATGCGGTATTAATGGCTACTGTTACCACCTCAAGCAACTGGTTTGAACTTGCTGAGGTATCCGAAGCCATGACCATCTCCAATTCAGCTTGAACACTTCCTTCTCTTAATAAAAACATTTAAGGATAAGTTGGAGAAGATTTAAACAAATTTACGTCAGACTTATGACATTGATTCTTGTTAAACGCATCAACGATTTCAATAATTGGGCTTCTAAGGTTAGAAATAACCGATTTACGTATTGCATATAAATTTGTGAGGAAGGATCTTTATATTCAGGCTGGAATTTCTCTGTGAATTTACATCCAATTTTCACCTTACTCTCAAACTCTCCCGACTTTGCAGGGGATTTGGTTACCAATTGCTGGCCTACAATGTAAATAGAAAAACCGTAATAATTATTTCTACGCGTTGATAATATATTTATATGTCACTTTGAAGATTAATGAAAAAAACTTAAAAGTTGTGTTAAAAATTTAATTAATTGTCCTAATGAATTATCTAAAATGTCTGAAAATTACTTTTGTAATCTCTTTCCTGTTATCTAAATATTCTGCAATAGCGAGTAAGTATTTATTTTTTCTGTATATTGTATTAATGTAATAATTGTTTCGTAATTATTTGATTTTACTGCATGTTTTTGGTTTGTAATAGTAATAGGCGGTTCGTGTTGAATATTTATCAGTATTTCCAACATATATTAACCATCAATTAGTCATGACAAACTATGAACAAACTCTACACTCCAATTAATACACCTAAAGTACAAATTGTAAATTATTTACATCATTTCTGATACTGAATGCTGAGATGTCTCTGTTTACAATGGTTATCACTTGTTAAAAATATTTGCAAGCTGTTTTTATTTCGTTTAAAAATCCACATTTCCTTATTATTTTGCTTGTTTACACAGCGAGGTTCTGCAGAAGTGGAAATGGAAGTAGAAATGCCATAATAACGTAAATAAAATCTTGTTGGCAATATTAATCAATTCCTTATTAAACACGTCAGCCACTTGCCGGATTGAACTTGAATTGTAAAAATTTATGTTTATTGATTTAGAGATGTTATTGGAAATGAGGAAATATGTTGATATAACTGAAGGAATTGAGATGAGAAATGCAAAGAGGAGCTTATTAGAATTTGGCAGTCAACAACAGGATTGCATTTCATGCCTAAATTTACAAATCTCGAACATTAAGAGGAAAAATTGAATAATTGTAAAGCATTATTCATAAAGTATTAGCCAAAGATTTAGTTGATGAAAATAATTTTGAAAAAAGCTTTAAAATTTGTTTAGAATTTGTGTATGTTTATGAAAATGGACCTTTTTATATTTTGGGTTGTGCTAGAGAATAAAGGAATAAATGGAGCCAGAAAGAACGGCGATATAACAAAATCCTGGGGAATCCTAACATAAATTTGTCCCTTAGAAATATTCGAGTTCTCACGAAATTTTATTCTTAATAATATTCATTTTAATGCTTATTGTATCACATCTCAATTTATTCATTATATATCAATTATAAAAACTTTTAATAATAATTTTTTTACGTGTCAAATTTGGAAAATAAATTTACTTAAAAAGTTTTTGATAAAAATTAATTTACTTTAAATTATTTAATTTTTAATTGTTACCTCCATTTCTCAAATATTAAAATAAAAATTTGAAACAAAAAATATTGTTTAAATTTTGTTCTATATCACATAGCTCGAAACGTAAAGAAAAACATACTTGGCACAGTTGTCGTAATCACTGTTGCAGCAGTGCTCGTGGCAGCTGTAATAATAGAAACAATAATAATAATAATAATAATAATAATAATAATAATAATAATAATAATAATAATAATAATAATAATAATAATAATATCTCTTAATTATCTCTTACGGCTTTTAAGCTCAGTTTTAGAAAACATTTATTCTATTGTTAATAACTAAGTTTCCATTTTGTAAACATCTTACTTAGGACCAAGTAATAAGCTGTGTACTTTATCAATCCAACTAATACTGACGCCTTCAAATGAAATTAAACTCAACAAAAAATTATCCTGTGATATTACTAGAAATAAAATATTCCTATCAGAAATAATGATTTGAATGTTGAATGTTGCAGGCTTTTATCAAATATAAAATGATATGAGTGCGTTGGAAAAATTCAAAATGGTTGCGTAGACAGATAGTGAAAATTTACACAAAAATAAGATCGAGAATATTTAAAATTGTTTACCTACATGGTATAAGATCCATGTTATGATGGCATGTAAACAAGCAAAATATATCATAAAACTGTACGAATTGTACAATGTTAGCCACAACATTGTTTTAATTTATTGCCAATGTATATAAATAATGATACAGTGAACCCTATGCTATTTCCTTAAATATAAAAATTGGAATGAAATAGAAAATGAATGTGCTTGTTTGCCTGTCTTTCTGTCACAAGAACTCCTCTGAAACACTTAACAGTAGTGACTTGATATTCTCACTTCACATTCTGACAGATATTTTTAGGTCAGCTGTTATATTGTCAACGACTTTAATTTTGCTCAAAGTGACAGGCTTTCATTTGACAGACAAGAACTTTTTACATGGATGTCAAGGAATGTCAAGGTTGAGGAGTCCCTAAACTTTGTATATCATCGCCGATGACTAACAGGAGACCATAAATATTGTATTTAGCCAATTATTGAAATAAATTTAATATAATTGGAAAAATAAAATTAATTATAATAAATAAAGAATGAGTAATTATATCCTAGTTAAAACCGGGCAATAAAGCCAATCTAATTTCATATAAAATAAGTCATCATAAGCAACCTATGACAATAGTTGCACTTTATCCTTTTCCTTATTGCGAATAAATAAAAATGCATGTCTAGCTAAAATCGAGCAATATAATTTACACAAAACTGTCCTTTCAGGTCATTTGTGTTGATGTTTTATGTAGTGTGTATATTCTAGTCAAATAAAATTGTCTTAATATTGATTTCTAATTTTATTACAGTAGCTCTCGGAGTGGCCAGTACTATTAATCACCTCTTTTGTCGCACTTCAGGGCATTTATATTACCGATGTCTGCTTTATTAGATCGCAACCCTTATAATAAATGTAAAGTAAGATGACATATGAAATTATAAAATTTATAAAATTACAATATAACAACAATAAAAAACAAGAAAGTTTTAGCAGTCTCTCTAGCATTCACACAAGTAGGACTACTCTTTTCTATTAAACTGTTTTAATATAGAAGCCTGGAAGAATTGTAAAGAGCTTAAAATATGAATTTGCAATAAATTACAATACAAATAATTATAAATATTCCCACTTGTTGGTAGATTTGTACTCGAGGAAATAGTTGACGTGATAGTTGGGAAAAGAGTTATGTTTGACGGAGGAAAAGGATTATTCGTTAATGAAACGGTAGCTGTGGATGTTGCATTAAGCACATACGAATTTGATATTGTCGTAGAGTCAGAAATCGAAGCTGAGGTTGGAACTGACATATTTACCATTGGAGTGATGGTTGTCGCATTTACAACAGGCGAGGATCCTAAAGTAGTCGAGTAGGAATTCGACGAAGTTATGAACGAATAATTAGAGATATTCGCTGGGAGAGGGCCCCAACTTGCTGTTGAAATAGAATTATTAATCACCGGTGAAGTTGTAATTATATTTGGTAAGGACGTAGATTCCGAAAGTGTTGAAATTATAGTTGAAGTTGCAGGAACAGTGGAAGCAAGAATTGTTGAAAGTGAAATGTTGATCACTGGTGTTGCTGGTGTAGCTGAAGTTGTTGAACCGGTAACTGGTAAAGATGATTCCGGTAAAATTGTTGTTGGTAGTGTTGAAGGATTTCCAGATTGAAATTGTGAATTTGGATATGGTGGAGAATTGGATGAACTAGATAATGTATATGTGGTTGGATTATTTGACAACTGAAAAGGTGTAGATTGTAATGGTGTATTTGATTGTTGTGAATTAGTTTGAGGTATTGATGGAGGTATTGATGGAGGTATTGTCGAAGGATTTCCAGATTGAAATTGTGAATTTGAATATGTGGGAGAATTGGATGAACTAGATAATGTGTACGTGGTAGGATTATTTGACATCTGAAAAGGTGTGGATTGTAATGGTGTATTTGATTGTTGTGAATTAGTTTGAGGTATTGATGGAGGTATTGATGGAGGTATTGTCGAAGGATTTCCAGATTGAAATTGTGAATTTGGATATGTGGGAGAATTGGATGAACTAGATAATGTGTACGTGGTAGGAATATTTGACAGCTGAAAAGGTGTGGATTGTAATGGTGTATTTGATTTTTGTGAATTAGATGGAGGTATTGATGGTGGTATTGTTGAAGGATTTCCAGATTGATATTGAGAATTAGGATATGTTGGAGTATCAGATGAACTGGAGATTGTATATGTGATAGGATTATTTGACAACTGAAAAGGTGTGGATTGTAATGGCGTATTTGATTGTTGTGAATTAGTTTGAGGTATTGATGGAGGTATTGATGGAGCTATTGTCGAAGGATTTCCAGATTGAAATTGTGAATTTGAATATGTGGGAGAATTGGATGAACTAGAAAATGTGTACGTGGTAGGATTATTTGACATCTGAAAAGGTGTGGATTGTAATGGTGTATTTGATTGTTGTGAATTAGTTTGAGGTATTGATGGAGGTATTGATGGAGCTGTTGTCGAAGGATTTCCAGATTGAAATTGTAAATTTGGATATGTTGGAGAATTGGATGAACTAGATAATGTATATGTAGTAGGATTATTTGACACTTGAAAAGGTGTGGATTGTAATGGCGTATTTGATTGTTTTGAATTGGTTTGAGGTATTGATGGAGGTATTGCAGAAGGATTTCCAGATTGATATTGTGAATTAGGATATGTTGGAGTATCAGATGAACTGGAGATTGTATATGTGATAGGATTATTTGACAACTGAAAAGGTGTGGATTGTAATGGCGTATTTGATTGTTGTGAATTAGTTTGAGGTATTGATGAAGCTATTGTCGAAGGATTTCCAGATTGAACTTGTGAATTTCGATATGTTGGAGAATTGGATGAACTAGATAATGTATATGTGGTAGGATTATTTGACAGCTGAAAAGGTGTGGATTGTAATGGTGTATTTGATTGTTGTGAATTAGATGGAGGTATTGATGGTGGTATTGTTGAAGGATTTCCAGATTGATATTGAGAATTCGGATATGTTGGAGTATCAGATGAACTGGAGATTGTATATGCGGTTGGATTATTTGACAACTGAAAAGGCGTGGATTGTAATGGCGAATTTGATTGTTGTGAATTGGATGGAGGTATTGATGGTATTGTTGAAGGATTTCCAGATTGAAATTGTGAATTTGAATATGTTAGAGTATCAGATGAACTGGAGATTGTATATGTGGTGGGATTATTTGACAACTGAAAAGGTGTGGATTGTAATGGTGAATTTGATTGTTGTGAATTAGATTGAGGTATTGACGGAGCTATTGTTGAAGGATTTCCAGATTGAAATTGTGTATTTGGATATGTTGGAGAATTGGATGAACTAGATAATGTATATGTGGTAGGATTATTTGACACTTGAAAAGGTGTGGATTGTAATGGCGTATTTGATTGTTGTGAATTAGATTGAGGTATTGTTGAAGGATTTCCAGATTGAAATTGTGAATTTGGATATGTTGGAGAATTGGATGAACTAGATAATATATATGTTGTAGGATTATTTGACACTTGAAAAGGTGTGGATTGTAATGGCGTATTTGATTGTTGTGAATTAGATTGAGGTATTGTTGAAGGATTTCCAGATTGAAATTGTGAATTTGGATATGTTGGAGAATTGGATGAACTAGATAATATATATGTTGTAGGATTATTTGACACTTGAAAAGGTGTGGATTGTAATGGCGTATTTGATTGTTGTGAATTAGTTTGAGGTATTGATGAAGCTATTGTCGAAGGATTTCCAGATTGAACTTGTGAATTTCGATATGTTGGAGAATTGGATGAACTAGATAATGTATATGTGGTAGGATTATTTGACAGCTGAAAAGGTGTGGATTGTAATGGTGTATTTGATTGTTGTGAATTAGATGGAGGTATTGATGGTGGTATTGTTGAAGGATTTCCAGATTGATATTGTGAATTCGGATATGTTGGAGTATCAGATAAACTGGAGATTGTATATATGGTTGGATTATTTGACAGCTGAAAAGGTGTGGATTGTAATGGCGTATTTGATTGTTGTGAATTAGATGGAGGTATTGACGGAGCTATTGTCGAAGGATTTCCAGATTGAAATTGTGAATTTGGATATGTGGGAGAATTGGATGAACTAGATAATGTATATGTGGTAGGATTATTTGACACTTGAAAAGGTGTGGATTGTAATGGGGTATTTGATTGTTGTGAATTAGTTTGAGGTATTGACGGAGCTATTGTCGAAGGATTTCCAGATTGAAATAGTGAATTTGGATATGTGGGAGAATTGGATGAACTAGATAATGTGTACGTGGTAGGAATATTTGACAGCTGAAAAGGTGTGGATTGTAATGGTGTATTTGATTGTTGTGAATTAGATGGAGGTATTGATGGTGGTATTGTTGAAGGATTTCCAGATTGATATTGAGAATTCGGATATGTTGGAGTATCAGATGAACTGGAGATTGTATATGCGGTTGGATTATTTGACAACTGAAAAGGCGTGGATTGTAATGGCGAATTTGATTGTTGTGAATTGGATGGAGGTATTGATGGTATTGTTGAAGGATTTCCAGATTGAAATTGTGAATTTGAATATGTTAGAGTATCAGATGAACTGGAGATTGTATATGTGGTGGGATTATTTGACAACTGAAAAGGTGTGGATTGTAATGGTGAATTTGATTGTTGTGAATTAGATTGAGGTATTGACGCAGCTATTGTTGAAGGATTTCCAGATTGAAATTGTGTATTTGGATATGTTGGAGAATTGGATGAACTAGATAATGTATATGTGGTAGGATTATTTGACACTTGAAAAGGTGTGGATTGTAATGGCGTATTTGATTGTTGTGAATTAGATTGAGGTATTGTTGAAGGATTTCCAGATTGAAATTGTGTATTTGGATATGTTGGAGAATTGGATGAACCAGATATTGTATATATGGTTGGATTATTTGACAACTGAAAAAGTGTGGATTGTAATGGCGTATTTGATTGTTGTGAATTAGATTGAGGTATTGTTGAAGGATTTCCAGATTGAAATTGTGAATTTGGATATGTTGGAGAATTGGATGAACTAGATAATATATATGTGGTAGGATTATTTGACACTTGAAAAGGTGTGGATTGTAATGGCGTATTTGATTGTTGTGAATTAGTTTGAGGTATTGATGGTGGTATTGTCGAAGTATTTCCAGATTGAAATTGTGAATTTGGATATGTGGGAGAATTGGATGAACTAGATAATGTGTACGTGGTAGGATTATTTGACAACTGAAAAGTCGTCGATTGTAATGGCGTATTTGATTGTTGTGAATTGGATGGAGGTTTTGATGGTGGTATAGGTGAAGGATTTCCTGATTGAAATTGTGAATAAGGATATGTTAGATTATCAGATGAACTGGAGATTGTATATGTTTTGGGATTATTTGACAACTGAAAAGGTGTGGATTGTAATGGTGTATTTGATTGTTGTGAATTAGATTGAGGTATTGATGGAGGTATTGTTGAAGGATTTCCAGATTGAAATCGTGTATTTGGATATGTTGGAGAATTGTATGAACTAGATAATGTATATGTGGTAGGATTATTTGACACTTGAAAAGGTGTGGATTGTAATGGCGTATTTGATTGTTGTGAATTAGTTTGAGGTGTTGATGGAGGTATTGTAAAAGGATTTCCAGATTGATATTGTGAATTAGGATATGTTGGAGTATCAGATGGACTGGAGATTGTATATGTGATAGGATTATTTGACAACTGAAAAGGTGTGGATTGTAATGGTGTATTTGATTGTTGTGAATTAGATTGAGATATTGTTGAAGGATTTCCAGATTGAAATTGTGAATTTGGATATTTTGGAGAATTGGATGAATTAGATAATGTATATGTGGTAGGATTATTTGACAACTGAAAAGGTGTGGATTGTAATGGCGTATTTGATTGTTGTGAATTAGTTTGAGGTATTGATGGAGGTATTGTCGAAGGATTTCCGGATTGAAATTGTGAATTTGGATATGTGGGAGAATTGGATGAACTAGATAATGTATATGTGGTAGGATTATTTGACACTTGAAAAGGTGTGGATTGTAATGGTGTATTTGATTGTTGTGAATTAGTTTGAGGTATTGATGGTGGTATTGTTGAAGGATTTACAGATTGATATTGTGAATTCGGATATGTTGGAGTATCAGATGAACTGGAGATTGTATATATGGTTGGATTATTTGACAACTGAAAAGGCGTGGATTGTAATGGGGTATTTGATTGTTGTGAATTAGTTTGAGGTATTGACGGAGCTATTGTCGAAGGATTTCCAGATTGAAATTGTGAATTTGGATATGTGGGAGAATTGGATGAACTAGATAATGTATATGTGGTAGGATTATTTGACACTTGAAAAGGTGTGGATTGTAATGGTGTATTTGATTGTTGTGAATTAGATTGAGATATTGTTGAAGGATTTCCAGATTGAAATTGTGAATTTGGATATTTTGGAGAATTTGATGAATTAGATAATGTATATGTGGTAGGATTATTTGACAACTGAAAAGGTGTGGATTGTAATGGCGTATTTGATTGTTGTGAATTAGTTTGAGGTATTGATGGAGGTATTGTCGAAGGATTTCCGGATTGAAATTGTGAATTTGGATATGTTGGAGAATTGAATGAACTGGATAATGTATATGTGGTGGGATTATTTGACAACTGTAAAGGTGTGGATTGTGATGATGTGTTTGATTGTTGTGAAATAGTTTGACCTATTGAGGAAGGTGATGTTAAGGTATCGTTCGACTGAAATTGTATATTTGTGAAGGCTTGAGAGTTAAATGACAATGGTTGTGGCAAGATTGTACCTGTGATTTCGTGCAATAATGGAGTAAACTGTATTTGGGAGTTTGAAATTGGATTCGTGATAGTTGAATTTGCTGGAAATATTGTTACTGTCGTATTTGGTTGTTGATTTGAATTTGTAAATGATTGGGTATTTTGTGAGATTGGTGATGTAACTGTATTTGATTCATTTGACATCTGGAATGATCCATTCAATAGTGTCGGAATGGGAGTTGAAGATTGGATTTGTGAATTTGAAAACATTGGAACATTTGATGGCAAAGTTTGACTTAGTGTCTGTTGGAAATTTGACGGAATTTGTGTGTTTGTATTTGGAATAATAGTAGAGGGAATTTGTGGAGCTAAAGTTGTGAGGTTATTTGATTGTTGCATAGGATTAGATGGGATTTGTGTCTTTGTCGTTGTTGCGATGTTGAATGGTATTGTTGAAGTAAATTCTGTTTGTTGCATAAGAGTTGATCCTGTAACTGGTAACGATGTATTACTTGGTGATCTAATTGATGTCGTCATGGTTGATGGCACAAGTCTTGTTGGACTGCTTTCAATAATGGTTGGTTGGATTGAAGTTGTAAGTGGCAATGAACTTGATGGTGTCACACTAAATGATGTCTGAGTATCCGGTGATATGATGGAAACATTTGTGGACGATGGCGATGATTGGTAATTTGTTATCGGCGTAAAGGAGTCTGAAGACGCAGAAATTGTACTTTGTGCGGCCGTATTTCCATTTTTTGAACTTCCGATGATTACTAAAAATTATTTCATTGATAAATTTAAACAAATCAAAATTAAATCCTTGTTTAAATCTTAAATTTTAAATTTCGGATTAATTTAAATAATCAAATATTTTTGGATATATTATTAGTTATGGAAAGTTGTTTGTTTTAATAATATTCGATTTAGCGTTTTTTTGAAAAATATATTTTAATTGCATTTATTGATTTTATGAATTTAGAAGTTGAAGACATCATAACTGGCGACCACGCCAAGGAAATCAATGCGATATGAAAAAAGAAAGGAACTAAGAATATGTTAGATTCCTTGTCAAAACAAGCACGTGAGATGCTAAATTTTAATGTAAGAAAGTTTGACGGAAAAGTTGGATCTGAAGCCGAAGTTTGGCTAAAGGATATTATGGAGTGGCTGAGAATAGAAGATCAAAGTCTAGTAGACGCATTGGATCTTTTGTTGACAGATGCGGCATCGATGTTATGGGAAGCGGCGAAAATAGCTAAGATGACCGATGAAATGGCAAAAGAGTGGTTTATAGAAACTTTTACAGTAAGGAAAACCATTACTAACAAGATTGTGGAACTAGCTCAAATCCAGCAAGAGAGAGATGAAAGATTCCAAGTCTTCGAAATACGAGTAAGAAGTTTAGTTAAAAGTGTATTTAGCTCTGGAATGTTTGATGAACAGATTGTTCGAGACATTATTTCAAACAGAGCGAAAGACGATAGAGTAAAAGAAATATTCTTATAAGGGAAAGTGACAAGTTTTGAAGATGCCAGGGATATGGCAAAAATTCAGGAGAAGATCGAGATGACGAATGACAATAAATTCAATATTGATGCCATAAGAAGAGACTCTTACGCATCAGTGATGAAAAATGGTAAATTCGAGGGTAGACGAGACCAAAGAACAATTGTGAAGACAACTGCACATCAACGCGACGAACACTGAGAGATTAATCATGAGAGAAATAGACCTGGTAATGGTCGGTTTGTACCAATTGTAAATGAAGACAAGAATGAAAATGAGCGGTATAGAGGACGATACGAGACAGGAGAACCAGAGAGAAGAATACCTACAGTATTGCTTAAAGATATTGCAAGAAGGTTATTTAATGACAGCAAAGGCAGAGATTCGCCTCATCCAGTGAAACTGACACCAGGTCAGTGTTTTTGTTGTGGAGAAAAAGGGCACCGGCGTTTTGAATGTCCTATGAAAGACAAATGTCTAATCTGTGGAAAAGAAGGTCATGGATTCAGAGATTGTTTTTTGCTTAAAAATAGAAATGGATATCAGAAGAGAGTGGCATGTATTTACGAAGAAGATCACGAAAGAAATAATGGTGATTTCACAGAAGATTTATACAGTAATTACGAAGAAATGGATAAACCAAAAAACAAGGACGATCCCATTGCTTTCATTTCGTCAGTGGGGTCGACACAATAATCAGTAGAAACGAAACGAAATGAAGACATGATGCAGAAGATGTATGAGACGACAGACAGAAGAAGGTGGAGTAAGATTGTAATAAACATGACAGCGATTGACATGCTTTGGGACTCTGGAGCGTCAGTATCAGTTATGAGTGAAAAAAGTTGGACAAAGATCGGGAAACCGCGGTTGAAGCAGAGCACAATTTCTCTTTGTGGAGTATTTTCGACGGGAATGGAAAGACCGTTAGGAGCAATGACGATAGAAGCTGATTGGAATGGGAAAAAAGAATTATTAATGTTATAGTTGTCAAAGATATACGTCCAGATTTCATTGGGGGTGTAGATACAATGGAGAGATTTGGTATTCGACTGGTAGAGGTAGACAATATTGAAGCGTCACAAGTAGGGAGGACATAGGTGGACTCACAACGAGAAGAGAAAGCATTATTAATGCTTGGAGACAGGAAGAATGAACAGTTAGACATATTGCTACGGAAGTTCAAAGATATTTTTATGGCTTCAACTTTTGATCTCGGGTTTACGAAAGTTGTTCAACATGAAATGAATTTAGTAGGTGGGCCTGTAATGTTACAGCCAAGAAGACAACCAATGCATTTAGAACAAAAGCTTGACGAACTTGTCACAAACTTATTAGAAGCGAGAGTTATTAGAAAATGCAAAAGTGCATGGAACGCGCCACTAGTGATTGTGGCTAAGAAAGATGGATCAATAAGGATGTGCGTCGACTATAGAGGGTTGAATGCGATCATGGAAAAGATATCTTTTCCAATGCCAGATACACGATTTCTACTGGATTGTCTGGCAGATTCAAAATATTTTACATCCATCGATCTAGGTCAAGCATATTATCAAGTTGGAATGGCGAAGGAAATTCAAGAGGTCACGGCTTTCAGTACAAGGCAAGGACAGTTTTGTTTTAACCGACTTCCTTTTGGACTAGCAACCGCCCCTGCGACGTTTCAAAGAATGATGCACTCAATGTTGGATGGAATATTATTTAAGGGTGTTGTTGTCTACCTCGATGACATTCTTGTCTATGGAAAAGACAAAGAGGAACACAATAACCGATTAGAGGAAGTATTCAGAAGAATTCAACTAGCGGGGTTGAGAATTAACCCATAAAAATGTAATCTGTATAAAGAAGAATTGACATTCCTAGGACACACTGTAAGTTCATGTAAGTTCAAAGAACCACAAGAAGATTAAAGAGATTCAAGATGCAGAAATACCAGTATGCGCCAAACAATTAAGATCCTTTTTAGGTATGACCAATTACTATAGGAAGTTTATAAAAGACTATGCGAAAATTGCGGAACCTCTACATGCAGCTATGTCCGGCTGTGAGAAAAAGATTAATTGGTCAGAAGATTGCAACAATAGTTTTGAATTACTTAAAACAAAGTTGTGTGAAGCTCCAATTCTAGATTACCCAAGAATGGATAGAAACTTTATTCTGAATACAGTTGCTAGTTTTGGGGCCATCGGAGCAGTTTTATGTCAAAGTAAAGAAGATGGTACTGAAGTGGTAATTGCATATGGGTCGAGACACTTGACCGCGCATGAAAAAGGTTATTGTGTGACTAGGAAGGAGTTACTTGCTATATACGAATATGTAATGTATTTTAAACAATATCTATACGGAAAGTCATTTGTAGTACGAACGGATCACAAGGCGTTGGTTTTCATGAGATACACAAAAAAAACCTATAAGCCCGCAATTCCAAACATGGTTAGCCAACCTTTCCGGATATGATTTCGATCTTCAATATAGGAAAGGAGAGGAATACGGAAATGCGGACGGAATATCAAGGATTAAAGGGATGTTATGTGCACAATGCCAGACTAGACATGAAGACGCAAAAGAAGAAAAAGCCAGAGTAAGACATATCAGCTTATTACAGAAGACTGAGTCGATGACAAAACTCTTAGAAAAGCAACAAGAGGATGTAGATTTCATTCTCATGACAAGAGTGTTACAGGGAGAAGAGAAAAAAGATGACTTGAATAAAAAGAAATTTCATTTCAATTTGCATAACAACATAAAATTAGAAGATGGGTTTTTATTATTAGAGAAGAATGGTAAAGATGTCATCCTGGTGCCGATAGACTACTCAAATACGTTAGTTAAAGGAATACATACTGAAATGTGTCACATTGGAGTAAAGAAATTAATTAGCTATATGAGCAACATATTGTTTTGGCCAAACATGCAAGAAACTATACAAAACTGTTTGAGAGTATGTGAGATATGCTGCAGAAGGAAAATAGTGCAGGAGAAGACAAAGGAACGATTGTTGCCGATAATAAGTTCAGAATTTTTAGAACAGTTGGTCATTGATATAGCACACATGATGAATGGTGGAGTGTACAAGTATATGCAAGTTATCATTGATCGTTTTAGCAAAATGGTCTGTCTGACCGCACTGGAGAGACAAGACGAGAGATCGATTTTCAAAGCCATATTGGAGAAGTGGATATACCGTTTCGGAAAACCGCGAAATTGTCTGTCAGACAGAGGGAAGAACTTCGATAGTGGTTTTATGAAAACAAATCTAGGAAGACTGGGTATTACGCAACAGATCAGTTCACCATATCAGCATCAATCTAACGGTTTAGTTGAGAGAACAATACGGACAGTCAGAGACTTGCTGGCAACATCATTAGCAGGTGGACTAGAAGAGCGAAATTGGGCGGAGTTACTTCCTCGAGTAGAATTTTGTATCAACGTGACACAACAGAGCGCGACGGGATTTTCTCAATTTGAAATTGTTTTTGGGAGGAAGATTAACCTTCATTCAACATTGCCTCAGACGACATTGGATACAGTTGAGATACATAGATTGGTAAGAGAGAACAGTGAGAAAGCAGCTAAACGAATGAAAGAGATGGAAACAGAGAAGAGAACGAATCGATGTTTCACGGTGGGGGAGAAAGTATTAGTTCGGAAAGAACCACAAAATCGCGACAAAGATGGACTACAGTATGAAGGTCCTTTTGTCATATCAAAGTTTTTGTCAGAACGCCAGGTGGAATTGAGTGACGGGACGACAAAGAAACTCAGACGAATTGAATGGCTTAAGAGATGGGCAGTTCCTTAAAGAAGGGGAGAGTTATGGAAAGTTGTTTGTTTTAATAATATTCGATTTAGCGTTTTTTTGAAAAATATATTTTAATTGCATTTATTGATTTTATGAATTTAGAAGTTGAAGACATCATAACTTTATTTATATAAGTATATAGATTTCTGTACTCCAGACACATGTGGTCTCCAGATACCCTCCTTACTTTTTTGTGACAGCCCACCCCTCCCATAATTTTTTTCAAAATTTGATTTAATTATCAATTAAGTAATAATTTAAAATTTATTTAAGTCGTCGATTTTCTTTTTTTTTATAAAAAGACGGAAAATCTTAGATAAGTGGTAGAATTATTCATTAATTGTAATACTGGAGGTATAATTGCTAAATGAAAATACATTGAGAAGTGTCCACCTCCCGGGGGAGGGGTAAAACCGTTTTTTTGATTACGCAATTGCTGCAGAGGGTCACTCATATTTCTTTCAATACAAATAGAAGGGGCGTATAAAAAAAAGGCTAAGATTTCTCTGACTATAGTGAGGAGCTCTCGATGGAACCTAAGAATTTCAATACAAAAAATGGTTTATACTAAAAAAGCATAGAATTTTCTGATAATAGTGAGGGGTCTCCTTGATCCTGTGATTTTCAATACAAAATCCGACTATCACTAAAAAAGCATGGATTTTTCTAATTAAATTAAGGTGGGTCTCCATGGTTCTTGGATTTTCAATACTAAAAGAGGGGTCTTCACTAAAAAAGCTCGGTTATTTAAGGTCTCAGGATATTTTCAATAGAAAAAGGTGGTCTTCAATAATAAATCGCGGTCCTCGTTGAAAAAGCCAAGGATTTTTCTGACTATAGTTGGGGGGTCTCAATGGTCCTGAGATTTTCAATACAAAATTCAATTATCACTAAAAAAAGCCTGGAATTTTCCAAGTAAATTAAGGTGGGTCACCTTGGTCTTGGGATGTTCAATACAAAATCCAACTATCACTAAAAAGCCAATGATAAACCAGTATTATTTGGGTAGGTCTCCTTGGTACTGGGATTTTCAATACAAATATCAGTCTACAGTGTAGACTCTACACTAAAAAAGCATGAAATTTCTCAAGTACAATTAAGATGGGTCACCTTAGTCCTAGGATTTTCAATACAAATTTCAATTATTGATAAAAAGCCATAGTAATTTAAGGTCTCAGGATATTTTCAATACAAATATCAGTCTACACTAAAAAAGCAAGGATTTTTCTAAGTAAATTTAGGTGGGTCTCATTGGTCCTGGGATTTTCAATACAAAAAAGGGTCTTCAATAAAAGAGCATTGTAAATTAAGGATAAATTGGTAAATTAAGGGCTTTATTTTTGAATTACAGTAAATTATCGGCTCAGAAATTTCAATTAAAGTAAATTATAAGCTCAAATAAGTAAATTAAGGTTCATATTTTTAAATTAAGTAATCAATGGTCAAAAATTTTAAATTAAAGTTAAATAAGTAAATTAAAGTAATAATTTTTAAAAGAAGTAAATTAAAGTAAGATTTTTTAATTTATTAACAAAAAGCTTGAAAAACCAACAGCTTCTGAGAAATAAAACTTTTTAATGTAAATTTTTATGAAATATCTTTTAAGTTAACTTTAAAGTCAAATTTAAATGAAAATCTTTATGAAATAATTTTCAGAGTCAATTTTAGATGCAAATGTTTTCAATTAATCATTCACTACATGGAATTATTGGTTAAATATTAGTTTGTTAAGTAAATTGTGTAAAATTAAGCAATAATAGAAAAATATGTAAATTAAGGATAAATAAGTAAATTAAAGTAATAATTTTTAAATAAGTAAATGAGTAAATAAGTAAATAAATTTGTATTGAAAATATCCTGAGACCTTATATTACTATGGCTTTTTTATCGATAATTGAAATTTGTATTGAAAATCCTATGACCAAGGTGACCTACCCAATTCATACTGGTTTATTATTGGCTTTTTAGTGATAGTTGAGTTTTTGTATTGAAAATCCCAGGGCCAAGGAGACCCACCTTACTAATTTCTGCAACTAATTTATAATTAATTCGAATAACCTGTTAATTTAGAATTCTAAAATTTAATAAAATTTATGATTTTTATAGCTTAACTATTATTTTAAAAATATAATTGAAAAACTTTGAAAGTTTAATTTTAATTTTTTTTAAAAAAATAAGATTTTTAGTTATAATTATTATAATATAATATAAGAAGTTTTTATAATTTTTGAAAATAATGAATGGTAAATGAAAATAATTGTCACTCAAACACTTTAAAATAATAAAACATCATGTTAAAATGACATTAAGTAATTTGAAATCTCCCATGATAGAACAAACAGACTCCTTGCTCTTTACATAGAATAATACAATACGATTTTTAAAAAAATTATCCTACTCGATTCCACTTAAAATGTATTTAATTAGTAACTGTATATATAATCAGAATAACCTTGCACAATCATTGAATCCTTTTCGCACGAACTTTTATAATGACCATGTGATATAAAATGCAATTTAAAGATATCAATTGTTTGATGACTCTCTCTGAAGTTCCCACTAAAATCATTTAAACTCTCTTAAATCGGGTATCTTGCACCTTAACACAACACGATTCATACCACAAATCAGAGGTTCTCCACCGGTGGTACGCGTATCCCTAGGGGTACGCCGGCTGTTGCAAACGGGTACGCACAACCAACGTTCCCTCTAAGCTGCGCGCGTGCGCGCGCGCAGCAAAATTATTTTCAGCGCAGTATATTTAATTCAACCGTTTCATGGCAGTTGTTCCTAGTAAAAAGCACACGGAAATTGTTGATGTAAATGGACCACCAGCAGCGAAGACCGGTTATCTACTTAGTTTTCAACATAGTCGCTACAGTTATAGAATACTGTGTCGTTTTAAAACTCTTACAACCACGTTATAGCATTTTGACGCTCATTTGTATTTAAAGACTGCTCAGCGCAGCTGACTTTGCGCGCACTGCTGCTTATGGCTTAGAGGGAACATTGCGCACAACCTCATTATCTTACAAATGTTACACAATAATTACAATAATATTTTAGAATTTCTTGTTCTGTATGACACCATATTTCAATTTTAGAACGTTAGCAATTAAAATAAATATTCTTCATTTCATAAATATACTTTTTCTCTTGGGGGTACAACTAAAGAAAAGGTTGAGAACCGCTGCCATAAATAACAAAATTATTGCATCCCAGACCTTCTAAATATAATATCCTATGAAACTTTGTCGATATAGTATTTATACATAATGCATAACACTAGGAGACATAGTTATAAACATAGTTATAAACATAGTTATAGTCTAAACCTTACATTTAAAAAAAAATTAAATAAAATTAATTTAAAATATTTTTTCCTATTGAAATAAACAAATTTAAGATTAATTGGGTAAAAGCTGTGCCGCAAATTCGTGTTAAATTGATAAAAAATGTTTATATATAATTGAGAAAAAAGAAATGGATAATACGAACTACTTATGAGCTTCGTGTAAAAAAATACAATTAAATATAAAGTTTTGGATTTTTTAAGAGCTCTTGCTTGTCTTTAAATAGTATTTTGATTATGGATACAATAAACACTGAAAGTTCCCAGAAAAATTGAGTGAAACATTGTAAAAAATTCAATAAGTTAAAACTGATAAATTTGAAAAATAAAACTTTTATTTTTTTAAAACATTTTAAACCATTAATTAACTAACTAATTAAATTTAATAATTAAATTAAAAATCTAACAAACCGACTTACTCAATGAAATCCACAGAAATGAAATCATAAATCTGAACGCAAACATAATTGATGATGTTACAATTGAACCAGCACCTTTATATGAAACATACGCAACTTCATCCATCCGTGATTCTGATTGGTGGAAAATAGTTTTTGTTATAAAATATATAATGAAAACTAATTAATAGAAATGAAAACATTGGCTATGTTGGGTATCAGAGTGATTTGGGCAATAATTAATGAAGCATTAGTGTTGCCTTGGAGTGACATACAGAGTTCTAGCTACAAAAAATAAAAGAAAATAAACTTTAGATAAACCAGACGACAATTGTTTATTAAATTATTTATTTATTTATCTAAACATTTTCTGGTGTTCCGTAGCTATGGTGAAATAAACAATGAAATGTGAAAGACAATGAAATCCTAGTTGATTGATTTGTTAGTGAGAAACACAAGAAATTCAAATTTCGTTTGCGTAAATTTTATAAATTTTTGTTTGAATGAAGTGAGATGCTTTTCTAAGGTAAAAATAGATTTTCTCACTAGGAGAGATTGAGGAAATAAAATCCTTTCAATATTCCTCTTCATCAAAATGTTGACACTGACAGGATGTAGAATTTCAATTAAAACAAAGCTTCCTGAGTTTATTTTAGCAAACATATTTTGCTTGTTCTTTTTATTAGGTTCTTATTTAGAAGATATTTACAAATAATAAAATAATTCTTTTGTTAAATGTATTATAAATAATATTATAAATAATATTATAATATTATAAATCTAATACACACACACACACACACACACACACACATATATATATATATATATATATATATATATATATATATATATATATATATATATATATATATATATATATATATATATATATATATATATATATATATATATATATATATATATATATATACTAGGGGCTCCGCCCCTGTTAGCTTCGCTTCACCAGCCCCGTAAAAACGCTGGAAATAATAGCGGGGAAATGATAATCATATCACGTTTGAAGAAGGAAGCGCAGCGGACTTAAAAAAAAATTTAAAATTTAAAATTAAAAAAAAATAAATAAAAAAATAAAATAAAATAAAATAAAAAAAGTAAAATTCGGATGGAGGGAAATTACCCGATACCCGGCATACCCGGCCATATTTTCAGTACCTGCAATTACCCGGATCCTGCAAATATTGCCGGGTCTGGTGCTAGGTATTGGGTTCCTTATTTGAAATTTGAAAAGAAGATAACATAATAAATGAATGAAAACAAATTACACAAGATTTATTTTAACTGACATTTTATTAAAAAAATTACAATATAAAAAGTTAAATTTAATAATTAAATCTCAATAATGGGAGATAATAATAATTTCTCTGCGTTGCGCGGAAGAAATTTATCTCTCTTCTCCTCGTAAATAATACCAGCCTCGCTGAACATTCTTTCACTGGGTATGCTGCTAGGAGGCGCTGATAGGTATTGTCTAGCCAATTTTGATAGTGTTGGATAAATATTTGTGTTATTTGACCACTAAACCAACGGATTTTCGGTACGAGGAATGTTAGGATGTTTGAGAAAATTTAAAAGTTGAATATTATCTGTTAAACTTCCCACGGTATAGGATTCTTCTTCAATGGATTTATTTTCAAATAAAATTTCATCTAGGCAAGCCCACACATCTTCATTTTTATAATGATTATTTTTTCCATGTTCTGCAGGTTCTCTCTGTTTATAGTCATTGTTTTTATTAATACTTATTGGAGAAATATTATTCATTTCTTCTATAATCCAATTTTTAGCAATAATTTGTGTATCGGGTTTTAAAAATTTAAGTTTGTAACGGGGATCTAATACCGTAGCTTATTCTTTTCCATATTTTCAAATCGAGCCTTTAAAGATTTTAGCATTTCTTTTTTCATCGTTTGTGTTCCTTCGTGAGATCATTCAAGTTTGATATATAGTGATCTGAGAAATATAGTGTGATGGCATCTTTTTGTTCTAATATCCTCTTGAACATATGATATGTCGAATTCCATCTAGTGACTACGTCTTATACTAATTTGTGTTGTGGAAACTAAACTTTGGTTTGTATTTCTTTCAACTTGGTACTATCTACTTGCGAGTGATTAAAATGGGTTACTATGTTGCGACACTTTGCAATTATGTCGGAAATAGATTTTTGAGAATATATGCTATCATGAATTACCAATTGGATGCTATGAATAAAACAGGACTCGTTTCTCAAATGGGCAATATTTGATCCACTGATCATATTACGCGCACCATCTCGTAATTTTCAGTGTTTAATTTCCAGAATTGTAGCATTTCGATTAATAACTCACTAATGACAGTACTCATATGGCTTCCAGGAAAATGGTGAGCATTTAGAACCACACTTTTTTTCAAATTCTTCAATAAGCAATGTCCATTGAGGCTTATAAAGCTTTCGTAATTGGCAAAACAGGTCCATATATCTGTTGTCAAGGAGATCAAATTCAGCTGTGATTTTTCAATATTGATTAAATCACAGATTTTCGAACAACATCATATATAGTAGGAATAATATTTTCTGAAAAATATTTTCGTGAAGGTATTTAATATCGGGGCTCTAATGATTTCAAAAGATTAATAAATCCAATATTGCTATGGGTTGGTTATCCACAGCAATCAATTCGCCAATTTTATCATGGATTTTTTTGCTTTGATATTATTAATATCCACGTGATAATTTTGTCTAAACACTGTACCAATGTCTGTTGTTTAATAGGGTGCGAAGGTCCCGATATTGGATCGTCAAATTTCTTTTTCTTAACATTAGCCATGTCACAATCACTAAATTTATCTAAATGTTTCAATAACGTTGACGTTCTGTAGGATTTTGTTTTTGTGCCACCTCTGGATAAAACTGCATTGCATAAACAGCACACTGCTTTCGTCTCGTCTTCTGAAAACACTTTAAAATAACTCCAAACTGAACTCATTATTGAAAGGGTACATACATAAAAAATTGTTAAATGTTAAAAAGTTCGTTTAAATAAATTAAATTTATACTATAAACTCTTTATATATCATATACTAAATATATTAAAAACAATAAATTATTGAATATTTTACACTTATTATATTTTTTTTAAATACGAACTCACTCAAATAACCTTCTAAATACTCCTCTCTCGACCCAAATTGCATCCTTAACTTTCTTTTTGCGCGACACCAAGTATTTTCTATGTTTTGTGTATGACAAGTGATATCATCGGGAGAGACAAAGTTAACTTGATAAATCACAACATTGTGAATATATAAAGGATTATTTTGCAATGCTCTATATGATGCCTAGCCATCACTTAATATTCTGGTCCCGGGTAAAATCCTACTAATTATAATTCCGATCAGAGTGTCCTGCTTTCTATCAGGTACCGGAACCAAAAAACATTTACCTGTGCCCCTTTCATATGCACCAAAAACCCATTTTTCTGCGGTTATTTCCACTATTATGGTTTCGTTTAAAAATAAGACTCATCAATCTCCACCTCTTTGACAGTACCATATTCATTCACCCCCCCCCCACTAGTGTGGCAGTTTCTTCGATGAGACTTAAAGTATAGATTTCACTCAATTTTTTTGATTTTTCAACTAAGGAGTTTTTGTTTACACCGAGTTCATTTGAGATGACGTCTTGCAGTGAATTTAAAGACAAAAATAGTTGAGTTGTATTTGTATTTTAAGTGATAATTTGCTCGCGGTAAAATATGAAAACTTTCGCACGGAAATGGATCGTTTACAGACTAAATAATATATCCAATGGTACCCATCCTCTCTTCTTTTGCAAAGCGAAAGATTCATTTGAACAGAGCATACTTCACAATACATTTCATTTTTTATTAAGCGATGTGCCGCACACCACTTTAACAAGTCCATTTGATCCGAATTACAAATTCGATAGATAGATTCACTATTGAAGGTTTCATTGAGTATGCAAGATATCTCTAATAAATTATCAACAATTTTTTGTATTAATATTTTTTTTGACATTTTTTAGGGTAAAATTAAATAATTTTTTATATTGTCCTATAATAGGATTATACCCCCGGTTTTGTTTATATACACAGTCTTTCTGTTAGATGGCGTAGGATGCACACATTCACATAACGTCCAAGTACCCTGTTACCCGACCGGGTACTTTTTTTTTTCTTTTCGATACCCAATACCCGGTACCCGTCATTTTTTAGGACGTTTTTTTTTAGTGACGAAAATTCGTTATATTACTGATTTGTATCGATATATTACTGATTTATAGTTTTCAAACTCTCTTTTTAAAATATATATATATATATATATATATATATATATATATATATATATATATATATATATATATATATATATATATATATATATATTTTAAAAAGAGAGTTTGAAGACTATAAATCAGTAATATATCGATACAATATAACGAATATAATATAACGAATTTTCGTCACTGCCTTTTTCAAGTGAATTTGATCATTATTACGTTAAATAAAAATTGTTGGGGGATAATAAATTTATTTCGTATTTTATAATAAATTTATTGGTTTAATTATAGTCTATTTATACTTTATTTTAATTACCCAAAAAATATTTCCTATTTTTTCAAAATTTTAAATTCTGTAATTTAATTAAATTTTTAATTTTTTAATAAAAAAAACGTTTTTCATATTTAAATTTTAACTATATTTTTTTAATTTTAAATTTTAAATCTAATTAAATATTAATGCTTAAATTAATAAGTCAATGAATAAAATAATCAGTGGTGAAATTGGAAGAAATAAAAGTTCTTATAATATATATATATATATATATATATATATATATATATATATATATATATATATATATATATATATATATATATTATTTATTAAAAAGTATCATTTCCATTAATTGGTTTTTCCACAAATATAATTTTAACTTAAATACCGTTATAGTGTGACAAGAGCTGACAATTAATATGTATTCACCTTGAAGTTCAACATTCAATTTAGTAAGATGTTTACATATATCGACTAAAAAGCACAAATCAATCAACCATAGGGATCAGTTAATTCTGGAAATGTTCGATTTTCAATTTTTAAGAATAAATTTACTTCATTAGGTAATAAGTAGCCCACTGCAGCACGACCATCCGGTACCACTGCCTCCCCTCTCCCACCGAATAGAAAATGTTGTTGCAGTAAGTTCTTTTTTGCTTAATTGCGCTTAATTTTGCGCATTTGCTGAAGTGGGCTACATGATATTTTTCTGGGATTTTCAATACAAAATAAGACATGATATTTTCTTTGAATTTTCAATACATTTATTATGTAAAAGGTCACGATGGATCCTGATAATTTCTATAGAAATATCAGTCTACACTAAAAAGCCATGATAATTCTAAGTACAATTAGAGTGGGTCTCCGTGGTTGTGGAATTTTGAATACAAAATCCGATCCTCGCTAAAAAAGCTATGGTAATTTAAGGTCCCAATATTTTTTGTACATAGAATTAATGGTCATATATTTGATTAATCAATGACCACGTGAAATTATTATTTAAATAGGGAAATTAAGTAAATTAAGAGATTTATTTTAAACTTAAGTAAATTAATGGCTATATTTTAAACTTAAGTAATAAATTTTAAAAGATTTTGAGAATTGGTAATAATTAAAATGAAAGTAAATTAGGGCTAAGTTAATTAGGTAAATCAGTGTTCAATTTTTTAACTTACGTAAATTAAGGGCTATATTTTAAAATTATTTAATCAATGGTCTACAATTTTATATAAGTAAATTAATTTAAGAAAATATTAACAAAAAGTTTAAAGAATCATCAGCTTTTGAGAAATTATTTTTTAAATGAAAATGTTTATGAAATAATTTTCAATACAAAGTCCAAATATCACTAAGAAAGCCATGGTAATTTAAGGTTCCAATTATCTTTTGTACATTTTACGGTCTGATATTTTGTATAATAGATGGCCACATGAAATTTTGGTAACTAAGTAAATTATGGGTTATATTTTGTAATTAAGTAACTGATGGACAATATTTCTAAATTAAGTAGATCAATGGCTGTATTTGGTAAATAAGGGTTATATTTTGAAATAAAGTAATAGATTTTAAATAATTAAAGCAAAATCTTTAAATTAAAGTAATGTAAGTAGGTAGTTAGTGGGGAGGGGGGGGGGTTCTGCGGCAACTCATTTTTTTTGCTTTCAGGGATTTTTAGTACAAAATTTTTTTTATCAGACTATGGTGAGGGGGTCTCGATGGTCCTGGGATTTTCAATACAAAAAAAGTTTTTTCAATTGAAAAATCCGACTATCATTAAAAAAGCATGGATTTTTTCAGCCTATAGTGAGGGGGTCTAGATGGTCCTGAGAACTTCAATAGAAATAGGTGGTCTACAATAAAAAAGCCAAGGATTATTCAGACTATAGTGAAGGGGTCTCCATGGTCCTAGAATTTCCCATAGAAAAAGGCGGTCTTCAATAAAAAAACATGGTAATTTAAGGTCTCAGGATATTTTCAATACAAAAAGGTGGTCTACACTAAAAACAGTGGTAATTTGAGGTCTCAGGATATTTTCAATACAAAAATCCAATTACCACTAAAAAAGCATGGAATTTTCTAGGTCAATTCAGGTGGGTCTTCTTGGTCCTGAGAATTTCAATAGAAAAAAGTGGTCTACACTAAAAACGTGGTAAATTTTTTAAAATAAAGCAAATTATGGGTCTAAAAATTGAAGTACAGTAAATTATGGGCTAAGATTTTTGAATTAAAGTAAATGATGGTTCAAAATTTTAAATTAAAGTAATGAATGGGCTCAAATAACTAAATTAGGGTTCTAAAAAATTAAATTAAAGCTAATTAAAGTCAAAATTTTAAAATGAAGTAATCAATGGTCAAATATTTTAAATTAAAGTTAAATAAGTAAATTAAAGTAAGATTTTTAAATTTATTAACAAAAAGTTGGAATAATAGTAGGTGTTTTAGAATTGAAATTTTTTAATGAAACTTTTTATGAAATAATTTTTTAAGTAATTTTTAATAGAAATTTTAATGAATTATTTTTCAATGGTAATTTTTAATGGAAATTTTTAAGATAATTTTTAATGAAAATTTTTATGAAAAATTTTTTCAAAGACAAATTTTAATAATAATTCAACAACAAACCAACAATCAGATACAAACTACCAAGTACAAGATACCAAGTACTAACAACCAGCTAACAACTAGCTACCACCTACCAAGTACATACAACCGACAACAACCAGGCACTAAGCATTAGAAACCAAGTACTAACAACTAAAAACAAGCAACCAACTAGGTACCTGATACCAAGTACTCACAAACGTCAACAACCAGGTACTAAGCATTATCAACCAACTACTAAGTACCTACAACCAACAACTAGATACTAACAACCAGTTACCTGATACCAAGTACATACAATCAGCTAACAAGTACTAACAACCAAAATCAAGCAACCAACTAAGTACCACCTACCAAGTACTAACAACCGACAACAACAAGGTTCTAAGCATTATCAACAGTAGTAGGATGTGTCACCACTGGCACATGTCACCTCTGGCACCCTCCCCCCGGGGGGTAAAAAAATTTTTTTTCAAGGTCAAATTTTAAACAAAGACATATGACTCATCAAGGTCATTGAAACAAAGACCATGACTCATCCGATGACTCATCAAGGTCATTGAAACAAAGACCATGACTCATCCGATGACTCATCAAGGTCATTGAAACAAAGACCATGACTCATCCGATGACTCATCAAGGTCATTGAAACAAAGACCTTGACTCATAAAGGTCACTGGATGACTCATCAAGGTCATTGGATGACTCCTCAAGGTCATATTTTTAAGGTCAAGGTCATATTTTAAAGGTCAAGGCCATATTTTTAAGGTCAAGGCCATATTTTTAAGGTCAAGGTCATATTTTTATGGTCAAACCTTCACCAAAGGGTATCATTTGAAAGGTATTTGAGAGGTCTATCTAATGGCCATACCCTCGAAGGTGTATGGTGGGTCAATAACCTTCAAAGGGTCAAAAACCTTCGAATTTTTCAAACCTTATAATATATATATCAGTCGAAAGGTATTTGAGAGGTCTATCTAATGGCTATATCCTCGAAGGTATATGGTGGATCAATAACCTTCAAAGGGTATCCAAAATTAAATATTTTTCAAATCATATAATATATATATATATATATATATATATATATATATATATATATCATTCAAAAGGACTTTTGATGGTGAGTTCGAAGGTTCAAGGGTCTAAGGGTCCAAGGTTCAAAAATTTTAAAACCTTATAATATACATATCAAAGAAAAGGTATTTGAGATGTAAGTATCATGATCATACTTTCAAAGGTTTATGAATGGTCCTGAACCTTCAAACCTTCAAAGGGTCCAAAACCTTTAAAAATTATACATATAGATATATACATGTCAAATAAAAGATAATACAAAGGTGAGTATGATAATCATACCCTTGAAGGTCATACCCTCGAAAGGGTACAAGGTTCAAATTTTTTAAAACCTCATAATATACATATCAAATAAAAGGTAATTCAAAGGTGAGTTCGAAGGCTCCAAGGTTCAAAAATTAGAAACCTTATAATATACATATCAAACAAAAGGTAATTTAAAGATGAGTATGATGGTCCAAGTTTGAAGGTCAAAGAGTCCAAGGATCAAAGGTTTAAATTTTTCAAACCTTATAATATAGATACCAAACACACGGTAATACAAAAGTACTCATCGATGACTCATCATTTTCAGAACAAAGACAATGACGCGCCCATGGGATTTATTATTTATTACTATCAAATGTATTAATATTATTTATTATTATTAATTTCAATAATATTTATTATTATCAATAGTATTATTATTATTTTTGAAGATATTTTCAAAATTTATTATTAATATTATTATTATTATTATTATTATTATTATTATTATTATTATTATTATTATTATTATTATTATTATTATTATTATTATTATTATTATTATTATTATTATTATTATTATTATTATTATTATCATCAAGTTTTAATTTAAACAAAGACAATGAGTCAGTCGCTGAGTCACCAAGGTCGTTCTATTTTTAGTAACCAAGACATCTATTTTTAGTAACATTTTTAATATATTTTTAGTAAAATTTTTGATCCGATCATTGATCCGATGACTCGCTAAGGTCGTTCTATTTTAAGTAACAAAGACATTTATTTTTTGTTCCTGCGGTTATATAATAACATTTTTGTTTTAATTATCGAATACGTAATAATTTAATTTTGTTTAAATCGTTGATTATATAATAATATTTTTATTTTTTTGTTTTAATTATCGAATGCGTAATAATTTAATTTTGTTTAAATCGTTGATTATATAATAATATTTTTATTTTTGTTTTAATTATCGAATACGTAATAATTTAATTTTGTTTAAATTGTTAATTATATAATAATATTTTTATTTTTTGTTTTAATTATCGAATACGTAATAATTTAATTTTGTTTAAATCGTTGATTATATAATAATATTTTTATTTTTTTTGTTTTAATTATTGAATACGTAATAATTTAATTTTGTTTAAATCGTTGATTATATAATAATATTTTTATTTTTTTTGTTTTAATTATTGAATACGTAATAATTTAATTTTGTTTAAATCTTTGATTGTGTAATAATAATAATATGGTTTGCTTTAATTACCGATTACGTAATAATTAAATTTTGTTTAAATCGTTGATTATATAATAATATATTTAATTTTTTTAATTATCGATTATGTACTAATTTAATTTTGTTTAAATCGTTGATTATATAATAATATTTTTATTTTTTTGTTTTAATTATTAAATACGTAATAATTTAATTTTGTTTAAATCTTTGATTGTGTAATAATAATATGTTTTGCTTTAATTACCGATTACGTAATAATTTAATTTTGTCTAAATCGTTGATTATATAATAATATATTTATTTTTGTTTTAATTATCGATTACATAATAATTTAATTTTGTTTTAATCGTTGATTAAATATTTTTATTTTTGTTTTAATTATCGATTACGTAATAATTTAATTTATCATTATTATTGGGAAAGATATTAACGCCCGTGCGGATGATGTTATTTTCAAAATTATTATTTTCAAAGTTTTAATCATTATTTTTATTATTATATAGTCCGAGTTTATCCGACAAAATATTCTGTCCCCTTATGTGTATTTGTCGTAAGGGTACTGGTCACATTCAACATGTCCCAAGGGTATTAATATTATTATTATAATTATAACATTATTATAACTTTATAATAATTATTTTATTATTTTCAAGCTCATATTATTATTTTTCAAAATAGTTTTATTTTCAAGGTCATATTATTATTTTTCAAAATATTATTATTTTCAAGGTCATATTATTATTTTTCAAAATAGTTTTATTTTCAAGGTCATATTATTATTTTTCAAAATATTATTATTTTCAAGGTCATATCATTATTTTCAAGGTCATATTATTATTTTTCAAAATATTCTTATTTTCAAGGTCATATTATTATTTTTCAAAATATTATTATTTTCAAGGTCATATCATTATTTGTTCTTTATGTTTGAAAAACTGTAGTAGATGTCAGAGTTGTGGTGTCATAATCGATGAATCTCATTCAGTGTATTTTTGAAATAAATGTTGTAAAACTCCTATTTGTTATTATTATTATTATTATTATTATTATTATTATTATTATTATTATTATTATTATTATTATTATTATTATTATTATTATTATTATTATTATTATTATTATTTGCAAAGTTCTAATTATTATTCTAATTTAGAAGTTTCATTATTATTATTTACTTAAATATTCATAAAACTTAATTTCTACGTCAATTACATGATTTTCAACATTTTCAACATTTTTCAACTTTTCATCGAATATTTTTCAAAGTATTATTTTCAAAGTTTTTATCAATATTATTGTTATTATAATCGTTGATTATAATAATTATTACTATTATTATTATTTTTTGCGAAATTTTTATTATTTTATTTTTGATGTTTTATTATTATTTACTTCATAATTCATAATTCATAATTTTTAACGTTTTCATCATTTTCATCATTTTCATCATTTTCATCATTTTCAATATTTTCACGATTTTCAATATTTTCATGATTATTTTCTTCAAAATTCTTATAAAATATTATTATTATCATTTTCAAAATTATTTTCAAATTTCTTATTATTTATTTTCAAAATATATTATTATATTATTACTCAACAGGTTGCTTATTGTTATACAATATGATGTTACTTAGACATTTGAAGGTTCAACCATGGTTACAATTTCTACATTTTGAAAACGCTAATTTGATTGGCTATCTCAATTTTTATAAATGTAAAAACAAAAGTAATTTAGTCATTAAGAAATTTATTTATTACTGATTTCTACAAGTATGAATATGATTGTGTAAATCACAAAACACATTTAGTAACTTTATTATTTTGTCAATATTTTTTTATATGTCATTTATGGCAAAGAAGTCCTACTAGAAATATGGAAAAATTAAATCCAACCTATTCCGAAGATAAGCGTTCATTGAAATTTTTTAACAGCACAGTTGAAGATTTTATAAATAATTTAACTTACTGATAAGGAAATCATAAATATTTTAAAAATTTTTAAACATTATATACAATATCTGATTGATTTATTTAATTATGGTAAATGCATTTTAAAGTTATTTAATGTATTTAGAAAAAACAGTGGTAAACAACGATTCACTGAATGAATACTTTTGGAGTTGCATTTATTTAAAGTTGAAACCGGGATATAGTAGATTGATTTATGAATGGATAGCAAAAGCCGATTTGATTGAAAATAAGCTAACGGAAAAACTGAACGATGTTAAGAAAAGGTATTTAACTTGTTCAATTTGTAAAGAAAATCAAGTTTCGGTTTTTGTATTTACCGTGTGGTCACGTAATTGTTTGTTCTAAGTGTCACGATAAGAATGTTCACAATTGTCAAGCCTGTTTAACACTGATTAATGAATATCATGATATATTCATTTAAGTTCTCAATACAAATCAATACAATATCAAAGTCAAATGAATTATTACCATACATAATGACGGTACTATAATGTAGAAATTTTTCAAACATTGAATAATATGAAATCATCTTTGTAATTAAATATATTGGGCGCAAGTACCAAATGTTGATGATATGATGGAATGGTTTGGTATTTATAATATTAGATTATTCAGAATAAAATATACCCATGAGTTCATCAAAATGGAAACAAAGATCTTTGCAAAAACCATGAAGATGCTGGAAAAGCAGAAGAAACCCTAACCAATATTTTAAAGTTGCCATTATATGTTGCAGTAGTATTGGGTTATTATTGTTTCGTAAATAAATGTTTTAATTTGTTTTTATAAATTTATTGTTTTATTTTAATACCTTTTAATTAAAACATATTCATTATTAATTCATTTTGTTTTAATATTTGTATTAATTTTTTAAATAGTGTTATTTATATATATGGAAATTTACATACAGTTATATATTATATACAATTATATTTACAATTATATTTACAATTATTATAAATAATAATGATGCTTTCTGTCCATTGATTCTCCTCTGATATTACTGCCATAATCATCTTCGACAAAATGCAAAGATAATATTTCTAGTGTCTTTGTTAATCATGCCCATTTATTGCAAAGTCTTTGTTAATTATGCACTTGTATTGCAAATTTATTAGTCATACAATTATATTATTTTTTCATGTCCTGACATAATATTATTATTTTTAATTTTATTATTTTATTTAACAATACCATATAGCAAATTTTTAGGCAATTTAGTGAAAAGTTATTTTAAATATAGCGATTTCTTAAGTAAAATATTTCCAGATAAATTAACCAATTTAGTTAGAAATCCCTGGTTTTTGGCTGTACCATTTAATTAAAATATTCTAGGATTCATAACAAATATTTTGATATAGTTGATACATATACCAATTATTTCAATTATTTAACTAGAAACATAACTGAATTCTTAGGTAATATAGTATTTTTTAGTTAATTTATAAATATTATCTGACATTTTGATGTGTTTGACAACAAATTAATCAATAAAAACCATATTCTAAGTTTCTATATATATAGTCTGAATTTATCCGACAAAATATTCTGTCTCCCTATGTGTATTTGTCGTAAGGGTACTGGTCACATGTCGCAAGGATATATTAATTAAGGCATATGTACATTAGTTAAAAATTCTTAGGTAATTTAGTGAGAAATACATGGTCATTAATATATTTATTGATAATTTTTGTAGAAATTCTTTATCATTTGGAGTAAATTTCTATCTTTGTTCGAGTCAAAAAAGAGTCATAATAGAAACATTGGTTATCATTTAACCAATTAAGGTGCTTATTAGTTAGAAATATAGAGTTACAATTCTTTTCTAATTTAATGAGATGATCATTGGGTGTAATATATCTTTGTGAGAAATATATGGTTAACATTTTTAAATAGGGATTTTTGAGTAACCAAAACAGGGATATTTTGTGCAAATAATTTAAGAATATTGGTTAACTTTGTCATTTTTAGTCATTTAAAATAATATTTAACAAAGGTAATTTAGCAAAATATCATTGAAAGATTTATCTATCCGATAACAATATTCCTTCAATAGATTTTACCTTTATTCAACCGATTTAATTTCTAGAAATCTAATTATTATCATAAAATTCCTTCAATAAAGATCAATTTTCTTTAGCTGTTGTCGATTTCCAACTTTTAAGTCAATATTTCTCAAGTTTTGTCACTGATGTCCCCACAATGAATAAAATAATTTCTTAAATAAAATCTTCTTAAAGCAATAACCTTTGATATCAATCCCAATTAATTCTAAATATTTCAAATATTTCATTGTCAGAACCAAGTAAATAGATCATTAACCCTAAACGACTTAATAAAACATTGGATAATTAATAAAAACTGGTTCTAAAACATAAATTACTGTGCAATAACATTCATCACGACCTAATAAACTTCTAAAACGATATAATTTCACTGGAATTATTATTAATTCATAGCTGACTATTTCCCTTGAAAATTTGATATTTTACCAATAAGAACATTGTCGATTTAAATAGAGATTTCAAAACATGTCCACCTTAACCGATCCCTCGCCAAATATTTCTACCCTTTAAATACCCCCTTAAAAATCATATATTACCATCTTAACTGAACCTTCACTAAATCCAACAGACTTTAATATATCAGCCCTTTAATATATCAATTCTCTTAAAATCCATACAAAATTCTTCAAAATATGAATTTTATTTAATTGTTACAGAAATAATTTAGTATCTAAATTCATGTAGTAAGAGCCCACTAAAAGATCAAAATTCACTAAAATCAATATTTTCTACAAATATTTCACCACATTTACCATCAAATACCTAACTAGAGATGAAATATATTGCTACGTCAAGTTAATAATATCATTATTTAGATAAAATGACACAAGAAAGAACTGAAGCCCCAAACAATGAAACAAAAATCAATAAAATACATAAAGAAAAATGGGCCAAAGTAATGATACAACTAGCGAATCGGACCCTGAATTATATTGAGGAAGCAAGAGAATGGGAGAACCATCAATTCCAGTGGTTGGTGCAGAATCTAAGAGCAGAGACAGAGGCCTGTAAAAGAGCTGCCAATTGGTCGGCATTGGAAAGCATTCGACAGGAGGCACACGGCCACTACTTGAAACAACTAGTGCAGGAGTCGAGGAAAAGGTTAACCGACGAAAATAAAAAACGAGAAATAGAAAAACAAAAAGAGAAGAGGAAAACCAACCAACTATTGGCAGAAGCCAGGAAATGGAAGCGACAGAACAGAGAGATAAAGAAGGAAATGAGAGAATTACCACAGCGACTGGAATATGAAGGCAAACAAGGAAAATGGGAGGAAAATTTAGATCAAAGAGAAGAGCTGAGAAGGCTCAGAAAAATCATCGCCCGCAGTCAAACATGGCAGACCAATGCTAAGGAATTCGAGAGGCACCTGGCAATGAAAATAACAATAAAGGAACGAGAAAACGCAGCCATGGAGGAAATGATCCTACAACAGTCAGGAAGGATCGTGGAGTTAGTAAACAAGGTAGCAGACCTGGAGCGAGACAACAACGGCTATAAAGGAGCACTAGAGCAGAGGAACATAGTGCTAGCCGGAAAGAACAAAAAACTCGAGAATGAGAGAAAGATGTACGACGAAAACATCAAGAATCTGGAAAAAGTTCTAAAAATGGCAAACGGCGAAAAGACAACAGAAATTGAAAATAATAATATTGAGTATGACGACGATGTTTTATTAAGTGATGAATAAATCTTTTTAATAATTTATTTTAGCGTTCTATTTTTTATTATTGAAAACTCGTTATAGTTTTCATTACTTTTTTCATCATTAGTTACATTTTATAACATTGGTAATTAAACTCTATAAGTATCTAATGTTGGAAAAAGTAATATGGTATGTTTTTGTGTATGTTGCAGTCAGCATGCAAATATATAATAAAAATAATAATAATAAAAATAATAATAATAATAATAATAATAATAATATAATAAATTTAGAAAATATGTGTTTTATTACATTGTTTAATAATATCATTGTACCCTTGCGAGTTGTTGAGCGTGAGCAGTACCCTTGTGAGGAGTACCCATAGGGGGACAGAATATTTTGTCGGATAGACTCAGAGTATATAGATTAATAATAATAATAATAATAATAATAATAATAATAATAATAATAATAATAATAATAATAATAATAATAATAATAATAATAATAATAAAACTTCGAAAATAAAAACTTAGAAAATAAATGACCCTGACCTTGAAAAAAATATGACCGTGAAAAATAATATTTTGAAAAAATAATAATAAAATAGTCAAATGACCTTGAAAATGGTCTCGGGAAAACGTTAATAATTTAACAAATAAAAATGATAATAATAATATTTATATATCAATAGATAGATCTTGCACTAAGCTTCAAATTAAGCTATCGAACGATGAAATACAATGATTGGAACGATAACATTTGGGCAAACGAAAACCAGGTGGCCGCAAGACCACTTAATAATTTTTTTGAAAATAATAATAAAATAATAATATTTTTTAAAAATAATAATATGACCTTGATGAGTCATTACGATGAGTCATATGGCCTTGGGAATGACCTTGGATGAGTCACGCGACCTTGAAATGACCTTGATGAGTCATGGTCTTTGTTTAAATGATCTTGATGAGTCATATGTCTTTGTTTAAAATTTGACCTTGAAAAATAATATCTTTACCAATAATAATGATAATAAAGATGTCTATACCTCATTCGAAAGGTCTTGTAGTGGGCTTCAAAATAAGTTATCGAACAATCAATTCTATCGGCGGGAACTCTGTAAATTTATATTTTAAAATTTGACCTTGAAAAAAAATGACCTTGAAAAAAAATGACCTTGAAAAAATAAATGACCTTGAAAAAAAATATTTTGAAAAATAATAATATGACCTTGAAAAAATAAATGACCTTGAAAATGGTCTCGGGAAAACATTAATAATTTTGCCAATAAAAATGATGATAATAATATTTATATATCAGTAGATAGATCTTGCACTGGGCTTTAAAATGAGCTATCGATCGATGAAATAAAATGATGTGAACGATAACCTTTGGGCAAACAAAAACCAGGTGCCCGCAAGACCACTAATAATTATATGACCTTGAAAATGATTTTTGGTAAAATGGTAATAACTTTGTCAATATTAATAATGATGATACCTTTAATAGCTCATTCGAAAGGTCTTAGATCGGGCTTTAAAATGAACTATCGTTGAATAATTCTCGTTGTCGGGAACTCTGTAAATTTAAATTTTAAAATATGACCTTGAAAAAAAAATGACCTTGACCTTTTATTTAAAAAAAATTTTTTTTTTCCGGCCGGGGGGAGGGGGGTATGTGGTTTTGCGGGCACCTGGTTTTGCGGGCACCTATCCATCTACTGAGTGTCACTACTTAGGAGTGGATTTTTCAATGACGTTAGTATAAGAGGCAGTTTTATGTGAAAAATGATAGAACAATAATTATGGAAAAGTCTATTTTTGCAGCAGTTGAGGAAAGAGCCGACAAGAGTACGAATGACAATTAAATAAAATAAGATTATACGATAGGTAAAAATAAAAAAAAGTGAAAAGCTTTGGAAATTTCTGATTATTGTATAAATTATTATAAAACCGTGACGTATTTCTTTCATATTTCCTTTGTGTCATTGCGTCAGTATCAAATTGATTTGGGAATCCAAACTCCAATTAAAACTATTTGTGAATTCTGGACAATTTGATAAGTGATGAAACTCGATCCACCATCCAACTCTTCATAGACCTCTGTAAGTAGAAACATCTGCGCTAGACTTTTCTCCAGGCCATAGACTGCCAATAAAATCTTTGAGTCGATAAGAACTTTATCAACTGATTTTTTAGTTATAAAGCCTTTTAAAGCATCGAAATGATAATTCAGCTCATCAATCATAATCTATACCACGAAAATTTCAGTGAAACAGAAATCAAATGGCCTCCTCATACATTAATGGAACATCACAATAACATTTATAAATTGAAAAGAGTAGGCTACTTGTCGGGCCGAGTTCCTAATTATCAAATTAAATAGTAACTTATAAATGGATAAGGTGAATCAGTTAGATAAATTTTAAGATTTCGGTTTAATGATTGGGGATGTCTATGCGATTAAATGACATATAATAACACATGAATTACAGTAAATTCCATACAACGACCAAAATCTATCATCCATAGCGTGAACTAAATAATTATTAAGTGGTCATGGTATTGGGAAATAAGTATTCCATGATAGCAGTAAAGCATATATATGAAAGGGATAAATGGGGATCGCCTAAAATTCGCATATGTGGTAAATAACAACCACACGTAGAACTGAATGTACCTTTAAGAATACTTATCATCATCACCCAGCCGTGGTCCGTTCCTTAAATGTATCTTTGTGTTTTTCTTTCATTTCTTTATCGCGTACGTTATATCTAGACCGTAAATGATGCGACACATTGGAATGATGCGAAATTTAAAGTATGATGTTTCTTTTATGTCGATATATCTTTTTAGATCATGAGTACGTCTAGAACCGTGAAAACAGTTCTAAGACCGTGCTTCTCCTGCGAGGACAAAAATGTAGAGATCAAGCATTGTCACAAAGAAATATAGTTGTTAAGGAAACAAATTGACCATTTGGAGGGTACCTGGTTTACCCCCTCCAAATGAAAGAAGGATAGTTTGTTGGAGTAAAGTCGGGGCGCTAAATAAGGAACAAGCCTCCGCATTACATAATGTATATACTGATGGAAGGTAAGAATCTGCATCCAAGAATTTCCAATTGCAGACAAGAACAACTTTTTCCCACCCATCATCTGGCGGAAGGATCCCAATCATCATCACCTGTCCAGCTTGTGCAGGCTGTACAGGACCCGTAACAACTCCATCCGAACCAGAGGCTTTTTTTCACCAGCACCATCATCACTTCTATCTCGTCTTCTTAGTTAACACTGATGCCAGCGCCAATTTGTCCGAAGCGACATCAGTTGACTCGATGCGAAAGAACCAGGAGAAAAATTCTTAGGCAGGCTGAAGCAGACCTCGAAGAGCCGCTTTAATTGTGTCCACTCACCAGCGCGAATCATCCTCTCTGTAGATATGCCATAAGACGAGGTGGTGGCCAACCATTTCGAACTAGATGGCCTCACTGTAGGCCGATTCGATGTGACCATTCTCATGATATCTCCTCAACTAATTCATCAGCTGTGTTTTATTTGCTATTTGCTAAATTGGCTTGCATATGACTCCTGATGTATTCATTAGAAATAAAGTTTTGTGTATTGTTGAGTTTTATTGTTCTGCTTGAGTTAGACAACCATTTGAAGATATATGTTATTGGAAATTTCAATTAATATTCCACTTAGGAAATCGATTTATTCTATATTTTATATATGGTGCAAGTCATAACCTCGGAGGTTATGAAAGTAGATGGATTGGGCACCGCTGGCACAGGGCACCGCTAGCACAGTACCCCCCCCCCCTCCCCCCTCGGTCGTAAAATTTTTAAAAAATGCTAAGTCTAAAAGTACATTTTTTTCAAGGTCAAATTTAAACAAAGACATATGACTCATCAAGGTCATTGAAACAAAGACCATGACTCATCCGATGACTCATCAAATTTCTCAAGGTCATTTAAACAAAGACCACGACTCATCCTATGACTCATCAGGGTCATTTTCAAGGACATATGAGTCATAATATGACTCATCAAGGTCCAAAAATTTTTTCAAGGTCATTTAAACAAAGACCATGACTCACCAAGGTCATTTTCAAGGTCACATGACTCATACTATGCCTCATCGAGGTCATTTTCAAGGTCATATGACTCATCCGATGAGTCATAAAAATTTTCAAGGTCATTTAAACAAAGACCATGACTCATTCAAGGTCATTTTCAAGGTCGTATGACTCATCCAATGTCATTCTCAAGGTCGTATGACTCATCCAAGGTCATTCTGAAGGTCATATGACTCATACTATGACTCATCAAAAATTTTTCAAGGTCATATAACTCATACTATGACTCATCAAAATTTTCAAGGTCATTTTCAAGGTCATATTATTATTTTTAAAAATATTATTATTTTTATTATTATTTTTAAAAATATTATTATTTTATTTTTAATTTTTTCAAAGTTCCCGCCAACGAAAATTATTCATCGATAGCTCATCTTAAAGCTCAATCCATGACCTTTCGAATGAGCTATATAACTTGTTATTATTATTATTATTATTATTATTATTATTATTATTATTATTATTATTATTATTATTATTATTATTATTATTATTATTATTATTATTATTATTATTATTATTATTATTATTATTATTATTATTATTATTATTATTATTATTATTATTATTATTATTATTATTATTATTATTATTATTATTATTATTATTATTATTATTATTATTATTATTATTATTATTATTATTATTATTATTATTATTATTATTATTATTAATATTAGTATTAATCTATATACTCCGAGTCTATCCGACAAAATATTTTGTCCCTCTATGGGTAATGCTCACAAGGGTACTGGTCACGCTCAACAAATCAACAAATCAACAAAACATACATTTATTTAAACAATAAAATAATGTAAAATTAACTAAATATTGATGTACTACTATTCGCAGCAATATTGTTAGAAATTGGTAACGTTGAATTGATTTTCAGATATTCTATTGATCCTTTGATTGTTTGAATTTCTCTTAATAATAATTCAATCTTTTTTAATAAATAATCAAGCTTTTTATCAATAATTTTCATATTCTTTTTATTTTCAACAATAGAGTTATTGAAAACCACAATATGATCAATCAATTTAAATTTAATATTTTGTATATATTCAAATGATAGTTCATAACTGTTTTCTAAATTCTCCAATCTTTGAGATATTCTTTTTCCTGGATGCTTTGACCATTTTGGTTTGTCGAGAATATATAAAATATCCATCAACTTGGCTGTATTCGGACAAACACATATTGATTTATTAAAAGACTCCACTGTTATTGTTGTATTGTGTGAGCACACACTCGTTATAATAATTAGCAATATGAATATAGTTTTCATGGTGTATCAAATCAAAACCTTTCTTTTACATTTATAGTCTATCAACCAATCAAAATCATACAGTATTAGTATAAATAAAACATCATATTTTAAATTATTGTAGAAATGTCTCATTTTATGGAAAATCTTTTAAGCGAACTTATCAACAAGAAGATTATGGAAAGCCTCAGTTTCCTGGTCGATCGGACCGAAAAGATTATAGAAGGAAATCATATTGATTATGAAGATATGCTCAATTGCGATTGCCTCGAAACGAAAAAATTCTATTTTCATAGGATTTTTAACTGTCTATGCGATGATGAGATGAAGTGGACCCGAATACTAGTAGGGTTCGCTTATATGAAGATCATAATCGAAAGAAGTTTATGGGACTCTGAACATTATTATCAGTGGTCTCAAGAAGTAATACTTTTATAATCTATATTTTATTAATATATATTTTCTAGATAATCAAGTCAAAGTTTCAACCATGGATTGAAGCCAATGGCGGATGGGGCGTACTGAATCAACTCGCCAGAAATGCGAAGGAAATAGATCAACAGAAAAGAAAATTTAAAAACTATGTAAAACTTGCAACAGGTGTTACTATTTTGTATGTTTTATTGCGATTTTTTAAATAAAATTAATATAGTTATTTTGTTTGATTTTTTAAATAAAATTTTAAATAAATTTACAAACATTAATTAACTAAGATTTATTAATTAACACATTCGCAGTCGTCATCTCCACATTTCATTATATTTTCAACGACATGATCAATACAATCATTCGTAATATTATCTTTAGATTCATCTTTAGATTCATCTTTAGGTTCCTCTATAGGTTCCTCTATAGGTTCATCTATAGGTTCATAGATTTCCTCATCAATTTCGTGAGTATCGGTTTCTTGAGTTTCTTCCTCATCATCAAATCCTGTATCTTGACTCTCAACTATCCAGCCGATATTTAAGGCATTTGTAATAGATAATATGTCCTCAATTTTCACGCCAGATATTTCTGCTAACTTTTCCAACAAAAAGTTGATTAAAAATTCTAAATAATAAATAATTCGGTAATTAATTAATCATGTTAACCTTTTTCTGCAGTCATTTTCATCACTTTAAAACTATATTATAAGTTTGTTTATAGATGTTCTTTGTTAAATTTGCATGTCATTTGCATTTATGTTGCAATTAATAAAGAGAAAAACAAATCTGACTAATACATTTATTAAATATAACATTAAAATATTTGTGAAAGTCTAGCAGACATAATTTTCCAAATAGGAGAATATACATCATTATTATCAACTTTATATCCCTGGATTGAAATTGTTATATACCAATTTTCATTTTCTTTGAAACTGATTTCATCAAAAGCATCATAAAATCTTGCATATCTATTGATGAACCATGCATGTTGATTACACGATAGATTCGAATCTATCCGTTTAAAAACATCATCAATAGTTTTGACATCAATCATTGAAAGCGTGCCGGATAAGAATTCAAATTTAGTTGGAATTAGCTTGACTGGTGCAACCAATTTCATATTGATTTCTTCTTTCAAAAAATACATTTTGTAGTTGTGGAACATTTGAACTGGTTGTACCATTTCTTTAGGTTTTTCGGTGCATGAAATTTTCTTGGTCATAGTGAATAATGATTAAATTTAAATGTTACAGGGTTTTTATACCTTTGACTCATGCCTATCAACCAATCAGATTACAGCATGTCTTTGTTTAAATTTGCATTTCATTTGCATTAATGCTGCATTTATGTTCTATTAATGTACATATTATTAATGTTTTATTATTATTAATGTTTTATTATTATTTGTGTCATAGTATTATTACTATTTCTATTATTACTATTTATATTATTATTATTACTATTTCTATTTTTACTAATTATATTTCTATTATTATTACTATTATTATTACTATTATTATTATTTATTACTATTTCAAATATAAAAAAAAACACAATACAAAAATACATTTATTGGTATCCTAAATCCACAATCCGGGAGTAATGAAACCTTCTCAGAGTTTTCACTAACTCCCATTCAACATATCGCCGATAACGATCGGCACAACATGAACATCCGATGATGCACTGGTACTCCGGCTCCATTTGTTTGATGGTTCTGTTTATCTTAATATCCCATAAGAACTGGTGAAATACCTCCATTATTCTAATTTGAGTTGTGTAGAAAATGAGGTCCGGAATTATTTCTGCTTCTCGATCCTTGATAATTTCAATAATTTGAGGATAATAATATTTTATCCTATTGATCATAACTTCTAAATATTTTTCTAAAATAATAAATAGTAAATAATGTGAAAATAAAAATTTAAAATTTACCGTAATCGTCAATATCCTTCATGAGGTTTGCAGAGCTTGGTAATTTGTACATGGTGTTGAAAAAATGCATTCTAAACAAAAACCGTTTGTTTAAAGCAGTGGTTCTCAAACTTTTTTGATCACGACCCAAATTTTTGACATTTCATGCCAAAAATTTTATTGCGACCCACATGACAAAGATTAATTTTAAAATAAATGTTTATTTAATGAGAATAACTCTATTTAACTCTAGTTATTCTAGTCATCGCGACCCACCAAAAATTCTTTCGCGACCCAAAAATGGGTCGCGACCCATAGTTTGAGAAACACTGGTTTAAATCAATCAATAACCAATTAGAAATTAACCAATTAGAAATCGACCAATGAAATTATCTCATTTCGAACATTGTCAACAAATTCTCTATACTCCAAATTTCTCAAGCCCAACATGACAACCTTTCCACTAGCAAACACGTTGACACATATAGGGTTATATTTTAATAGTCTTAGTGCCGGAAACAATTCCGGTTCAAACATACAATCACATTTTTTCGACATGTTATATAGATTGATACTATGTCCCATATCCATAGTAACGGTAATTGATTGGATTTTAATATTATTTATTCGATATTGTAATTTATTAATATCCAAAGGTTTCTTACATCCCATGATTCGACATTTACCAGTCTTGAAAAATATTATCGGATATTTCCCGCTTCTATCGATAATTTGCTGGGGTTTCCCTGGTGGGAACCTCATATTCGATACATCAAAATTTCCTCGATAATTTATATTTGCTAACATTATTAAATCATTTATGAAAATTAGTCTTTATATATAAATTGAGCACGAGTTCATTAAATCATCGAATATAAACAAATATACATATATAAAATTTTTGAAATGGAATTAAGAAATGATGCAGTATACCAAATCGTTGGTCCGAGTGGTAGTGGAAAAACATTATTTGTTTGTAAATTACTAAAATCAAATTTATTCAAATCAAAATTCAACAGGATTTATTGGCATAGGGGTGCTGATGAAGAACATGGATTAACTCAATCAAGTTTCTGTAAATTAAAAAAACATGAAAATAGTAAAGGGATTCGATAAAAACTGGTCCAGCCGATTAAAGAAAGGTGATGTCATTATTATCGATGATTTGTATCAAGAAGCTAATAAAGAAAAAGATTTTAATAATTTATTTACAAAGATCAGCAGACATGTCGGTGTAACAGTTATTTTCATAACACAAAATCTATTTCCTCAAGGTGGGGCACATCGAACACGTAATTTAAATGTACAATATTTAGTTATTTTCAAGAATCCTAGAGATGCAACAGTGATTGATTTTCTTGCACGTCAAGCATACCCTAACAATCGTAATTTTCTTATCAGTGCATTTCAAGATGCTACAAAAATACCTCATGGATATATATTTCTTGATTTCACACAACAATGTCCCGATGATTTACGTGTAAAAACAGATATTTTCAACCCAAAAGGTGCCATGGTTTATAAACAAAGTTGAAAACCTTTATGAATAATAATGTTTCTAAAAGCAAGGGTGAAAAATATTAGGAAATTAAGAAAAGGTATTAGAAAGACTATTAAAGTTCCAAAAGTTCCACCAACAACTAGTTATACACCGTCTAAAAAACTTGTAACTGAAAATTTCTCTGCAATGAATCTTATTTCGAAAAATCCAAAACCTAAACGTAAAACCCGTAAAACCCGTAAAACCGGTAAAAAAGTAGTTAAAAATCATCGCAGTTTTCCATTTTTTAATGCATTGTTAAAGGCCCCGAGTATGAAAAGAATGAATATATTGCAATCATTCCCAAATTTTGTTGTCGATGATTTACTCAATATTATACTTAAAGTAGTCAAAGGCAAAATTAAAATCAGTAAATCAAAAAAGCATTTATTGAGCAAACATAGGAAACCATTGTTATCTTTAGTAAATAATAAAAATCGTAAGCAAATGAGGAAAATTATATATAAACAACAAGGTGGATTTATTGGTGCATTGATACCTCTGGCATTATCATTATTAGGTAGAGTTGTAGGAAATCAATGATAAACAATGGGTGCTAATCCTTCATTGCCCGACATTAAATTTAATTTTAAATCTTCTTGTTGTAATGGAGAAGATTTGGACGAACCCAGAAGACGAAGCCGGTTTCGGTGGAGTGGCAAAATTAAACAAAAGAGTTCCGAATTCGAAAAAAGAAACCCAGAAGTGGTTATCAGATCAGCTTGCGTACAATGCGGAAAAGATTTCCAACAAGAGCGTATAAAACATTTGGTATTGACGATTTATGGCAAATGGATTTGATGGAGATGATACCTTATTCGAAAATTAACAATGGGAATAAATATATTTTAACATGTATTAATGTATACAGCAGGTTTGCACGAGCAATACCAGTCAAGGCAAAATCCGCAGAAGAAATGTCCAAGGCAATTAATATTTTATTTAAAGATGGACATCCTAATAACTTGCAAACAGATTTAGGTATTATTATTATTATTATTATTATTATTATTATTATTATTATTATTATTATTATTATTATTATTATTATTATTATTATTATTATTATTTTAGGTAAAGAATTCTTCAATAGTAAAGTTAAGCAAATCCTCGATAAACTGAAAATAAATCACTACTCGGTACATTCTCAATACAAAGCTGCCCATGTTGAAAGATTTAATCGAACATTGAGAGATCGATTAAAGAAATTGTTCGTGCATCAAGGTAATAAAAAATGGGTAAATGCTTTACCGAAAATAATAACAAGTTATAATCATTCATCACATCGAGGACTGAATGGATTGAGACCGGTTGATATTACATCAAAAACATCATTGACTTCTAAGAAATCTGTAAAAATTGCAAAACCTAAATATAAAGTCGGTGACCATGTTAGAATTAGTAAAATTAGTGCATCACCATTTATTAAAAATTTTGATACAAATTGGAGTGATGAAGTCTTTGTAATTTCAAAAATAAATACTAAACAGAATCCTGTAATGTATGTCATCAAAGACAATGATAATAATATTGTACAGGGGAAATTTTATGAGCAGGAATTACAAGTCATTCCTCCCCCAAAAGTATTTAGAATTCAAAAAATATTGAAAACTAAAAAGGTCGGTAAGGATAAACAATACTATGTCAAATGGCATGGTTATCAAAACCCGTCATGGATATCAGCAAAAGACCTAGTAAAGTGAATTTTTATACTATTTTGCCGAGCAATAGTTGTCCATTAATTCATCCAGAAAATCAAGCAAGCAAATTCATCATCGAACTCCAAAACCCCATCTATTTGGATAATGACTGGGAAGTTGCTCTGTTGGATTTTACATTTGTATACAATTTATTCCCAATCTATAGCAAATCCGTTATTGAATATAATAAGAAAGTAGCAGTAACGGAATATATTAGTGTTCTTATTGATAAAGATAGTTATAACTTGACGAGTTCATCGAAATCAAGGAAACCTATAATTTATGATGATGGTCAATATTTATACATGAATTGCTTGAATAAGCCATTCGAAATTATATTTTCTACAGTGGCTGATGCTAAACGTCTAGGATTTACTGATTTACGTAATGTATTTAATGATACAGTCAAAATAAATCTCTCTACACTTCCAAAAACTAATAATTTAGTGGAATTCAAATTTAAGCTATCATACTTTGAAATAACAGAGCATGCATATACTTTTAAAGATAATTTATATATTACAGACCTCGAACAATTACAAACTTATTTAGCTGACAATTGTAGCGATATTTTAACAGTTTTCGAGCTTCAAAAAGATAAAGTATTTAGATTTAGTATAAATTCTAATCTTAGTCAAGTTAAATTTGACTCAAATTTGGCAAAAACATTAGCATTGATTAAACCAGTATGTACACAAAATGAACAAATTTGTGAAGGAACAAACAAACCGAAAATCCTTAAACATCATCAGCAAATGTTCATTTACAGTAATATCGTGGAACCAGTTATTGTTGGCGATTCTAGTGTTCCTTTAATGAAATCTATATGGATTGAAAAACATGATCAAGATGAAGTTGTACAAATCAATGTAGAAAATCCCATGTATCTACCTGTTTCAACATCTTGTATAAACAATATAGAAATAAATATAAGAGATGATTCTGGTCAATTAATCGAATTTCCAAAAGGTTCAAAAACTCATTTGACATTACATTTTCGTAAAATAAATGGCTAATTCTGATATTATTAGTATGTATAGTGGTAGCCAATCTGGTGGTGAATTACCATATTTTATTGGTAAACAGTACGGATCAGGATGGTTGAGAACAATTGGTAGATTTGCCCTGCCTATTCTTAAACGTATTGGTAGTTTTGGTATGAAAACTGCAAAAGATGTTATTATGAATGAACAGAAAATATTACCATCTCTAAAAACAAATGCTTTAGCAGAATTAGGGAAAGTTTTACCCGGGGTTGCAGGTATGTTTCAAAAAGAAAAACCTCCAGCTCCAGCTCCAGCTCATGCTCCAAAACGCAAAAGACATGGAATATCACGTATAAACAAACGAATGAAAGGACATGGAACTATATTTGCAAAATGATTTGTGGTAAATCTGAATTATGTATATTTGATAGACAGTCGCCCCAGGCTGTAATAGAATTTGGGGCATTTGAGGAAGTTTTTCCTATGAATTCAATTACCGATAGTAGAAATGATATCGAGTTTTATATTAATGGTTCGCAAACCGAATATTTAGATTTGAACGATACTTTATTGACTGTTCAGATTAAGGTTGTAGATAAAGATAGAAAAGTTTTGGATGCCAATGCAGATGTAATACCGAACAATTTCCTGTTTCATACTCTTTTTAATGATGCAGTGTTGGGATTTAATAATATCAAGATTGAGGGCGGAAATAATACATTCATTCACAAGGCATTAATAGAAACTATTTTAAATTACAATTCTGATACTAAAAATACATGTCTTACTCCTATGGGCTATGGCAGTGATGATGAAAGAAAAAAGTGGGTAAAAGGCTCAAAGGTTTTCACTATGTGCTCGTCATTACAACTTGATTTTATGGATCAACCGAAATATTTACTACCGGGAGTTAATGTACATATTAGACTGAAAAGGTCTGATTCTGCATTATCTCTTACTAGTGCAACTACTACACCAATATGTCAATTAGTTGATGCAAAATTATTGGTGAGAAGAGTTCGAGTAGACCCCTCAGTATTAGCAGGTCATCAATTGGGCCTTAATTCAAAACATGCAATTTATCCATTAAAAACAAAGGAAATTGTACAATTTGCTATTGCTAAAGGTGCTTCATCATTCTATAAAGAACAAATATTTGGTGACAGAAGAATGCCTAATTTTATTCTGATAACATTTCAAAGTGAAGCACAATATAATGGATCATATACAGCGTCCAGCTCAATTTTCAAAAACTTTGGTGTTACATCATTGACTTTGTCGAAAAATACTGATTATAGAGAAACATATATTCAAGATTTCGAGAATGACAATTACTGCGCGACATATATGCAGAGTATTGTTAGAACTCTGGGTTATTTAGAGAAAAATTTGAATTGCGGAATAACTCTTGAAGATTTTAAAAGCAAATACCCATTTTTTACATTTGTTTTAGCCCCTGATTTTGATTTAAATCAAAGTCAATTACCTCAAAATGGAAATTTACGACTGGATATAAAGTTTGCAAAAGCCATTACTGAACCAGTACATGTTATAATATATGGAGTATTTGAAAATGAAGTTCAAATTACTGCAAATAGAACTGTGTTGGTATAAATGTATACAGAAACATAAAAAGTTATCATGGAGTAAGTTGTTTTTTTATACTCTGGATTTATTTAAGTAGTTCTGTTCAGGTCAATAAAATCGGAAAACAGATATTGGGAAATGAATTTGTTGGAGTTTTTCCTCTTGATAAAATTCCATATTTGAGCAATAATCAAGCAATAATTGTCAATACTCAATCGTCTCATCTTGGTGGAGAACATTGGATAGCTATATATGTGAAACCTGGTAATATATTCGTGTTCGATCCTATGGGTTTTTATTACCCGGCTTTATTGATATCAAAACTACAAACAATGGGGAAACCTATTGTGTATATTAAAACTATGTTTCAAAATCCATTGACCCAAACATGCGGTCAACATTGTTTAGCTTGGTTATTGTACAAAAAATTTGATGTTTAAAGAAAAATGTTTAATAAAATTTGATGTTTAATAAATGTATCCTTTCCTTTGTTGTTGGGTTATTATTATTATTAATATTATTATTATTATTATTATTAATATTATTATTATTATTATTATTAATATTATTATTATTATTATTATTATTATTATTATTAATATTATAAATATTATTATTATTGTGAAAAATATTATTTTTTTTAATTAATTTTATTATTATTCGAATAAATATTATTATTTGTAACATAAAGACTACCTATGCCTGAAGCATGCACAGTGCAAGTTAACAAAGGCATGACTAACAAAGGCAGTCACATGTAATTTTGAATGATTTACATTACATACATGCATGCGTGTGATTGGTTGAGGGAGTAAAATATTCTGTGTATATGTGTGTGTGTCTATATTCTCATTGGCTGGGACAGGAAAATATTCATTCTCTTTATAAACATTGACAAATCTAAAATTTGTCACAATTTCTCTAAATTTTTCAAAAATCACTAAAATGCAAAATAACAATTTACCTATTAACAATCGCGTTTTGAGAAGTCTTTTGACGAATGGTAATTTATTTTATTTTATTTTATTATATTTTATTTTAGAACCATTCGACTGGTATGAAGTTACCGAAGACGATTCCATTTTAAATGTGGAAAATATCTTTGGTAAATTTAATATTTTAATTTTTATTAAATTAATTTTCATTACAGAAAATGATAATGATAATGAAAATAGCGACAAAGATGTTATCTTTATTGGACAAAGTGATGCCACCGTTTTCAAAGAAAGAAGTAAATTTATTTTATTTTAATTTTTATTAAAGTAATTTTTTTTTCATTACAGAAAATGATAATGAAAATGATAATGAAAATAGCGACGAAGATGTTATCTTTATTGGACAAAGTGATGCCCCAGTTTTCAAAGAAAGAAGTAAATTTATTTTATTTTAGTATTTTATTTTTAAAAACATTTTAGTGTTTAATGTCGACATTGATGCAGAAATTGATGCGGATGATGCCTTCAATTCTGTTGAGGAGGACTCGAATATAACAATTGCTGATAATGCCTTCAATTCTGTTGAGGAGGACTCGAATATATCAATTACAGATAATACCCTCACTTCGGTTGAGGAGGTTGCTGAAGACTCAGATTCCGATATGGAATCAGAATGTAAGATTTATTTATTTTTATATATATATTTTTTTTTAATATATTAAAATTTCGTAATCACTTTTTAAAATATTTTGATAAAATTATGATGAAACTTATGATGAAAATTTATGCCTAAAATTATGAAGAAAATGATTTATGATTTATGATGAAAATGATTTATGCCCAAAATTATGATGAAAATGATTTATGCCCAAAATTATGAAGAAAATGATTTATGCCCAATTTATGATGAAAATGATTTATGATGAAAATTATTTATGATGAAAATGATTTATGCCCAAAATTATGAAGAAAATGATTTATGATTTATGATGAAAATGATTTATGCCTAAAATTATGATGATTTATGATTTATGATTTATGACCAAAATTATGATGAAAATGATTTATGACCAAAATTATGATGAAAATGATTTATTATGAAAATGATTTATTATGAAATAATGACGAAAATTTATGAAGAAAATGAAAATGATTTATGACCAAAATTATGATGAAAATGATGAAAATATGACGAAAATTATGAAGAAAATGATTTATGATTTATGATGAAAATGATTCTATGAAGTAAATACTATGTTTTTGAAATATAATCAAAGTATTTAAAAAAGTGATTACAAAATTATAGTTATAAAATAAATCCTTGTAGTTTGCAATGTGCATCTACAATAGTTAAAATAATAATAATAATAATAATAATAATAATAATTATAATGTAGTCTACAGTAAGCATGTAGCTACATAGTAGTCTGCAGTGAGCATGCAGCTACTTCTCTTTAATATAAATAATAATATAGTCTACAGTAAGCATGTAGCTATATAGTAGTCTGCAGTGAGCATGCAGCTACTTCTCTTTAATATAGTCTACAGTAAGCATGTAGCTACTTCTCTTTAATAATAATAATAATAATAATAATATAAATAATAATATAATCTGACCCATCTACAGTAGTTTGCAGTAAGCATGCAGCTACATAGTAGTCTACAGTGAGCATGTAGCTACATAGTAGTCTGCAGTGAGCATGCAGCTATATCGATGACTATAATAATAATAATAATAATAATAATAATAATAATAATAATAATAATAATAATAATAATAATAATAATAATAATATAAATAATAATAATAATAATAATAATAATATTAATAATAATAATAATAATAATAATATTAATAATAATAATAATATTAATAATAATAATAATAATATAAATAATAATAATAATAATAATATTAATAATAATAATAATAATAATAATAAAACTTTAAACAGGTTGCAAGGGTACTAGTCATGCTTATTATTGTTATACATTTGATGGTTACAATTTCTACATTTTGAAAGCTCTATTTTGATTGGCTATCACAATTTTATAAATGTAAAAACAAAAGTAATTTAGTTATTAAGAAATTTATTACTAATGATTTCTACAAATAAAACTGATGAATGTGTAACACATTTAGTAACTTTATTATTTTGTCAATATTTTTTATATATGTCATTTATAGCAAGGAAGTCCTACTAGAAATAAGGAAAAATTAAGTCCAACCTATTCTGAAATTTCATTGAATTTTTTTAACAACACAGTTGAAGATTTAGTAAATAATCATGATACCTACAGTGATAAGCAAATCATAAATATTTTAAAGATTTTCAAACATTCCTCTATTGAATATTTGTTTGATTTATTTAATTATGAGAAATCCATTTTAAAGTTATCTTGTTATTTAATGTACTTAGAGAAAATAGCAGTAAACAACGATTCACTGAATGAATACTTTTGGAGTTATATGTATTTAAGGTTGAAACCTGGATATAGTAGATTGATTTATGAATGGAGAGTGAAAGCCGATTTGATTGAAAATAAGCTAACGAAAAAACTGAACGATGTTAAGAAAAGGTATTTAACTTGTTTAATTTGTAAAGAAAATCGAGTTTCGGTTTTGTATTTACCGTGTGGTCACGTAATTGTTTGTTCTAAGTGTCACGAGAAGAATGTTCGCAAGTGTCAAGCCTGTTCAACACTGATTAATGAATATCATACTATATATATTTAGTTTACCTTTGTTAATTTTACATTATTTTATTGTTTAAATAAATGTATGTTTTGTTGATTTGTTGATTTGTTGAGCGTGACCAGTACCCTTGTGAGCATTACCCATAGGGGGACAAAATATTTTGTCGGATAGACTCGGAGTATATAGATTAATACTAATACTACTACTACTACTACTACTAATAATAATAATAATAATAATAATAATAATAATAATAATAATAATAATAATAATAATAATAATAATAATAATAATAATAATAATAATAATAATAATAATAATAATAATAATAATACTAATAATAATAATAATAATAATAATAATAATAATAATAATAATAATAATAATAATAATAATAATAATAATAATAATAATAATAATAATAATAATAATAATAGTAACAAGATATAGCTCATTCGAAAGGTGTTGGATTGAGCTTTAAAATGAGCTATCGATGAATAATTTTCGTTGGCGGGAACTTTGAAAAAATTAAAAATAAAATAATAATATTTTTAAAAATAATAATATGACCTTGATGACTCATCGCGATGACTCATATGACCTTGGGAATGACCTTGGACGAGTCATGCGACCTTGAAAATGGCCTTGATGAGTCATAGGATGACTCAGATGACCTTGAAAATGACCTTGAAAATTTTTGATGAGTCATAGTATGAGTCATATGACCTTGAGAATGACCTTGGATGAGTCATACGACCTTGAGAATGACATTGGGTGAGTCATACGACCTTGAAAATGACCTTGAATGAGTCATGGTCTTTGTTTAAATGACCTTGAAAATTTTTATGACTCGTCGGATTAGTCATATGACCTTGAAATGACCTTGATGAGTCATAGTATGAGTCATATGACCTTGAAAACGACCTTGATGAGCCATGGTCTTTGTTTAAATGACCTTGAAAATTTTTTTGACCTTGATGAGTCATGTTATGACTCATATGCCCTTGAAAATGACCTTGATGAGTCATAGGATGAGACATGGTCTTTGTTTAAATGACATTGAGAAATTTGATGAGTCATTTGATGAGTCATCGGATGAGTCATGGTCTTTATTTCAATGACCTTGATGAGTCATATGTCTTTGTTTAAATTTGACCTTGAGAAAAAAAATGTACTTTTAGACTTAGCATTTTTTAAAAATTTTACGACCGGGGGGAGGGGGGGGTACTGTGCTAGCGGTGCCCTGTGCCAGCGGTGCCCAATCCATCTACTTATGAAATACAACAGGAAACGAAAGTCTGATTCGTCGAGATAAAATTGCATTTTGAACAGGCCGCTCCTAAATATTTCCCTCTAAAATGGTCATGAGCTCTTACTAGGTCTATATCAGTTTTATTGCAAATATAGCATGATGTTGCCAAATTAAATGAAACTTGTTGATTTGGAGTAATGACCATTGGTTTTATACCCTTTTATATATAATGCATATAACATAATACCACATTTTCTGCTAATTCCTCCACTTTCTTCAGAAAATTAAAAACACATTCTTCGCGATTGAATTGATGATATGTATTTTTTGGCTCCAGTGTAATTATTGATTAATAGGAGCCCTGCTGTAATCGGTGAATGCTTTTGGAAATTTAGTTCGGCCTCTGGTAGAATGGACTCGAATTCTGCAGAGATAAAATATGGAGGTGTGATTATTTTTGACCTGTCCTTAAATGTCCAATATTTCTTTGCAGACATTAGATATAAAGTGTCCCTAATTGGTTTTTCTTACATAATTCAATATGTTTTAATCAATTCTTACTGGGCAATCTTCTGATATATGACAATATATGAATAACTTGTTGAGACTTGGAACATTCCTCGTTTTCTTGCAACAGCAGTAAATATATAGGCGTAACATCTTTTTCTTTGGTTAATCGTATAATATCAAGATGCGAATGATTCATAACCACATCATCTTCTAATGAAAGGTTATTTGGGTCATATGAAAAAATATTTTATGGCAATACCAGGATTTTGAACTTCGAATTTGTGGATATCTTTTAATTTTGTAGGTAGCTTTCTTGATCAAGTTTCATTTCTGATAGACATTCTCCAAAGAATTTGGAATAATTATTTCTTGAACATTATATCTTGAAATCTCCAAAGAAATAATTTTGGTTCATTTGTATAAATCAACTACTCAAATATCTACATTACGGGGAATTTTAGTTGTGTGATACATATTAGACGCTTTTCTTTTTAAAAGTACCATTTTAGTTACTGCATATTGAGTTAAATGACTCTGATAATTTGTGTAAAAGGTTAGGTATGGTTCAGAACTAAGGATCTCCATAAACGGACATACATACTATTCCTTTTGGAAATATGTTACATGGTAATTAATTTCCATAACTTTATGACAATTTATACCATGTTTCGAGGAATTGCAATGCTTTAGGTATAATTTATCTTGTAAAATGAAGTAAATATAATCATTTTCAAAAAATAATTTTGTTAATGATATTTTTATTATCATTATTTAATTTAAAGTGTACTCAAGATGTACATTGTTAATGATTGAAAAATAATTTATTATTGGTATTAAGAATATACAATTTATTAATAATTTCTAATGTAGGGACATACAACTAATTCGAATAAAGATTTTATTCAAAAGGACATTGAAATCAATAATGGATATGCTCCAATAGTCATTGTTTCAACGAAAGCACGGACACTTGATCTGGCGATTGTCCGGAGATTGTTGATGATCTTGAATTTTAGCATGTAGACTCCAGTATCTTTGTCTGGAATAACTTTGTTAATTAACTTCGTTTGGCTGAAGACGGATAGATCAGTCCTGTTCTCGTAACGAATTTTATCAGGGTAATCGTGAGTGTAAGATGATATAATAATTTCCAAGGAATTACTTACATAACCAGGTCACTAGACCTTGATATCTATTGAATGATGCGGGAATGCTTGTATAACTAAATTAAGTAAGTATGTTTGTCTTCTGTGTCAACAGTATCACTTAAACTAATAATTCTCTCTTTTGTAGATTACGCAATTCAATGTACTATAAATAGTATAACGATTGTGTGTTCCGTTTAGATTTTGTAGTGAATAAATATTTTTGTGAAACTATGTCATTTTTCTTAACATGGCGACCACGCCAGGACTCCAGAACTATATCAAGCCACCTAATCAATTGCTGCCAAATAGTGATTTAGAAATTTTTATTTTGGAATTGAAGAGATTTTTCGAATTCACTCAACAACCGCAAGAAACTCAAGAAATTTTTACCAAGGCCTTTCTGTCGGTAGAGTTGATCCAGAAATATGAAGAAGTACAGAGCGATTATTCAGGCTATGAAGAAAGATTAAGAAAAGCGTTCGAGCCAAGGAAAAATCTAGCCATGGATCTAGACGCAGCTTTAAGATATCGAAAAGGAAATGAAAATTAAAATGAGAATTAAAAATTAGTGTTCCAAGGTAAATTTCTTGGGTCAAATAGATGGTGTTGATTATCAAAACCATCATCAGAGAGATCATAGCTAAGAAAACGAAGGCTTCAGTTTCTTGAATGTCTGGCATATTTTGGTTATTGATTCTGATGAGATTTAATGCTTAGTTTAATGATTCATTAATTGCTTTTGTTATATTGATTTTGATTTTTGGAAAAAAGTGAAGATTATTTAAACAATGATTTTAATTTGATTAAGTTACAGTTAAATTAATTTTAATTTAATTAATTTTATAATATATTTTACGTTTAATTATTATATTGATAATAGTGGGAATCAGAGATACTACAATTGCCCACGCCGAAGTACACGGAGCTTATCAAAAGAAAAAGACGACGAAAATGGTGGAAGCAGTCACTGGAGATCATAATCCGAAAGGTATTGAGGGAGTTTACGTGTCGGTCTGGAGGGGAATGGTGGATTGTTTTGAAGGCGTTGAACATTTGGTGTGTCTGGTAGTGTTGTCGGTTGTTCCATGTCTTTGAATATGTCTTCGTTTATGTTATAGTCTTTTGTGATATGGCTGTTTGGGATTTCGTCATATTCAAGTGTGCAAAAGGCTAGTTTTAATCCGGAAAGGTTGTTCATGACATGGTTGTTGTCAATCTCGATTTTCGCTGTATTTATGTTAACTCAACAGTTTTCCCAATCAAAATCTGTATCATTCTCAACTATTACTAAATAAATGATTGTGTATATATATATATATATATATATATATATATATATAATTTCTTTGATAAACATCATCAACCAATTAGATTCATGCATGTATGATGTAATCATATTGTGTAACTTTAGTTTAGGAAAAACTTTAAAAATCCATTTCATCAATTACTGATTTAATATCTTTAATAATTTTATAAACAAAGAAATGATAATCCAATGTTTTTATACCGAGTATAACTACTTTACCACTATTGAATATGTTAACACCCATTGGATTATATTTTATATATCTTAATGCCGGAAATATTTCTAGTTCGTAAATATATTTCATATTCTTTGATAAATCATTTAAAATATCATTTGATTCAATGTCAGCAGTAACTGTAATTGATTGAATTTGTAAATCCTTGATTTCATATTTTAAATCTTCAACTTTGATCGATTTTTACATCCCATTATTCGACACTTACCAGTCTTGAAAAATATTATTTAATGCTTAACACTTGTCAACACTTTAATGTGGTTTCCTTTTAGGAAATTCCATATGAGACACATCAAATCTGCCTTTATAATTTATATTACTGAGCATATTTTTTCAAATAATTTTTCATCAAATAAACTGATGATTTAAAACATATAAACAATATTAATAAATAAATTATTTTTTAAAATGGAATTAAGAAATGATGCTGTTTATGAAATTGTAGGTTCAAGCGGTAGCGGTAAAATTTTATTTATTTATAAATTATTACAATCAAAAATGTTCAAGTCAAAATTCAATAAAATATATTGGCATAGGATGCTGATAACGAACATGGTTTAACACAAGAACAATTTTCTAAATTAAAAATGACAATAATAAAAGGATTTGATAAAAACTGGTCATCTAGATTACAACAAGGTGATGTAATTATTATTGATGATTTATAACAAGAAATAAATTTTAATAATTTATTTACAAAAATAGTCCGACTCATTTTTATAACTCAAAATCTGTTTCATCAGGGTGGAAGTCACAACACTCGGAACTTGAATTTTCAATATCTCGTTATTTTTAAAAATTCAATGCAAGACAAGCATATCCAAACAATCATAACTTTCTAATGGAATCTTTTCAAGACGCAACCAGAATAGATATTTATTCTCTGACTTCACTCAGCGATGAAATACGTATTAGGACAGTCATTTTTAATAAAGATAATAACAGTTTATAAACAAAATTAACTATTTAGTTTTACTTAAACCTGTTAATCAATTAGTCAAAGTGAATAATGTCAAAAAACGTTTAAAGAAACATGTTAAGAAATCTGTCTAAAAGATAGTAAAGAATTCTGTAAAGAAAAAGTTGACGAAAAGATCAATCAAAAGACCTAAAAATGGATTAAATTATAAACAAAGTTAAACGATATAATATTTCAATAATGAAATTACAACGTAATATAACATATTTTAATGCTTTGATAAAATCACCACTCTTGAAAAGAACAAGTGTTTTACACTCATTCCCACAATTTTTTCTAGACAATTTACTTGAAATTATAGTTAATACAAAACATAAACGCCTAATACGAAAAATTTTATACAAACAGCGAGATGAATTTTTAGCAGTTTTGATACCAATTGCATTATCTTTATTAGGTGGATCTGGTTTATTAGATGAGCCTTCATGAACGTTGAATTGTTTTGTTATCATCATAAGCAATGGGTCAAATACCTATGTGTCATTTACCCAACCTTAATGATTTATGGCGAATGGATTTAATGGAAATGATTTCATTTTCTAAAATTAACAAGGGTTACAAATATATTTTGATGTTTTTAGTAGATTTGTTCGAGCTATTTCCTTGAAAACCAAATCTGCTAGTGAAATGGTTGTTGCAATAAAAACAATGTTTAAAAATGGTAAACCAAATAATTTATAAACTTTTGTTTACTATATTGTACTATTTACTATTCCAAACTAGTAATTACATGGAATTTTCTATTTGTATTTGTACAACTTCATCTTGCCCATATTTCTTAATCCACACCGCTTTCGGAAGAGGGACCAATGAATCACCAACATTCATTGGATTAATAATATCGTTACAGATGAACACTTGTTGATGGTGAATTAATCCCACCAGATTGTTTGTCATTATATATATTTTCTATAATCCAAATGCGTTGACAAAGTTTTTATCAAATATAACTTCTTTAATGTTTTCACCGAGACTGAATTTGAAAACATTTTCATTTAGTTTCAATATATTTGAAAATATGGGGGAATCACCTGTTAAATAGTTGGTTAAATCTTCGTGCTTCTTTATGTAAAAATCATCAGTAAATACAAAACATTTGTATGTTAATCTCATTCTAATTACAATGTAATTATTACATTATTCATAATGCCGCACCTTCAAATCTTATCTCGAATAGATGGTAATCGCAACAAATATTTAAACCTCCATTGGTAATATACATGTAACAATCCTTATTTAATTATTTTATTAGCATTTCATCATCTTCGGGCTCAATAATATAAAAGCTGCTAACTGATTTCGGTGCGATTTCTTTATATTCAATCTTAGAATTACTGTAAAATGTACCTGGTTAAGGAAAATATTTCATACATATAGAAGAATTATTAAGTTGTCAACTCTGATACTTAAAAATAAAACCACATCATGTGAAAATAATAAAATTAATCAACATTATAAGGAAAATAATTGACATTTGCAAACATATTTAAAAATTACAATTTAATTCAAATTTATTTTCTTGCTGCACGTTTCGCTAATGTTTTTATTTTAATTTTTATAATTTATGTGTTTGTTTTCTGCAGAGTTTAATGTTAACTTGGTTTTCTCATCATTTGTTGAGTTTAAATCGACTGAATACCACTTTTTTCAAAAACATTTACAATTAGAATTTTATGTTACCTAATGTCAATTTTGGCCCCACAATATAGGCAAAAGGATAAAAAAAATTATCTGAAGATAAAAAAATTATCAATAACCATAGTCAGAATTTGTACTTAAATGTCAATAATTGCACTTTGTAAGGTCAAGGTCAAATCATGAAGGCGAGGATAAGAGATGAGCGATAACCCATGGTAGCGTCTAACGCTTACATTTACCTACCAAAAGGCTTTGAACATACCCTTTAAATTATGGAAACAACCGTGAATTTAATGTCACAATTAAAAATGTATAAATAGTCGATACTGCTGTAAGAATTATTTTTCTTTAATTTTGATTTGCGTTTAAATAAAGAATATTGTCTCAATTGCAATTTAGAATATTTGACATGTTTTATTTTGGTTTATCAATACGCTTTTATTTCAACAAGACGACCATTTATTCCTTTCTTTACAGATCTCAACAAGACGACCATTTATTCCTTTCTATACAGATCTCAACAAGACGACCATTTATTCCTTTCTTTACAGATCTCAACAAGACGATCATTTATTCCTTTGTATACAGATCTCAACAAGACGACCTTTCATTCCTTTCTATACAAATCTAAACAATACGACCTTTTATTCCTTTCTAGACAGATCTCAACAATAAGACCTTTTATTCCTTTGTATACAGATCTCAACAATACGACCTTTTATTCCTTTCTATACAAATCTCAACAATACGACCTTTTATTCCTTTCTATACAGATCTCTAAAATTTAAAATTTATTAAAATTATTAAAGCTTGAATTCTAATAAATTAAAATTCCTTCATTTGATTAAATTTATTTATTAAAAAATAAATGAAATTAAATAATGAATTATAATAAAAAATATACAAAGAAATTTCCAAATTATAAAATAATTTGATATTAATATAAAATATTTGTGAAGAATCTGTCAAACATTAAAAGAAATTTGTATTCAATCTTCGGAGGAGTCTGATTCTGAATTTTCGCAATGGAATGACATTTCGGGGTTTCTGGAATCCAATTTCCGTTTATCTTGTATATAAATAATTACCTTATATGAATTTAATAAAACAAATTTTTAATGAAGAAGTCAAAACTTACAGCAAAAATAATGCTGAGGACAAATATTAAAGAAATTATGCTGATTGTTATACTTAAGGCAATTATCCAATTTGGAGCTTTAAATATAAATAATATAAAATTAATTACAATATATTTAAAATAGTGTCAAAATCATTTTTATAAGTTCTATAAGTTTATAAGTTTTCATGTAATTGGTGTAATGCCATATAAATTCCATTTTTTGTTGATTATCACAATTGATCGCACAGATTATAACAACACGATCGAGTATAAATAGCTCTACTCGTATAATTTCCAATTATTAAACAATCACTAATCACTAATCTTATTCAATAATTTGGTAAATTGAATTGAATTCTCCTTTGGTTTGATTTGAATTTATTCAGTATACTTTGAACTTTTCTTATTGAACTCAAATTTTATCGCAACGTTTAGTTCCAATATTTTCTCTTCTTTCCTATTTCTAATTTCTCACCTAATTTCTCTACTTTCCAATTTCTCGAATTAATTTTAGACATTCTTTTTATTTTTCCCTCGACCACTAATTTCTGATTCCATTAACACAGTGGTTATCAAATAATATAAAAGCGTGGGACACCATTCACATGATTAATTTTAAGCGGAACACTGACAAAAAAATACTTGCCCACAATGAGGGACCAATCATAAATTACGATAATTCTGTGGTAAACGTAAACAATGCCTTCTTTATAATGCCACGCGCAACAATAACAAGCAATAAAAACACTTTTATATTTGTATGCTTATATATCTGTGAAACGGCTTTCTTATTGAATCATCTTATAAAATAACTAATTGAGGTTCTTGATAATATGTATCTTAAATGCAAATTTAAAGATAAAATGTCATATTTTTCGCGGAACACTGTAAGCGTTCTGGAAATAGAGCTCACGTGCTCATTGAGTTTCAGGAACATTATACAGTTCCAAGTGATAAGAGTTGACAAGTAAACTGGAAAATGTAATGTTTAGGGATCAAGATCAACACGGAAGCCATAGAAATGAATAATCAAAGCGGAACGCCAAAATTAAAAGGAATAAAAATTCATTACATATTCAAAGGTTTGTCTATCATTTTAAAGTATTTTAGTACGAATTTATTTTTATATTTATATATTAAATTGGGAGGTGAGGCAATGAATAAACTGTTTTCAAGTCATTATTAATAATTATTTAAATAATAAAATATGATTAACTCACTCTGAGATCTTGAAGAAATTTCTTTTGGCTTGTTCGACGTTGAAATAAAAACAACTATTGTAATTTAAAATAATGAAATTAAATATTTAAGGTATTAAAACTAAATCATAAAATTATAAAAAAAATTCTAACAAATAATATCTTCAGAAAAACACAACTTGAATTATACACTATTTCTTTTATTCACAAAAAAATATAAAACAAGAAATAATTTTTTTTCTATTAAAATGCTTAAATTAAAATTGATTATAAATCACTTACAATAAACTAAAAAACCTCATGTTAAATTATCAAAAGAAATGATAGAAATGAAAAATTGATAGATAAAAGATTTTACAAGTCATTTAATGTTTGATTAATTGAAATAAAGCAAATTTAAAAAATATATAAATATCAACTTGTATTTAATATTTACATTGTCTATATGCAAACATTACTACGTTTACCGAAATTATAATTTTTTATATAATAAATTAATATTAATTATAATAATAATAATAATAATAATAATAATAATAATAATAATAATAATAATAATAATAATAATAATAATAATAATAATAATAATAATAATAATAATAATAATAATAATAATCAATTAAATAATGAATTAATTACCTGGGTTTATTAATATTAATAAAATAAAAGTGCTTAAAATGTTCATTTAATAGGATATGATCTGATCTTGATAAAAAGTAGTATTCATATATTTTTTTACCATGCAGGCACGTTCTAAATTATTCATTGGCTAAATTGAATGAATGATAATTTAAAAATAATTATAAATAAAAACAAACTTATTAAATCAAAATCACGTTGGAGCTCAGATTGAAATTAGTAATTCATCAATTTAATAAAAATCAAAACAATAAAAAATTCTATTAGATATTGACTTGTGTTATTTTATGATCAGTTATTATAAGAAAGGTCAGTGTTGTACTAGTAGGTAGTTAGTAGCGTACGGCAGCAATAGGGGGGGGGTGTTGATTACATAATTTTTGTCGTAGGTTTTTTTTGCTTTTTTTGATTACAAAGTTGCTACCGTAATGCCCAATGATTTTTTCTGGGATTTTCAATAGAAAAATCTTTTTTCAATACAAAAAGCCAAGGATAAGTCAGTATTATTTGGGTGGGTCTCCTTGGTCCTGAGAGTTTCAATAGAAAAAGGTAGTCTTCAATAAAAAGCAAAGTAAATTTTAAAATAAAAGTAAATTATGGGTCTAAAAATTGAATTACAGTAATTTATAGGCTAATTAAGTAAATTAAGGTTCTAAAAAAATAAATTAAAGTTAAAGATCCAAATTTAAAAATTAAGTAATCAATGTTCAAAAATCTTAAATTAAAGTTAAATAAGTAAATTAAAGTAATAATCTTTATATAATTAAAGTAAGATTTTAAAATTTATTAACAAAAAGTGGGAATAATAGTCGGTGATTGAGAATTGAAATTTTTTAATGAAATTTTTTATAGATAAATTTTTTAATGGAAATTTTTATGGAATAATTTTTAATGAAAGTTTTAATGAATTAATTTTCAAAGTCAACTTTTATTGAAATTTATTAATGAAAATTTTTATATATTAATAATAATAATAATAATAATAATAATAATAATAATAATAATAATAATAATAATAATAATAATATATCAACCAAGTACATAAAAATTAACTAGAAACATAACAAACATAAAAATTTACCAAAAAATAAAAAGAACAAATGTAAAGATATAAACTTTTATTTAATAAAATCAATCTTCATCAGATAAAATAATGTCATCAATATCAATATCATCTTCTCCAACATCTTCCCCAATATCTTCTCTAACATCTTCTTCATTAAATTCATTAAAGTATATGGTGCATATCGTATCCTTTCAAGTTGTGAAATATGATAGGCAAAATTTTATTAATTTTCCTATTTATGTTGCATGTGCTACAAGCAGCACCCAAGTATTTCCCAGTAAAATGATCGTGATCTCTAACAGGATCGACGATACATTTTATGCAAAGGTATCAAATAGACGTTGTTCAATATTTGTTAATTTCACCATAGGTTTCCTACCCATTTTATAATAAAAAGGAAGAACTTTATTTAATGCTATATCCTCTATAGCACTTAAAAAATTCTCAACGCAATCTAAACCTATGAACTGTTGATAAGATTTAGATCCGTCAAAGTTTGCTATTATGATCAATCAATATATATCATCTCTAGTTAGGTGTTTGATGGGTGAAATATTTGTAGGAAATAATAAGTTTATTATGTCTTTGTTACATAAGTCGACTTTAGCGTCAAAATATGTTTTTAATTAAATTTTAATTTTAAAATACCGCAACGTAATATATTTACTTTTTTCCTACCCTTCTTTGATTTTGATTGGTTAGAATTTGTTCCTATAAACAATAATAATCTATAAACAATAATCTATCATTAGTTACATTTAACAAATAGTTAACCTTTAAAAATGAATTCTTTAATAGAAAACGTTATGAATGTCCCAGAAAAAATTCAGAAATTTGGTAAATTTTAATTTATTGATTAATTAATTTATTAATTAATTTAGATAATATTAATGAAGACAATTTAAAATCGAAGATTAAAGGAAATTTGAAAAGAAAAAGTAAACATAATTTTTAATTTATTGATTTAATTAATTAATAATTTAGGTAATACGAATAAAGAGAAAAATTATGTCAATGTGTCAATAAATTGAAATGAAAATTTACAATGTAAGTATTGATTAATTTTTATAATTTAAAGGAAATTTAATATAATTTTTTATTTAAGTAAATGTTAATATTTTTAATTTAGTAAATTTTTATTTTTTAGTAAATAAAATTTGTAAAATAATAATAATTTGTAAATTTTTGAGTAAACATTTATTAAAATATTTCATTTAAATTATATTTTTTTTATTAAATTTTTATTTTATAGGTATACTTTACCCAAATTGATGTTCGTCAAAAGAACATAATAATAATTGCCATTATATAATGGAAAATTATTACATGAAAAAATATTATAATACAACTTATTTTATATGCCCCACATGAAAAAACTAGTGACCCCGCAACATATATCACGTTTTACAATAAACATAAAAATCATTTAAATAGGTTTAATTTTAAAAAAGACACTATTTTTAAAAGATCCTCAAAAAAAAATATTACAAATAAAAAAATTAAATTACATAGTTCTTCTTTTGAATCCCAGAGCGGATTAGATGTAGTTGAATCCCAGGACGGATTGTCTTTTGTTGAATCCCATGTCGGATTGGTTGTTGAATCCAATGATGGAAAAATTTATTTCTTTGATTGCGCATTTAGGAAATATTAGCTTTAGATTCATTGATTCTTATCAATTTGTTAATGATTCCTTAGCTAAAGCAGTCAAAACTTTGAATACTTTACCTTTAACTAATTCTGTTTTTACTGGCACTATAGTTTCTGAAAAAGGAATCTTTCCTTATAATTTCGCTACATCTTTAGATATTCTCCTAACTACCTATGAAATACCACCAATCTGGGAAGGTGTCACTGAACTTGAGTATGAAAAAGCTCAGGGGATTTGGGTTGAAACTAATTGCGTAACTTTATTAGACTACATGATGATATACTTAAAACTTGACTGTTTTCTTTTGGCTGATTTCTTTCAACAATTTCGTTTGAAATCTATTGCTCATAATATATTAGAACCATTGAATTATTTCGGAATTCCTGGTATGTCTTGGTCTTCTGCATTAATGTCTTTAGATGAACCGATTGAACTGATAACTGAAAACTAAATTTTTAGCTTTTATGAGGGTGGAATAAGAGGTGGTCTTACTTTTGTAAATAAACATTATGTAAAAACCGATGAAAACACCGAGTTACTTTATATAGATTTTAATAATCTTTACGGTTGGGCTTTAAGTCAACCATTACCTTGTGGTGAATTTAGTCTGGTTCTTGATGGATTTGATTTAATAATGGACGAATGTAGGAATTTAAATCTTGAATCTTTGCCTTATGGATACATTCTTGAAGTTGATCTTGTAATTCCTTCTGAGCTTCATGATAATTTGGATGATTTCCCTGTAGCTGCTGAAAAAATGAAACCTGCTAGGTCAAAGGTTGAAAAATTATTATTAACTCATCTTCCAAAATCTAATTATGTGATTCATTGGAGATTATTAAAATTATATTTGGAACTAAATAGGGGTGTAAGATTTAAGCAATCTCCAATTTTTAAAAAATACATAAATACTAATACTGAATTAAGGTCAAAAAGCATTAATAATTTAGACAAAAATTATTATAAATTGTTAAATAACAGTTTATATGGCAAAACAGTAGAGAATTTAAAGAGAAGAATGAACCTTCGTCTTTGTACTACTGACGGTAAATTAGTTAAATATTCTTCAAAACCAACTTTTAAAAAATCCATTAAAATAGATGATAATTTAATTGCCGCTTTATTGAATTCAGATTCTATATGTTTAGATAGACCAAGTTACATTGGTCAGTCTGTACTTGATCTATCTAAACTTAGAATGTATAATTACAATATAAGGATTTAGAATCATTTCGCAATGAGTTTAGTTGTAAAATTAATATCGGTGCAGGTGATACAGACTCTTTTTTCCTCGAAGTAATTAACTGTAAACTCGAGGTTCTTTTACCTGCAATGATTCGAGATAATTTATTAGATACTTCCAATTACGATAGTTGTAATTCCTTATATATCGTAAGAAGATGACAAAAGGGTTTGGGTGGGGAAAAATACTAGTTTAGCATATGGGCATGTAAGATTTAGTCAATTAAATGTTGGAGAAGTTGTTGGAGAAGATTATATTAATGAAGAAGATGAGGAAGAATTTAATGAAGAAGATGTTGAAGACGATGTTGAAGAAGATATTGGGGATGTTTTTGGAAAAGCTGATATTGATATTGATGACATTATTTTATCTGATGAAGACTGATTTTATTAAATAAAAGTTTACATCTTTACATTTGTTCTTTTTATTTCTTTGGTAAATTTTTATGTTTGTTATGTTACTTGTTAATTTTTATGTGTTGTATAGTATTTGGTTGAAATAATAATAATATTATTATTATTATTAATCTATAAAAAAAAATTTCATTAAAAAAATTTCCTTAAAAAATTAATCAATAAAAGATTTCATTAAAAATTATCCTAAATAAATTAATTTATAAAAATATTCATTAAAAAATTTACTTAAAAAATTAATCCATTAAAATTTTCATTGAAAATTATCTTTGAAAATTATTCCATTAAAATTTTCATTAAAAATTATCTTAAAAAATTTCTATTAAAAATTTTCATTAAAAAATTTCAATTCTCAATTACTGACTATTATTCCAACTTTTTGTTAATAAATTTTAAAATCTTACTTTAATTTACTTATTACTTTAATTAAAAAATTTTAAACTTAACTTACTTATTTCAGCCCATTGATTACCAAATATATCTATTAATTTACTTTAATTTAAAAATCTGAGCCCATAATTTGCTGTATTTCAATTTTTAGACCCTTAATTTACTTAATTCAATTTTTGAACCATCATTTACTTTAATTTTAAATTTAAGAACCATAATTTACTGTAATTCAAAAATTTGAACCTTAATTTACTTAATTAGCCCATAATTTACTTTAATTGGATTTTTAGACCCATAATTTGCTTTAATTTTAATATTTACTATGCTTTTTTAATGTAGACCACCTTTTCTATTGAAATTCTCAGGACCAAGAAGACCCACCCAAATAATACTGACTTATCCTTGGCTTTTTGTATTGAAAATCCTAGAAAAAAAAATCATTGGACATTACGGCATCAATTATGTAATCAAAAGTTGCAAAATTTTTACCCCTCCTATTGCTGCCGTAGACTACTTATACTGGTTAGGATGCTGCTTCTAGGCAGATTTTTATGCTGGGAAGTAAAGAAACTGAATACTCTATCAATGCGTTAGGTATTTTAAATAGGACAAAATTATAAAAATAATATTTCAGCGCTAATACGGTGCAAAATCCCAGATTTAAAAATTGTTCAAATATATATACACATTTAGGGAAGGGGGATAATGTTTTAGGAATTTAGGAAATTAAATCTTGAAGCGATAAAAGTTGTTGAACTTTTAAAATAAATATTTGAAACTCAAATCTAAGGGATTATGTTTTCTGCTTATTTATTATTAATTACATTTGATTAATTATATTTATTTATTTAAATTATTTATTTTAAATTTTAGAAATTATTTATATTTACTAATTATTATTATTTGAATTATTATTATCATTTCCATTCCCAGGTTTTTGACCACTATCGACTGAAGGAATTGATTAATATTAGTGAACACAATTGTAGGTTATTTAATCAGGCAATGATAATTTTGGATGTAAATTTTAAACCTTACGATAACATTCTTACTCAACTACATGATCGATCGAGAATATCATACACTTTGTTCTACACCTAATTTCTTTGGTTATTAACAGAGAAATATAAAACAAAACAGTTGTATATTAGTTGTATATTAGAATAGCTATTTGATATAGCTCTTTTCATGTTCTTGATCACTTTGGAATGAGGGAATCAATTATTAATAATAAGCACAATAATGAACTAAAAAGTTGTGTTGATGCAACGAATGATCTGTTTAAGTTCGTATTGTCGTATTTAAAGTGACTTTTATATATAACGATATGAATGTAAAATGATGTTATGTAAGAATGTTGAAAAATTATAAAATTTAATATATATGCATTTCAATTATTATTACGAAAAACTTTATAAAAATTTGAATTAAAAAAGAAAATTTATTTTTTAGTAAAACATTATTTTAAAAAGTTGTAAATTATAGAGTTTATTATTGTTTCAAGATCTATAATTTTTTGTTTGAGTATTTAAATTAAAAGTTTTCGTTTCAATCTGATGATGACATTGAAAATATCGAAATATATAGTATAAGTTATGGTCGATTGGCGTTTTCAAATTTTTAAATAATTATTTTTATATATTTCACCTAATTAATTTATTTCATTCATATTAAACAATTATATCTAATAGCTTATATACTGATATTTAATTACCTTTATTTAATCAATTTTTGTTATTTATTAAACTTACTGTTTTATTATTATGATTATTATAGTTATTATAAATATTATTTATTATCTGTTTATTAAATAATTAATTATTTAAATAATAGAAAATCTTTTTTCTAAAATATAATTTTCATTGTCAGGCACTAAAAGTTTTAATGAAAAGGATTATACTTATATATGTTCATTGCAAACAGATATATATATAAAATATTAAAGATTTCATCGATAAAGACTTTGTTTAAATTTAATTTCTTTCACAAATTATCTTCTATTTAAAATTATTGTAGAAAATGAATACTAAAACTTTAGCTATTTACAATGTTTCAATTTATTACAAAAAATAATTAAAATTAAAGTACTTACATTAACAACACATTTAACATATTAGAAAAGTCATAAGTTGTTCCATCGATATAATAAATTAATAATAAAAACAACACTCAGGCACAACAATAAGTAAAGTTAAATTAAAAACACGTCGAAACATCAATTAATCACAACTAAAAGAATTTACACATCATAAAAAGAATAAAAACAAAAAAGCAAGAAGTATGAAATGAAAACTAACTCAAACACAACATAGGCACACAACAGAAATAATGTCAATAAGATAAAGTTGGAATTGAAATAAAAAGATTTTCATAAAATATTGAGTTAAAATATTGAGAAAATTGAGTTAAAAATTCAATTATAATAGAAATGACCAGAAAACTGATTATTCTATGAAAATGTCGAAATCCATCATGGCCACCAAGTAACTAGTTGAAGCTAACTAAAATATAAAAATTTAGAAACTAAATAAAATAAATAAGAAATCACCATCAAAATTGATAAAAATTAGCACTCAAAATTAATCAGAATTCAAATTTGTTTTACTGAATCAATGCACGCACATATACTTGGTCACCAAAATTACTCTATAAAGACCGACACATTGTATTCAAAATTTAACTTATGTACGGTGGATGATAAATATTTTATATCAAGCTCATAACTCGTAGCTTTTGGTAAGATACAAGAAGTACTGCTATTGTCTGTTAGTCTATTTATCACATCTGATTTAATAAAATTCATTAAAGAAAACAATGTTTCACAAGAATAAGTAGATGAAAAAATTATTAAAATAGCCTTGCTATTTTTTAAGGCAAAAAATTTTATCGGGATTAGATTTCCAAGTTGTAAGAATTTCATTTTCGCCATTTCTCTGGACTACTCCAAATAATCGATCTCGTTCAATTTCTTCCAAAATGATTCTTAAATCAATGAAATTTTGTTTCCATATCGAACTAGATTGAAAATCCACCAATTATATCTCGAAATCTTCTAAATTAATAAACTTGAAAATCGTTAAATTTAATTGTTCGTATGTATAAGTATACTGAATTTGTTTCTGATCATCCACAAACATCCGTACTTGATCCAAACATTCAACGAAACGTTGTCGAACTTTGCTGCGACTAAACCAACGAACATAGTTAAACAATTGTACACCGAGTTGACTTCATTTAACAAAGTTTTGAACTTTATTTTGTTTAAAGCATGTGCGGCGATATAGTTAACTATTTTAGTCACAAGTTTCATCGTATCGTTAACTAATTTAAGGCCGGTCTTCGCACACAAAGCTTCCTGGTGAATTATTCAATGAAAACCCAAAATTGGATGCCCAACACAGTTTGTAAATAAATTGAAAAATCCTGCGTCTTTACCAATCATACTGGGTGCACCATCACAAGATCTATCTCTGCTTTAGAAAGAGCATCTGTTACTCCTTTGCAAATATCTACACATTTGTTAGTTACAGATAAAGATACCAAATTTATCAATTCTTCATTTATTTTATGGCCAACAAAATATCTAACAAATATAGCTGATTTAGCCAAAAAGAGTGTTGTCAGTGCTTTCGTCAAGACAAATCGAAACAAAATCACATAATTTGATATCTGATTTTTGTGACTGTTTTACGTTTTTACCCATATTCAGAATTCTGTCTTTTATTGTATTTCGAGCAATAAGCAATTCCTTTATTCTTGGAATTATTTTATCTTTATTTGTAAAATCCCCAAAGAAAACGCAACATAAATACCAGTAAAATCTCTTTTGATACTGCTGGAGCGCATGTATTTCTGAATTATGAATGCTTTGTATGTTTTTGTAAAAATAATTAAAAAATATTAATAATAAAACAACTATTTATTCAATAATAAAATTTATTAAAATTAATAATCAACTTAAAACACTTCAAATTTAAAAAACCTACATTTTATCTTCTTAAGTCTTTATATTCATTTTTCATTTATATTTTTTTAAAATCTTTATTGTAAATGTTTTACTGTGTATTCTTTATTTTGGTATCAAGACAGATTTTCACAGGATAAAATTACACAGGACAAAATTAAACATACGAAAATTACACATTTAAATTTTCTTTTAAATAATTAATATAAAAAATATAAAAATTGATGACGTAGGCCTTTGCTATGTGAAGATCCATATAAACTTATAAAATAAAACACAATTACATGGCTTTTTAATTTCACTGTATATAAACCCTAAAAATAAAAAGCAAAAATATTAAATGTGCAATTTCGTTCTGACTATGTGTAAGTTCTTCTGTTCAATTTTGTCAGATGTGTTTTTGTTCTGTGAAATTTCGTCATGTAACCCTTTATTTTCTTATTTTTGTGAGAGAACAACAAAATAATAATTTGAAAAATAATACAAAGATATAATGCGAATTTGCTGTTAATTTAAGTTTATGATTATAGCTCATTATTATTAGTATTTATAATGTTAAATTTTAATTTTCAGATGTCAACTCTATGATCTTACTATTTCTAATACTATCAAAACTATGATCTTAATAATGTAGTTCAACAACATGAAATTCAGTTTAATACTTGACATTGCTAAATGTGAATAAAATTTGCAGGAATTTTAACTGAACTTATTTTACATGGCGGTCATATCAACAAAAGAAATATTTTAAAGAATATCAAGAAAATCATGGAAAGATATTAAAATTAATTTAAAGAAATTATTTAGTAATAAGAATAATGATAATAATAAAAATACGAATAACATTAATAATAATAATAATAATAATAATAATAATAATAATAATAATAATAATAATAATAATAATAATAATAATAATAATAAAATAATATATTAAATAAAGTGATAATTTAAGCCTTTGCTGCAAAAATATTTTCGACTATAAGATAGAGTACTCAGTTTATTTGATCCCCAGAATAAAGATCTGCCTAGAAGCAGCATCCTAACCAGTACAACACTGACCTTTCGTATAATAATTGCACATAAAATAACACAAGTTAATTATATAATAGAATTTTTTATTGTTTTGATTTTTATTAAATTGATTAATTAATAATTTCAATGTGAGCTCCAACGTGATTTTGATTTAATAAGTTTGTTTTTATTTATAATTATTTTTAAATTATCATTCATTCAATTTAGCCAATGAATAATTTAGAACGTGCCTGCATGGTAAAAAAATATATGAATACTACTTTTTATCAAGATCAGATCATATCTTATTAAATGAACATTTTAAGCACTTTTATTTTATTAATATTAATAAACCCAGGTAATTAATTCATTATTTAATTGATTATTATTATTATTATTATTATTATTATTATTATTATTATTATTATTATTATTATTATTATTATTATTATTATTATTATTATTATTTTATTATAAAAAAAATTATAATTTCGGTAAACGTAGTAATGTTTGCATATAGACAATGTAAATATTAAATACAAGTTGATATTAATATATTTTTTTAATTTGCTTTATTTCAATTAATCAAACATTAAATGACTTGTAAAATCTTTTATCTATCAATTTTTCATTTCTATCATTTCTTTTGATAATTTCACATGAGGTTTTTTAGTTTATTGTAAGTGATTTATAATCAATTTTAATTTAAGCATTTTAAAAGAAAAAAAATTATTTCTTGTTTTATATTTTTTTGTGAATAAAAGAAATAGTGTATAATTCAAGTTGTGTTTTTCTGAAGATATTATTTGTTAGAAATTTGTAGACATGTCTTATAAATTTTAGTTTTTATTTCGTGAATGGTTAGGATCTTTTAATATTCACAATACTCGTGATAATTGTTAGTTTTGTTGTTGATGTGTTTATTAAGTAGAGTCCAGAAAGTTACGTGCTTTTCTGTTTAAACTGAGCCATATCTTAAACAACTGAGTTTATAAACAATGTTTTTTCAAAAGAATAAAATCAAATAAAATCATAAATTATATATTATTCAATATCTAAAGTTAGGCATGAAATATTTTCTAAAAAATTGGAAATTTGTATAGCTTTTAACTAAATTAAAAATTATTTTTTAAAAAATAAATATTTTAATATTAAAATAAAATTAAATTAGAAGAAACTTTGAAATTGCACATTTTAAAACTTTAAAAATAATATCTAACTGTATGTGTATTTTCATATGTCATAGTAAATCTTAGAAAATCGATTTACATTTTACTTAGAAAAATTTGTGATTGTTTTTTGATGTCAACAATATGAAATTTTTACAATTATTAGATTTCTCTGAAACAAAATGTAAATAGTTTTAAGCAATTTATAAATTTTTAATTCTCGTTTTAAATTCATTGTTTTATTTTAATGATTTTTTAAATGAACTTTTAATTTATTTTTACAATTTTTAAATTTTTCATTCCAAATTGTAATTTTTAATTTAAATAAATTTCAATTTAATACTAATTTTAAATTTTAATTTCAAAATCCTAACAAATTTTATGATTTAGTTTTAATACCTTAAATATTTAATTTCATTATTTTAAATTACTATAGTTGTTTTTATTTCAACGTCGAACAAGCCAAAAGAAATTTCTTCAAGATCTCAGAGTGAGTTAATCATATTTTATTATTTAAATAATTATTAATAATGACTTGAAAACAGTTTATTCATTGCCTCACCTCCCAATTTAATATATAATTATAAAAATACATTCGTACTAAAATACTTTAAAATGATAGACAAACCTTTTTATATGTAATGAATTTTTATTCCTTTTTAATTTTGACTTCTGCTTTGATTATTCATTTCTATGGCTTCCGTGTTGATCTTGATCCCTAAACATTAAATTATCCAGTTTACTTGTCAACTCTTATCACTTGAAACTGTATAATGTTCCTGAAACTCAATGAGCACGTGAGCTCCATTTCCAGAACTACTCTGTATTGCATTTTGACTTAAGGATTTTTGACTATCGATATAAAGTTTTACGTAGCTTTGTCAATTTTTATTTGTAACTTTGTTTTGTGGAATGAAATCCAGATATAAATAAGGAAAAATATTCTTTAAGTGAGGTATTTAGTGTGTAATAACTTTTTAGCATCTTTTTTGCCGACTCTTCATTATTTTACTAAGAATCTTTTGTTGACTAATGGAAAACTTATGTATAAAATGATGTTATGAAGAATTATTTTTTTTAAAAATTTTGAATGTGTAAATAAAGATTGTTTTTTGAAAATTAATTAATTTATAAATTTTATGATTTTTATAAAATTGTTCGAATATTTTGAAAAATCACGAAATTTTGTTTTATCTTCTACCTGCTGATGGTAGTGAACCTGTCGAAATATATCGATTATTATCACTTATTTTGTAAATAAGCATAATATACCAATTATGTAATGTTTATGTCAAAGCTGATAAAAAGTGTCGACATTCGGCGGTATGTTATTTCGTTATTTATAGTTTGTCTTATTATTATGACTTATTATTCGTAAGAAGCATTTCTTAAAACAAAAACAAAATTCATTGAATTTTGAAGCTAACAATAATTTTATTTTATTAATATTAAAATATTAAGTTAAATTGTACATAAAAATGTTTTTAATTTTTAGATCGGAAAAGTAAGACAGTTAATTTACTGGAATTTAAAAGGTTTACGGTAAATTAGATCTTTAATTTTCATTTTAATCAGAAAATATAGTCAGTAAGCCGTTGAAATATAACATTGAAATGAAAGTTGGTGTAGGAATAAAGTATATATACGGAAACAATAATGGCGTATTGTTTATGATTTAATGAGTTAATTAAATAATCTCAATGAATTCATTGTTTGTTGAATGTTAATTGTAGAGGATTGTGATATAATCACCAATGATTCACATAAAATTCATTAAAACTTATTAATAAAGTTTTTATATAGCATTTAAATGTTTTTTAAGTCTGTTGCCCCTTTACACATTTTCTATGTTCTATATGATTCACGCGTTTCAATCAACTATGTATTGTTCAGGATACCTAAATAATAAATAGTATTAGAAGAAAACAGAGAAGGAAAATATTTAGAAATGGGGAAGGAATAGCAAAACAAAAGAAATGCTACAATAAAACGATAAAAGGTCACTTATAAATATTAGGTGCAAGAAAACAAAAAAGAATTCCAAAACTGGAATAAAAAACAAAAACAAATTCGGCATCTCCGAACTTTCAGAGTTAACGTGAGAAATAGAAAAATGTTTGGGAAATGCCAGAAGCAGAAATGACAAATGACAAACTATTCTGAGTGCCGAACTGTCAATGATAACACCGAGCTGTACATTTTATGGAGAGACAGGTATGAAAAAATGAATTATCACAAGTGTCGGACAAGTGTGAAGTTATAAAAAAAGCAAAGGTATTTTAATGGAATCAGAAATTAGAGGTCGAGGGAAAAATTTAAAGATTGTCAAAAAATAATTCGAGAAATTGGAAAATAGAGAAATTAAGTGAGAAATTAGAAATAGGAAAGAAAAGAAAATATTGGAGCTAAACGTGCGATAAAATTTGAGTTCAATATGAAAAGTTTAAAGTATACTGAATAAATTCAAGTCCAACCAAAGGAGAATTCAATTCAATTTACCAAATTATTGAATAAGATCAGTGGTTAATGATTGTTTAATAATTGGAAATTATACGAGTAGAGCTATTCCTCACATAGTGTCGTAATAAGCTCTGTATAAAGCACGCTTTGGAGTCTGAGATTTGATTGGTAATCACCAACCCAATAACCCAATAGTATGAACCCTTTATATATCCATGTTTATTCAAAAAATAAAAGATTTCATGTATAACTTTAATGACCAGGATCTAAAATTCAAACAATTTATATACGTATGTATATTTATATTGTACGCATAGACTTAATTTCGATTCTATGAAATATTTCTTTATTCATTCTTTATTTCCTATTTAATACTTTCATATATATGAATAATTATGTAATATAACTCACACATTTAATTAATTAAATTAATTTTATATTGTTTATATTTAAAGCTCCAAATTGGATAATTGCCTTAAGTATAACAATCAGCATAATTTCTTTAATATTTGTCCTCAGCATTGTTTTTGCTGTAAGTTTTGACTTTTCTTCATTAATAATTTGTTTTATTAAATTCATATAAGGTAATTATTTATATACAAGATAAACGGAAATTGGATTCCAGAAACCCCGAAATGTCATTCCATTGCGAAAATTCAGAATCAGACTCCTCCGAAGATTGAATACAAATTTCTTTTAATGTTTGACAGATTCTTCACAAATATTTTATATTAATATCAAATTATTTTATAATTTGGAAATTTCTTTGTATATTTTTTATTATAATTCATTATTTAATTTCATTTATTTTTTAATAAATAAATTTAATCAAATGAAGGAATTTTAATTTATTAGAATTCAAGCTTTAATAATTTTAATAAATTTTAAATTTTAGAGATCTGTATAGAAAGGAATAAAAGGTCGTATTGTTGAGATTTGTATAGAAAGGAATAAAAGGTCGTCTTGTTGAGATCTGTATAGAAAGGAATAAAAAGGTCGTCTTGTTGAGATCTGTATAGAAAGGAATAAATGGTCGTCTTGTTGAGATCTGTATAGAAAGGAATAAAAGGTCGCCTGTTGAGATTTGTATAGAAAGGAATAAATGGTCGTCTTGTTGAAATAAAACGTATATTCTTTATTTAAACACAAATCAAAATTAAAGAAAAATAATTCTTACAGCAGTATCGACTATTTATACATTTTTAATTGTGATATTAAATTCGCAGTTATTTCCATCATTTAAAGCAGGGATCAGCAACATGTAGGCCGCGAAGCATTTCTAAAATTGAATTTATTTTATCGACTTTCTCCAATCAATATATTGTTATAAAATAAATATCATAAAATGGTAGTACATACTAAACCGAAAACAATTTTTTGTGACGAGTTACTCTCTTGTCGACTGACGTGTTCAAACATGCAATACGAACACGCCGCGTCTGTGCTTGTATGTGTTTTTTTCTGTTACACAATCAGTGAGTTTGATAAGCTGTTCACATGTAATTTTATCAATTCTTGTGTTTCTTGAAAAACGCGAGTCCAATATTATTGTCAAAAGGTAATATTAGAGTTTTTTTTATTCAAAATTAAGTTTTCCTATAAATATTTTTAATTTTTAATTCTATGTCGCATAAGCAAACAAAAAAACGGAAGGCTGCAGATAAGCACAGGCATTTCCAAGAAAAGTGGAAATTTGATTATTTTTTCACTTTCGTCAAAGATAAATCTGTATGCTGAATATGCTCAGAGACTGTGTTACATAAAAAGGCATTACGATATAAAACATGAACAACAATATTACAAACTTAATAGGACAAATCCGGATAGATAAGTTTAATCAAATGGAGAAAAACCTAAGAAAAAAACAGGCTTTTATTAAAAATCAAGTTATTTTATCAAATACGGTAGTAAAGGCTAGTTTTGATGCCTGTCAAATACTGGCAAAAAAATGAAACCCTTTGTGGATGGAGACATCAAAATTAGTTACGGTAGTTACGGTAAGTTTAGATAAATCCAGTACAGTTTGGCCAATGTAGCTGGGTCTATCTAAATAAATAGTTTCCTTATTTAACAAGACTGATACGAAGTCATTGTCAATTTCATTAGTCCTTCTAAACGTTGGTTTAGATGTATATGTAATTAGCCTAGAAGCCAATTTACAAAGCCGCAAATTCAGACGTTTTTCAGAATTTCTAGGTCTTGCTGTAGAGACTATTATTTAATAACTTATAATAATTTTTATCCAAGGCATTACTCAATTTCGCCCTAAGTCGGGCATTGGTACCGATGTAATCTTTAAAAATATTGTCGTTTTTGAATTTAATTGCTCTATGTACATGAATTAATTTTACACCAAGAGAAAGAAAAAGCTTGAGAAGTCTTCAATGAAAAACATAGTTCTTCTTGGGATGATGTGTAAGCATCAACTTCTCAACTTTAGAGCCAGATGGACACATCCTTTCAGCGGCAATCGGAAAATCATCCAATTTGTCGTGAATCGAATCAGGAATTTCCAAATCGACCTCCAAGGTAAATCCAAATGAATGTACTTCCAAATCTGCAGATTCACAAAAATAATTTTTTTTATTTAACTCTTCTCTATTATATGAAGGTTTTTGGCTTAAGTCCCATCCATATAAATTATTTATATCAATGTAAAGAAGTTCTGTATTGTTGGAAGATACTAAATGGTGTTTGTTAACAAATGGTAATCCACCATGGATCCCCCTTTTGAAAAAATTATACATTTCCATATCTTGCAACAGCTCGATAGGAGATTTCAAAGTCATTAAAGCGGAACTTCAACTCATGCTTGGAATTCCCAAGAAATTAAGAAGTTCAAGTCGATAATGTGCAATAAACTTTGAACGAAATTCTTGAATATAGTCAGCTATTAAGAAAACATCCAATTTAAGATATAACAATCATGTATTCAAACAATGATTCACAATGAAATTCTTTCCAGATATGTTGTGCCTTTTCATTTTCATATTTCAAAATCTCACAAAGCAAAACAGGAAAAATCTAAAATATATCAAAAGAATAGAGACATATATTTTGAAAGTTAAAAATTTCAAGTGTGAATTAAATAAAAATTATAAAAATTCAAATCACTCGTATTATATTTCCTGTTAAATTTTTATCATTTCCAATGGGGGAGCGTTGTGGACAAATCAGATAAAATACATCTTTTATCATCATAATTATCTAAAGAAGGTTTGAGTGATTCTTTTAAAAAACATGTCATGTTTTTTAGAATTCAAGTTATAAATAACATCCATCCTCTTTTCAGAATCTCTTTTTAAACAATCTAAATAATCTTGATGAAGTTACTTTCTTGCTTACACATTTTATTTACCTTTATTTCTATTTTCTTCACATTTTAAAAACACGATAGAATATTGTTTAGCTCTAATAATAGCAAAATATATTATTGGATTATTTGGTTAAAAGAACTAAATAAAAAGATCCCCATTTATATATATCAAGGCTTTTATTTGTTGAGTTGATTCAATTTCTTATACACATTTTCATACTCTGTTATTCTATTAATTTTTAAAAACATAGAATCTATGTCCATAGCATGCATTGCAAATCTATTTCTAAAATGTGTCAAAATAATATTATAGAATGTTTCAGACATTTGAAGTTTACTTAGTTCAAAAATGCTGAATCCTAAACGTATGGGTTTGTTATATTTTTTCATATAGTTTTCTATTCCAACAGCAACCAAATCATTAGAAAATTTTACTGCATCTTTTAATGTTAGAAAACGTAACATTTTATTTCATTCGTTGTCACAGTTTACAGCATGTGCTTTGTGAAATAGTGGTTATAATACCTACATTATTGCTTATTTTGGGAAGTATTTATATCAAAAGGTAAGCACATTTATTTTTTTGTGTATATGTATATATTTTTTTTATCAAACTGCATGCAATAATAATTTTTGCCTTACAATTAGTTAGTGGGACATATATATGTCCCGCACTCAAATTTCAAATTTGCAACATAGGAAAAATTTGAAATCAACATTACACGTTGTAAGCAAGCTATACTGCTAATTTCTATCGTTAAAGTTACAGAAATTTCATTTTTTAAAATTCGTCGTCAAAGGGTTAAACAACATAACTTTAAATTCATCGTTGTTCAACTTTGCTTCTTTTCGTCTTTCTAAATATAATCAGCCATTACAAGTCCTTCTTTAAAAGAAATAATACTATAAACTTTATCATTCGTCATTCCTTGTTGGTCATAAAATTTTAACATTCTATAATGGACAAGAGTAGTGGGATGCAAGGACTGCAGCGCACTTTCAAGGTCCTCCCAATGTCCAGATCAAATATAGGTCAATTGCATCATTTTTTTAATTACTATTACTCGATAGTTACTATAGTAACCATAGGAACTAGGTCAAGGTCATTCTATTTTTAGTAACTAGTTACTATGGTAAATATCGATGAGTCATCAATGAGTCATAATGATGAACCACCGCGGGGGGTAGTGAAAAAAAAAAGACAAAGAAACGATGAGTCATGGGGTACACTTCTCTTTTCTACACGGTTTTTTTGTATATTTTGTTCCTTTTAACAGGTTCGATCAGGATTTAAGTGTAACCATGTATAGGCCGAATTTAATTCTCTACAAAATGCTGGAATTATAATTTCAGTTTGTCGCGTTGTGTGTAATATACACATGCTTTTACGATAAATTTGTATTTTTCATAGGGTTAGCGTAATTTTCTTGGGATAAAATGACTTGATTAAAAATTATGTATCTTGGTATGTGTGTAATACACACATGTTTTGACGATAAATTTGTATTTTGCAAATAATTAAAGTAACGTCTAAAGTTTATATTTACATAATGTTTAGTTAAAATTTAATTTTAATGGCTTGATTCGTGTTTTTATATGTGTTACACGGATGTTTTGTATGATAAATTGTTATTTTTATACAATTAACATAGAATATTTTATTCACATATTACAACTTTATTTAAAAATAAATTATTTGATTAGAATTGGTATATGATTATAATTGGTATATGTCATATATTATCTGATGCACACATATTTTTTTTCGTAAATTTGAATTTTTCATCAATTTTTCATAGTTTTAAAGACTTAGTATAATCATTAATATATAGAATTTAATTTTCTAACAATTAGTCTGATTATAATTTTATTTGCCCACTATTTCTGTTTCAAATATTGAATTTTTTTTTAAATCTATTTTGATGTTTTGTTGATAAATACATCAATGAATAGTTATAATTTTCTAAAAGATTTGACCATCAAATATCTAATGTATTCCGTATCTCATATATTTTGTTTTAACTATTTAATCTTTAATCTAATAATTTTAGTTTTTATCATGTATTTCACACACACACACAAAACATAGATTTTTTATAAATATTTAAAGAAACTTGCATGTATTTGATAAAATTTCATATTTTTACACACACACACAAATAATAATTCTCTACCCATAGCACACTGACAGAAAACATATTTATAATAAAATTTAAAGAAATTTACATGTATTTGATAAAATTTCATATTTTTTACACACACATAATAATTCTCTAATTCTCTATAAATTTTAAAGAAATTTACATGACTTTTATAAAATTTATTATTTTTGCCTATTGCACACACACTAATTATCTACCCCATAACTTTTGTGTGTGTAAATATTTTAGGTTTTTTCACTAATACTTGCAATAGTAATATATAGTAATAATAGTGGGTTGAGTATGTGTGTAAAAAATAAATATTTTATAATATGATATAATGTCAGGTTATGACTAATAAATTTGCAATACAAGTGCATAATTAACAAAGACTTTACAATAAACATGGATGATTAACAAAGACATGAATATAATTAAGTTTAGTTTAATAGGTTGAGTATGTGTGTAAAAATATTTTGCTCCTAAAATATTTTTACACACATACTCAACCTATTAAACTAAACTTAATTATATTCATGTCTTTGTTAATCATCCTTTCAAAAATATGAACCATGGACCATTATGCTTGCCTTTTTATTACCAATTGTTTGATATATATATATATATATATATATATATATATTATAAGGTTTGAAAAATTTGAACCTTCGAACATTTGACCTTGGACAATTCAACCTTGGATCATCATATTCATCTTTGAATTACCTAGTGTTTGATATGTATATTATAAGGTTTTCAAAATTTATAGACCCCTTGAAGGTTTGAGGGTTCAGGACTATTCATAATATATATATATATATATATATTAAGGTTTGAAAAATTCAAAGGTTTTTGATCCTTTGAAGGACTAATCATTTTATAATAAAACCAGTGTCTGAAACAAGGTTGGAAAGTAGAATCGACGCTATAAAAGTTTTAAGGTATAATTTGGAATCAATTTATGACGCATTATTTGCTTTATTTAATGTTTCATCTAGAGATGCTAATACCAAAAATATGGCAAAATCTCTCTTAAAAAAATTAAGTCATATAAATTTAGATGTTCTATAATTATTTGGTATAAAATATTATCCAAAGTAAATGTTGTAAGCAAATTCTTGCAATAAATTGATTTGGTTATGCCAACTGCAATTGAAATGCTGAAAGATTTTCATAATTACTTACAAGAATATAGATCTGATGATAGTTTTAAAAATATGTTAAATGAAGCTCAAAACATTTCACAGGAGATTGATTGTGAAACTGAGTTCCTAGCTGTTGATGCTATAAGACCTCGTAAAAAGAAGGGAATGTTGATGTATGAAAATGTAGATGAAAATCCTGAAGTTCCATTAGAAACTTTTAGAGTAAACTTTTATTTCACCATTTTAGACACCGCAATTTCCAAAAAAGAGGAAAGATTTGAACAAATGACTGCTCATAATGAAACTTTCCAGTATCTTAATGATATTTATTCGATGCAGGAACTTAGTCGAGACACTAGAATAAAATAATGCATGGATTCGCAAATCAAACTGACAGATAATGGACGAAATAATTCCGATATTAATGCTTTAGATTTATGTGATGAAATTGAAATTTTTTTGACATATATTAAGCCCGGCATGAATGCAATATCTGTTTTGAATTATATGTTTACAAATAACCTTACTCCAATGTTACCCAATATCTCAATATCTTTAAGAGTATTTTTGACAATGCCAGTGACAGTAGCTTCTGGAGATAGAAGCTTTTCGAAACTTAAACTGATAAAAAATTATTTTAGGTCTACTATGTCACAAGAGTGATTAACAAACCTAAGTTTGATCAGCATCGAAAAAGAAATAGCAGCAGATTTAGACACTTCTGATCTAATTAATGAATTTGCAGTCAACAAAGTGAGAAAAGTTAATTTTTAAGTAAAATTTAGTGTTGGTAAAATATTTTTTTGCTTTTTGTTTATTACATATATATTATTGCTATGGTTTCAAGTGTTGTTGTTTTTTTAAAGTTTTTTGCATATATATTCAAAATAATAATTTCTTTGATTTATTATAAAAATATTTGCTTAAGACTTTTTTTTACTTATTGAAGAAGGGGCGGCTCTGATTTTATTGTTTAATAAATGTATTATAATAATAATAATTATTATTATTATTTAATTTTATTATTCACATAAATATTATTATTCACATTATAAAGAAATGTTACACTCATGTCACGTGTAAATTAAACAAAGACACAAAGATGTGAGTAACAAAGATATTATTTGTTGCTATGTGAGTAATCGATGACTCATTATTTTAAAACAAAGCATGGGGTATGTGTGCGTATATTTCCTATCCTATCGATATTCTGATTGGATAGACGTTGCATATACTCTATGCTTTGTAATTCATTTTTTCAAAATGCTCCAGGATGGATAAGTAAATTTTAAATATTAAGTTTTTAAGAATTATGAAACCAATTTTTTAGGAAGAATACGAATATGTTTTAAGAAGAAAATTATGACACCTATATCAGAAATGGTAATGTTTTTTATGAAATTACTATGTTTTATACTTTGAAAATAATATTTTGAAATTATAATAATAATAATAATAATAATAATAATAATAATAATAATAATAATAATAATAATAATATTAGTAATAATAATAATAATAATAATAATTTTAGTAATAATAATAATAACATCTTTGTTCTAGTAGAGTCCTGTTTTTATGAGTCATTGTTCTTAAAAATTGAGTCGTGTGATGAGTCTTTGTTTTAAAAAATATATGATGTTCTAAAAAGTGATGAGTCATACACAGGGGGAGTGTGAAAAATAAAAAAGAAGAAAAAAGTACCCCCCATTTAAACGGTGAGTCATCGATGAGGTTAAATGTCTATTTATCTTCGTTTAAATGTCTTTGTTTAAATGTCTCTTTTAAAAATTATGAGTCATATGTAGTTTAATGACCTTGGCGAGTCATTGGCTTTGTTCCAAAATTATGAGTCATCGTCTTTTTTTAAAAAAATATGATGAGTCATATGTAATTTAATGAGTCACCGATGGGGCACCGCCTCATCAAGACTCCGCTGGATCACATACAGCTTCCCCCCTCCCCTAAGGAAAATTTTTTTAAAAATCTTTTCTATATAAGTCAAAGTCTAATATATAAAGGTGAAGGTCAAATTTTTTAAAATTTGAAATTCGAGAGTTCCCGTCAATGGATTTCATTCTTTGATAACTCATTTTAAAGTTGTTAATGCGCGCGTTGAATATATACTCAAAGTTTATCTGACAAGATATTTTGTCCCCCTATGGGTAATGGTCACAAGAGTATATTAATGTTATTATTATTATTATTATTATTATTATTTTCATTTTTATATTATTAGTATTGTTATTATTATTATTATTATTATTTATAAAGATATTATTTTTAATAATATTATTATTAGTATTATTATGATTTACAAAATTAATATTAGTTTTCACATCATAAAAATGATAATAAATTAACACATCAAAAGGTATATTAAATCAGGGAAATTCGATAAAAATACGTCATCTATATCAATATCATTGTCATCATTGTCATCATCATCATTGAAATCTGGACTTAGACCTCCGAATAGTGGACCAATTTCTGAAAATACTTGATCAACATGTTTTAATTTTTCATGTTTTTATATGTGTTACAGGTATGTTTTGTATGATAAATTGTTATTTTTATATTGTTAACATATTTTTTTAGAATATTTTAATCACATGTTAAAACTTTATTTAAAAAAAATTATATGTCATATATTTATCGTAAATTTGAATTTTTCATCAATTTTTTCTTAGTTTTAAAGAATTCTTAGTATAATCATGAATATAGAATTTAATTTTCTATCAATTAGTCTGACTATAATTTTATGTGCACACTTGTTTTGTTTTAAATATTAAATTTTTCTCTATTTTGATGTTTTGTTGATAAATACATCAATGAATAGTTACAATTTTCTAGAAGATTTGTTCATCAAATATCTAATGTGTTCCGTATGTAATATATTTTTTAATTATTGAATCTTTAATCTCATAATTTTAGTTTGATTATGATTTTATTAAATAAATCAACTTTAGTGTCAAAATGTGTTTTTTAAATATATTTAAGTTTTAAAATACTGCAACGTAATATATTTATTCTTTTCCTTCCCCTTCCTTGATTTTGATTAGACAGGAAAATATTCAATTTCTTTATAAACATTCACCATTTTCAAATTCATCACTTTTAAAAAATATTTTTACAAAATCGCTAATTTCAAAAAGGAACGAGAACAAAATAAAATTTGACGCACCATGTTCACAGGAGAGAACGGTAAATTTTTTTATTTTTATTATTATTATTATTATTATTATTTATTATTTTAGAGAATTTATGGTATGAAGTCACCGAGTTCGAAAACTATAATCAAGATCTGCCAATTATTATTATTAGTGACGATGAAGATGTTTTATTAAGTAAATTTATTTTTAAAATTTAATTGAAATTAAAAATTATTAAGTTGGTCAAACTATTAATGACTGTAAAAACGTTATTGGAGACGATACCCAACTTGGGTAACCCAAGTAATTATCATGAAATCATTTATTATCATTTTTATGATGTGAAAATTAATATTAACTTTGTAAATCTTAATAATAATAATAATAGTAGGGTATTGTGTGGACCCGGGAACAAAGACATATGACGTCATCGATGACGTCACAAAGACATATGACGTCATACCCCCTCCCCCGGGGGGGTATTTTTTTTTTTTTTTAAATTTTTTTTTTTAATTTTTTTTTTTAAATTTTTTTTTTAAAATTTTTTTTTTAATTTATATTACGTTGCGGTATTTTAAAATTTATATTACGTTGCGGTATTTTAAAAATATATTACGTTGCGGTATTTTAAAAATATATTACGTTGCGGTATTTTAAAAATATATTACGTTGCGGTATTTTAAAAATATATTACGTTGCGGTATTTTAAAATTTATTATATTTTAATTATTAAATATATTACGTTGCGGTATTTTAAAAACTTATTTTGACTGTTAAGTTGATAAAATAAAATTATTATTACACACACACAATATAGTCTATCCGACAAAATATTCTGTTCCCCCTATGGTCACACACCCAATGTATAAAAATATTATTAATGTCCACACACGCAACATTTGTGTTGATTCATCAGCTTCAACATGATGTTTGTTGATAAATGTCATTCCACCACGAATACCAGCTTCAAATAAACGGTAAAGCTCTGGATCTTGAATAAGTTCTACCGGTTCAGGTAACTGTTTAATAGCTGATGCCCAACTTAATCCGGGTATGGAAACAAACGATAGAGCCTCAAGTCCATCTTCGTCAAATGTTTTTTCTCTGAAAGCTTCAAAAACATCGGCCAACAGAAAAACATCCAGCTTGAGATATACTAGCATGTAATCTAGCAGTGTCTCACAGTTGTATTGTTGCCAGATTCGATTTGCATGTATATAATCTTCTTCACTAACTCCCTCCCAAATCAGTGGTAATTCTGTTATTGACTGTAAAGCATCCATTGATGTAGCCATATCATAAGGAAAAATGGTTTTACAAGTGATCATCTGTGATTCGAAAACATCTGAGGTCAGTGGAAGACATGGTAAATTTTTTGATAAATTTGCCAAGCTGCTATTTAAAAATTGTAAAGAATCAATGAATCTAATTCTTCTGCCTTTCGATGTCGCTGTAACTATGAGAAACTTTTCTGTTGATTGAGGAATAACATTTAAATTCCAATCGGGAATTTTCCAATTGCATATTTTAATATAGTCAGAGTCTATCCGACAAAATATTCTGTTCCCCCTATGGTCACACACACAATGTATAAAAATATTATTAATGTCCACACACGCAACAAGTTAGTGTTCTCATCGATATATTATTAATCTATATACTCCGAGTCTATCCGACAAAATATTCTGTCCCCCTATGGGTACTGCTCACAAGGGTACTGGTCACGCTCAACAACTCGCAAGGGTATTATTAAACAATGTAACACATATTATTATTATTATTATTATTATTATTATTATTATTATTATTATTATTATTTTTACGCGCGCGGGGAATATTATTATCATATATCATATATAATCTATCCGACAAGATATTCTGTCCCCCTAAGGGTAATGGTCATAAATGTACTACTCACAAAGGTACTGGTCAAAAGTGTACTACTCACATTCAACATGTCTCAAAGGGTATAATATAATTATTATTAAATTCTGACCACTTAAATAAATGAAGGGGTAGAACAAAAATATATTACGTTGCGGTATTTTAAATTTAAAAATATTTTAAAATTTATTTTGACACTAAAGTTTACTTAATTAACAAAGACATAATTATTGCACATGCTTTGCATAAATATTATTATTTTTTAAATTTTCAATATTTTCTTTTAAAGTATTAACACGCGCGGGAGTTATTATTATTATTATTATTATTATTATTATTATTATTATTATTATTGTTAATGAAAAATCTAAAATATTGTTTACATACACAACCCATCAACCATTATTATTATTATCAATATTAAAAACCTAAAATATTTTCTAAACACACACATGCATAACTCATTAACCATTATTATTATCAATATTAGTGAAAAACCTAAAATATATTTTACACGACCCACTAAACTTTATTATTATTATTATTATTATTGCAAATATTAGTCAAAAATCTAAAATATGGTTTACACATACACACACACAACCCATTAACAATTATTATCAATATTAGTGAAAACCTAAAATATTTTCTACACACATATACAACCCATTAAAACTTTATTATTATTATTATTATTATTGCAAATATTAGTCAAAAACATAAAATATTTTTACACACACACACACAACCCATTAACAATTATTATTATTATTATTGCAAATATTAGTCAAAAATCTAAAATAATTTTTACACACTAAGTTATGGGGTAGAGAATTATTATATGTTTGCAGTATTCTGTGTTTGCCTTTACATGAAATTTCAATAAGGATCGATAATTTTATACACACATTCTATATACACATACCTTGTTTAACATGGGTGTATATACTCCTAGTCTATTCGACAAAATATTCTGTCCCGCTATGGGTATTGGTCACAAGGGTACTACTCACACTCAACATGTCGCAAGGGTATATTAATTAAAGTTAGTAAATAAAACCTATCACACATACTATTTAAACGATAAAAATCAAGACAAGAGAGGACAAGATAAAGTTTATGCATTTAGTATTGCCAGGCCTAATGAGCAGTGACCAAATATCTGTGCCTGAAAGACACGGTGGATATTTGTTCGCGTCCACAAGGGTCGTCTGTGCCTCCCCCAAGTGGGGTCAGAAGCACCTGGGCATTATAGCTTTCCGTACGGAACATTACGCCTAGCATGGGTAGTCAACTACCAGCACATTCGAAACGTATAATTTCAAAATACATGCGTCATTGGCACTATAACCAAATTAATTAATGTTTTCACTAACACAAATATATATTTACAGAGGCCTCCCACTAGTTGGATTACAACCGCCCACCACGACGATCAGCTTGTAAATATATATTAATTAAGGGATAAGAGGACCCACCCAACCCTATTATATTTAATTTACAAAAGGTTTCTCGCTCTTCTGCTGGTAATCTATCTCAAAATTATCATCTCCATCGGGCCATTTGGAATACATCTTGCAAATTGGACGTGTTTCTTAGTTTCTGATGCGGTGTCAACTATCATTGCTAAAATTTAAATTGATTTAAAAGCAATTAACTTACATTATCTAGCATTTTATCGTCACAAATTAAATTCTGTCTGACTATTAGGCAACTGTTATTTGTGGTATACTTTTTCAATATCATTTCCCACCATAAAACACAGATACCTAAATATAATATATATATTTTAAAGAATTAATTCATGTCTTACATTAATAATAATATTCTTCAGGTATGACGAGTACTTTACTTAATTGCTAAAACATCGGTTTTTTACAATTTTTCTTGACATTCGTTGAGAGAAAGTTTACATAATTTAAGTAAACATTCATGTTGAAGGACACCCACAATCAGATAATTCATTTAAGAAATCCAGAACATAAGTCATTTAGTGTTTCACCATTTTGTCTGGTTCATAATCCAATAATTCATGTTTTAATAAGAATCTCTAAATCCAGAACATAAGTCCTTTAGTGTTTCATCTTCTTCATAATTCATTTTCTTCATTACTAAGTAAAATAATTAAAATATTATAGTAAATTCTTTATTTACTTACTTTATGGATACTAAAACGAAAGAAATAAAGTTATATGTAAAGTTTATTTAAATAATTTAAATTTAGTTATTTAAAAATATTTAAACAATTTAGTTATTTAAGCATATTTAAACATTATTATATAGTATAATTTTATATAATATTATAATTTTATGTATTCTAAATTTAATAATAAATACAGTATAATTTTATATAATATTATAATATTATGTTTTGTAAATTTAATATATATCCTTCATTTAATTTTTTAAATTCAAAAATTTATAATGAAGATTCTTTGAATTAAAAAATATTCTGTTAGTATTTCCAGGCAGAAAACAATGAATTCAATAATTAAAATCTTAATTTTCATGTTGTTAGGGTTGTGGCCAGAAGTTAATCGCCATCTAATCGTTTGTTCTCAATTTCGCTCATTTTTGTTCAAAACATTCAGGAGAGTTGTTATCTGGAAAGTTTCTTTGAGCTCAGCTTTGTTAAAACATTCACGGTATTCTTGAAAGATGTGACACTGGAAATAAATTAACAATGGGTGGTCATTCATACATGTTGTTGGTCTGAGCTGTCGATTTATTTGGAAATAGATATAATAATAATATAGTATTTTTGAGTATGTTTTAGTTAATTAATAAATAACAGTATTTTGATATATCAATAAAGACCATATACTCAGAGTTTATCCGACAAAATATTCTGTCCCCCTATGGGTATTGCTAGCAAGGGTACTGGTTACATTCAACATGTCGCATGGGTATATTAATCAGTTAGAAATTCTTAGGTAATTTAGTGAGATGATCAGAAATTCGTGAATATTTTAAATATAACTTTACACTTATTTCGAGCAACTAATTTATTGGTTAACTTTGTAGTCATTTAAAGCAAAAATTAATTTATTCATCTAATGTTCGTTACAATAGTTAATAATATGAGAAAAACATGGTCATTATTCATTGATAATTTTAAATTTTTTTTTTATCATTTGGAGTAAATTTGTTTGAGGCAAAAATAATTAAAGGAGTCATATTAGAAATACGGTTATCATTTAACCAAATAAGGTGCTTATTAGTTAGAAATATAGGGTTATAATTCTTTTCTAATTTAATGAGATGAACATTGGGTGTAATATATCTTTGTGAGAAATATATGGTTAACCTTTTTAAATAGGGATTTTTGAGTAACTTTTACCGAAACAGGGATATTTTATGCTAATAATTTAAGAATATTGGTTAACTTTGTCATTTTTAGTCATTTAAAATAATATTTAGCAAAGGTAATTTAGCAAAATATCATTGAAAGATTTATCCATCCGATAATAATATTCCTTCAATAGATTTTACCTTTAATATTCAACCGATTTAATTTCTAGAAATCTAATTAAAATCATAAAATTCCTTCAATAAAGATCAATTTTCTTTAGCTGTTGTCGATTTCCAACTTTTAAGTCAATATTTCTCAAGATTTGTCACTGATGTCCCCACAATGAATAAAATAACTTCTTAAGTAAAATAATTTAAAGCAATAACCTTTGATATCAATCCCAATTAATTCTAAAGATTTCAAATATTTCATTGTGAAAACCAAGTAAATTGATCATTAACCCTAAACGACTTAATAAAACAGTGGATAATTAATAAAAAACTGGTTCTAAAACATAAATCTAAATTATTGTGCAATAACATTCATCACAACCTAATAAACCTCTAAAACGATATAATTTCACAGGAACTATTATTAATTCCTAGCTAAATACTGACTATTTCCCTTTAAAATTTTACCAATAAGAACATTGTCGATTTAAATAGAGATTTCAAACATTTCCACCTTAACTGATCCCTAACCAAATATTTCTATCATTTTAAACACCCCCTTAAAAATCATCTATTACCATCTTAACCAACCGACTTTAATATATCAGACCTTTAATATATCAATTCTCTTAAAATCCATAGAAAATTCTTCAAATATGAATTTTATTTAATTGTTACAGACATCCTTCCATTGAAATAATGTAGTATCTAAATTCATGTAGTAAGAACCCATTAAAAAATCAAAATTTACTAAAATCAATATTTTCTACAAATATTTCACCACATTTACCATCAAATACCTAACTAGAGATGATAATATCTCATTGATTGATCATAATTCTTCATCGATTCAACTAATTATAGCCATTATAACATGATATATCTTTCAAACTAAATCACAAATTTCAGTATATTTTACAATAATTTTCAAGTAGATTTCAAATATATCATCATCGTGAAAAAATTAGATGGTTTCAACTTTCGATTTTCAATATTTTAAAGTTCATCAATGTGTAAATATTCTTAGAAAAATATATGAAAAATTATTTAGTCAAATTATCATTACAAAGTCATCATCATCATCAAAATTAATAAAATATAGCAAATTATCAAGAAATTAACTAAATTTGTCTTAGAACTAACACTAAAACCTTAAATTTTTAAATATTCTTTCAATTAACATGAAATTCACAAAAAATGTTAGTAAAATCCCGCTAACTCTAAAAAATTATCAATGAATTTAATGCCAAATAAAAACCAAAAATTTGCCTAAATAAAATCATTAAAACACAACAGTACCTTTACGACCAGTACCCTTACGAGCAGTACCAATTGTGAACAGTACCCATAGAGGGAGAAAATATCTTGTCGGATAAACTCAGAGTATATATAATAA
>CAUHTR010000090.1:155144-213309 GCA_959609185.1 Schmidtea polychroa
AACCTCTTTCGTTTATCAAATCTCTTCCAATATACAAGCTGGCCAGACTCATACATCAGAATCAATTCGATAATAGCAGCACACCTTATTATTCGCTTCTCGCTCGAATACGATTTCATCGGCGTTTTAAGCGTGCTGCTCGAAAGTACAAATGAATTCGAAAGTGAATCCGAAAGAGGTCCGAAAACAACTGAGAAATAAATGTGCACATTATAGAATCGATCCGGGGGTGTTCGAAAGACTGGTGGCGATAATTACCGGTTCGCCACCACACCCGTTTCAATATTTTTTTTTTCATATTTATGTTTAAAAATTAATTAATTAATAAAAAAATAAAAAAAATAAAATAAATAAAATAAAATATAAATCTAAGATACCCACACCATTTTCAATATTATTTTCAAATTTTTAATATTATTTTATGTTGAAAAAAACTAACCTGAGATGTGATTTGAACCACTAGCATTTGAACCACTGTGCCAGTCTAGCCCACTGCGCTATTAGACTTTGGATTTTTGTCATTTTTTAAATTTTTAATTAATAAAAAAATAAAATAAAATAAAATAAATAAAATAAAATATACAAGTACTTTATAAATATAAGATACCCACACTATTTTCAATATTATTTTCAAATTTTTAATATTATTTTATGTTGAAAAAAAACTAACCTCAGACGTGATTTGAACCGCTAGCATTTGAACCACTGTGCCAGTCTATTCCCACTGCGCTATCGGAGTTCGGATTTTTGTCATTTTTACAACTATAAATAATCGATTCAAGTTCTTTAACTCTTTCCCGTAATTGTTTCATTTTCTTTAACCTTATCTCAGCAACTTCTACAGCTTTCATGTAAAAATGTCGATACTTTTCATTCTCTACCATCAACTCTTTGATATATTCTAATGGTTCTTCTTCTCTTCTTTTCATTCTCTTATGTTTAACTTCATTCAATTCATTTCTCATTCTTTCAATTAAGTCAGTCATTTTATAAATATTTTTTTTATTGGATATATTAATTTTAATATATAAAAATGAATAATATAAATCTTAAAATTCAAGAAAAAAATAAATTAAATCTTGATTATAATAAAGAATTTACTCATGAAATAAAAAAATCGATATTTTAAAAATCTCTCCAACTTCAGGATCTATTGCAAACTTAAATCGTAGGGGTGATATAGTTTTTCAATCTCTTCAAACATCAAACCCAATAGATATTTGTAATGCCAAATTATATTATAAAATTGAATTAGAAATTGAAGCAAACAAGATATAACCCTAGAAAACAATTTCTTTCCAAATTTATTCTCCAACATGAGATTAAAACTAGGATCATCAGAAATTGAAACTGTTTTACATCCAGGAGTATATTCTACAATGTTAAATTTTATTTTGACTGGTTGTGATTATAAAAATGAATATGGTGAATTAACAGGTTGGATTCCTGATGTTAATAAAGGGGATTTAGATAAAGATGGTTTAGATATAAATTATGCTTACTATAAAAGAGTTGAACTTTATAAGTTTAAAAAATTTGAAGGTTATTTTGAATTAAAACACTTGTTCGGATTCCTTCAAAACTATAACCGGGTGCTCCATAATGTTTTTATAGAACTCATCTGTAATAGACTAGAAGGTGATAAAAGATTGTTCTATGGAGCTGCAGATACAAAAGCTAAATTAAAATTATCAACACTTGAATTGCATATACCTGAATGGACATTAAACCCACATTCTGAAATCAAACTCCTTGAAAGATTAAATTCCAACAAATCTATAAATGTAAATTATTTAAATAGAATCTGTAGTGAATTTAGTATGACAGAGGGTTCAACATATTCTATAAAGGTAGCAAATTTAGCATACCGACCAAGATATATCTTGATTGGATTCAAAGAAGTAGATTCATCTTTCCAAAAAAATAACAATCTATTTATTCAAAAGATTGGAGATGATAATTTAAAAACAATCCAAATTCAATTAAATAGTTCTTATTATCCAATAAATAGAATGGAATTTAATATTGAAAATAATGAAAACATATTCCCATATCTAAATTATATTGAAACATGTTATGATTTCAAAGTTGAAACCGCAATTAAGTTTAGAAGATTTCAAAAATTTATATTCTATATTTTGTATAAATGTTTCAGACCAAGATGATCGCCTAGCCATAAATAATGTTGATGTTACACTTCATGTAACAAAGGATTCTAATTTAAAGCTAAAGTATATACATTAATATTAGAAGAAAAGAAAATAGAAATGAAATTATATGGTGGAAAGATTTCAATTATTGAAAATGTTAGGGGAGATTCTTCATAAGTAGATTCCCCATAAAAAAACTTTTAAAATGAGTAAATATTGGACATGTGAAAGTTGTAATTGTCAAGTTACAAGACATCACAAGCAAGTCATCTCAAAACTAAAAAACATACGAGAGTTGATATTACAGGAGGTGATCTACAATCTTCAAAAACAACATCTTCAATATTAAAACCTTTTACTACAGAAAAATATCCAGGTGAAAGACATTTATTCCGTCACAATTATACTGGACCAGGAACAAGATTAGATATTAGATTAGATGAAAATAATAATCCTAAACAAGGAGAAGAACCAATAAATAGAATTGATCAAGCAGCTTTAAAACATGACATTGCTTACAACTCTGAAGATCTTAGAGATAGACATGTTGCTGATGTGAATTTAATACATGATTTAAATAATATACAAAACCCATCAAGCAAGGAAAAGATTCAAAGAGCTCTAGTTAAATTAGCAATGAAAGGTAAGATTTTCATAGGAGCAGGACTTCCTAGAAAAGCAAAAGATGTTGCTAATAAAAAGATTATTGAACAAGCAGACGTTGAAAGATCCCTTGAGAATCAACTCTTTGAGAATAAACCCTTACAAACCCCAACAGAATCAGAAATAAAATATGCCAACGAATTACACCATGAATTTAGAAAAAATAAAAAATATTAAAAGTTCAAGTACATGAAAAGATCAAACATGGTCTGCTGATTTAGTCTTTATGCCCAAATCATCAGACCCTGAAAAATATAAAATAATTTTAACAGTAATAGATTTATATACAAGATTTGCTTTTGCAAGGTGTTTAGAAAATAAAACAGGATATTCAATTACAGAAGCATTTGAAAATATATTGAAGAATATCAAAGAATTCCAAAATATTTATGGTGTGATAAAGGAACAGAATTTTATAACAAAGTTTTTACAAAGTTTTTAAATGAAAATGATATTAAATTATATTCAACAGAAAACGAAGGAAAAGCAGTTGTGGTTGAAAGATTAAATAGAACATTAAAAATAAAATGTGGAAATATTTTACTGCTATTGGAAAACAAAAATGGAACAATGAATTGTTACAAAAGATTGTAAATGAATATAATAATGATGTACATAGTTCTATAAAATCAACACCTTTAAATGCTTCCATGAAGCCTGAAACCATTAAAGTGGTAAATTTTGAAAATGATGTTATTGTTGATACAACCCCTATAAAACCAAAATTTAAAATTGGTGACCGCGTAAGAATATTTAAATATAAAAATAAATTTGAAAAAGGATTCACAGCAAAATGGACAAATGAAATTTTTATTATAAATAAAATACATCATACAACTCCAATAACATATAGCATCATTGATTTAAATAATGAAAAAATATTAGGTAGATTTTATAATAATGAACTACAGAAAACAGATTTTTAAGTCGACAAGCCCTAAAATAAACTTTTCCATATTTCAGCTTCTTCTCTATCCAAATAAATATAATTATATTTTTCTTTCCAATGATTATCAACAAACATATCAAACATATTCTTATCAGGTTCAACATTTGAAAATAAATCATTATAAATCATATTCTTATCACGCTTGTCTAATTTAAAAAATATAAAACAATTGGAATTATTTCTTATTGAATTTTTATCTAAAGCATAATATGTTTGAGATATATAAATAACATTACAATTATTATGTCGACATCGTGTAAAGTAACTCTTTTGAATCTCTTGATTTTTCATGTTAACAACATCATCAAATATAAACTAGATTCTTTTTATCTTTAGGAAGTAAATCACAATGTAAAACATCTTCAGGTTTATTAGAGAATAAGATCTGGATTCCATCCCCTATATAATCATTTTTATACTAATATCTGATTCTAAAATCTTTTCCTTGTACCAATCAACCATATCACAAGGATGAAAAACCTCTTCGGGATATGTATGTTGATTTTAAAAATATCAATTATAGCTTTTTTAGTTAATTTATTTTCAAATCCACATTTCAAAAGTTGTAATTCCGGTTGGTTAATGGTTGTAGAATAAAAGATTTAAATTATTATAATCCAAAAAACCATGGCCCTGACCCTTTCCTTCTAATAACATTCTCATAAGAAGAACATTCTTTCCACATCCAGAAGATCCAATAATTAAGCATCTAAAATTATCAGGAAATACTTTATTATTAAATTTAGATTTATGTCTATTTAAAATTGGTTTCCAAGTATCCATTTATATTTATTATAAAATGACAACACAAAACCCTACAGAGGAATCTTTGCAAGAATTAATAAATTCAAATAAAAATAAATCAGTAGTAATCTCTGGTAAAAAATATTTTATTGGAAAACATGTAAAAGAACAAGTTAAAGAAAAACTAAAGGAAGGAGGGATTCTTCCTCTGGCGGCTTTAATACCTGCAATCATTGCCGGACTATCAGGTGCTGCTGGAATAGCTGGAGGAATTGCAACTACAGTTCAAAAAGCTAAAGAATCTCAAAAGACAGACCTAGAAAAAGAAAAACTACAAACTGAAATCGAGAAAATGAAGGGAGGGAAAGGTCTTTATCTTGATCCTTATAAAGGTCGTGGTTTAAATGATTTTTTAAAAAATCAAATTTCTACATCTGAATCTTTATCTTCAAAAGATAAAGATGATTTAAAAAAATATGTAAATCTTTAAAAAATGGATGTCTTTGTAAAATTAAAAATGGTAAAGGTTTATACTTGAAACCCTTTCCAACGGATCCTTTACCAAAATGATACCATTTTTTAATACCATTAAAATGGTATATGAAGAAAGATTAGCACTTTTAAAAAAATTACAATCAGAACAAGATAAATATAATAAAAAAGATACAACTCAACACGCTGAATCTATAATATTAAATGAGGTAATCCAACAACAACAGGGGCCAACAATTAAAGCTATAAAAGAGTTGGAAGTTTTAAAATTTAAAGAGTTGGAAGATAAACAAGATTTAAAAGAATTACCATGGTTGGAAGATTTAAATATAAAACCTCTTATACTTGATCCTAAAATTAATGTGAGTTTAAGTAAAACAATTAAACCTACATTTAATATTAATGTTGAAGGATATCAAATAATAACAATTAATAAACATGACTTTCTGTTATATTTAAATTCAGAAAATAAATCACGTATTCATTCACAAAATGTTTATAATACTAAACACCTAGATTTTGAATTTACAGATGATTTTTATGGATTAGTTTGTGGATATCCCTCAGAGAATGTTGATCTTCTAGAAATTAAAAAATATTTAAATTTAATAGAATTAGTACATGGTAGTGCTAAAGCAAAACATATTCAAGATTTAAAGAAATATTTAAATAAAAATGAAAGGGGTTATATTGTCACAGAAGGAGAGGGCCAGGGAAAGGGTAAGGAGATAAACCCAATCAATCTTTTTATTGAATTAAGAAAACTATTAGCAGCTAAAAAAGCAGGACATAATAATTTAGATTCTGATATTTTAAAGATTTCTAAAGAATTATTAAAACAAGGAATAATTTCAAAAGATAAATTTAATAAGTATACGAAGTTATAAATACGAAGTTATAAAATATAAAATGACTCCTTCAATATTAGATTTTTAAAAACATTTGGAAATAAATACAAAAACAAATTTTGATTTAAAAGATTATGCAGATTATTTAAATTTAAAAATAAAAATATTAATGAATGATGAATTGTCGAGTCTGAAAGAAGACACTCCAAAGAATATCATTATAAATTATCAAAATTCAAATGAAAAAGGATCTCATTGGGTTTGTATATATAATAAATCTATATACTTTGATTCTTTTGGGATTAAACCCACTAAAGAAGTTGAAGACTATCTCTCGGACTACACTTTTAATTCTTTACAAGTTCAACCTAATAATACTAAAATATGTGGTATTTTAAGCTTATATGTTTTGTATAGATTGAATAAATCCAAAGGAGAAGGTTTCACTTCCTTAATCCAAGAAATGTATAATGATTTAAAATCTCTACTATGAAAATGGAGCTTCACAACCCTCCGGAAGATAATTTAAAAAAAATGGTAAACATAATGTCAGATAAATATTCAAGAACTTTATCTATAAATTCAAAAGAATCAGACTTTACTATAAACTTTCAAGATTCAATTAAATTAGATCAAAATTTAAATTATGAATTAGGACTATTATGGTTTTGTGCTTATAATACTATTTTTAATATAACTAAAGATAATAACATATTTTATTATATAAGACCAAAATCTACAGATAAGATTATAATAACAATCGAACCCGGAGCTTATGAGATAAAAGATTTAAATAATATACTTTCTAACAAAACAAATGGAGTCATTAAAATTAAAATGGATTTACCAACTTCAAAATGTATAATGACTTTAGAGAATATAGGAATTCATTTTCAAAATAATAGTTTCTTTAGAACAATTTTAGGATTTACACGAAACCATTATATCACACCTGTAGTTGAGAATATAACATCAGAAAATATTATAAAAATAATAAATACAAACACAATAAATATTCATTGCGATTGTATAACTGGTTCTTATAATAATGGTAAACAAACAAATGTTTTATATTCCTTTCCCTCAAACACAGTTCCTATGGGATATAAAATAGTTGAAAGAATGAATCCTCCAAATTATTTACCTTTATGTAGAAAATATATAATGGATATTAATTTTAAAATTCTTAATCAAGAAGGAGAATTGATTGATTTTAATGGAGAAGAGATTTCAATGTATTTACATTTGAAACAGGTTTGAATACGAAGTTCCACATGTCATTTTAAATTATTAATAAATGAGTTCTTATATTCCATGTAATAGAGGTGGTGGAACAATAAAAACAGGGTTTAATACAGAAGAAATATTAACTTTAACATAAAATAAATATATTAATGAAAGAGGTGATTCAATGAAGGGTGATTTAATTTTAAATGGACACAAGATAAAAGAATTATCTTTTCCAACTGATGAAGCTGATGCAGTTAATAAGAAATATACTGATTTAACAACAACAAGAATTGAAAGTTCATTAACAACAAAAATTGATTCAATGGAATCAAAGCTTAATAATATCGAACAACGATTTAATGATAAATTTGACAAGTTACAAAGTCTGTTAACTGAACAAGTTGTAAAGTTAAATACTACCATATTAAATTCTAAAGATAAACAAATTATGAATACTAAATTTAATACAATATATAATATAATAAATGAGATGATTACATCATTTAATAAAAGACTTGTCAAATTAGAATCTCATACAACACACATTAACACCACACATAGTATTAGAAAAAGAGCTGCTGAATTAAAACAGAATAAAACATTATTACCCCATACATATAAACATTTTATAGAACCAAGTTTAATAACAACAAACAGTAAAGAATGGGGTGTTTTTATGGTTGTAAAGATTATTGATCCTTATTTCTTTTTGTTTGATGATGATAATGAAAGAATGAAATGGTTTGTGAAATGTGATTATAATAGTAAGCTTGAAAAGGGTGATGTTATAATGACTAGTTATGATTTACCACACGGAGATTGGTATGTTAATACTCATTCACATGGACTACATAAAGTTAAAAGTAAGAATATTATTTTTAAAAGCACACTTGTACAATATATAGATTTAATATTTTATGAAAAAAAGGTTGATGTTGATGAAGTTCGTAAAGCATTGAGAGAATTGTATAAAGATATCCTCTCAACAAGAGTTTCTTTTGATATCCGAGTATTGGTACCAGATGGTGCTCAGAAGAATAAAGTCTTATTTTTTTAATTATTAAAATGGACAAAGTCCAAAAGATGGAAGAAGTAAGAGAAGAAAAAATTTATCCAGAGCTCCCTCCAGAATTGAGATCATCAGGATATTATTCCGAAGGTCACAAAGGTTCCAAGGCCTCGGCTCCCACAGAACTTGAAATTATGAGAGTAAAAGAATTTAAATCAGAAACCTTACATTTACAAGATTTATTAAAGCATTATAAAAAGGTTAAAAATAGATGGAATAAAGGGAATACAGTTTTAAAAATTATAGGTTATTCTTTAGGATTTACATCTGCAATATTAACAGTTATTTTACCCATAACTTTACCAGTTGTTACTCTTGCACCTGTAATACTTGGAAGTATTTCTGTAGCTGATGGTTTCTTGACTGAAATAGTTTCATTATCTTATACTTCTAAAAAGAAAAGTTTATATCGTGAAGTTTGTTTATCAATAGAATTAGGAATCTCTAAATTATTTTTATTTCAATTAAAAGCTTTGGAAGATGGAATCTTAACTGATGATGAAATAATGAAATCAAATCAAATAATACAAGATATTAAAAATAATATTAATAGATTAAAAAGTGCTAATGTTATAACTAATGAATATTCTAAAAAAATTAAACGAGAGAAGTGGCTAAAGAATCATACATAAAAAAATTTATTGCCCTTCAAAAGGTTTGATGTTGTCACTCTTAAATTAATTGTTGACATTTTTAAAAGAAAAAAATCATTTGATAGAATCTGATGTTAACTTTTCGAAATTAGTTTTTAGAACCTCTTTATGATCTTTAAATTCTTTATCACTTAGACCTTTTATATATTCAGGATCAGTATTAAAATATTTAAGTTCTAAACATATAGGATTAAAAACTTGAGAATATAAAGGTCTGCCAATCCTTGGGGGATAAATGATCTCAACTCTATAAATATCAAGATCAGTAAGATTTAAATCATAGACTTTATTTATTTTATCAAGACTTTTTATTATAGGGATTAAATCATTTCCAATTGGGAGAGTTGTTTTCATGTCAGACAAGATAAATCTTTTGTCATCATAATTTGATAATGATACTTTTTGGGATTCTATCAAGTAAATATCATGCTTTTCACTTTTAAGTTGATGTACTTCATCAATTTTATCTTTATGACCTTCTTTTATACAATCTTTATAATCTTGATGAGAAAGTTTCCTGGCTACGCATCTCTGTATTCCTTTACATCTGTTATCCTTTACAGGTTTCTCTTCTTCTGATCCTCCCGGGAATACAGGATATCTATGTGTAATGCTTTCTTCTGTTTCTGGGGTTTTAAATATAAATGTATGCTCTTCAAATTTAGGATTTGTAAATGTTTCGTATGAATATTGTTTAGCACGAATAAATATTCCATTTTCTATTGGAGTATTTGGTTTTTCATCTTTAAATGAAAATAACTCTCCGGATGAATTTATTAAATTTGAAAGTATAGGATTTTCAGCTATGTCTCTTTCAAGGTCCTCAGTTCTTATGGTTAAAAACATTGAATCCGTATCCATTGCATGCATTGCTATATTTGCTCCGTATATGGGTTGTAAGATGTTATAATATGTTTCATACATTTGTAATTTTGAAAGTTCTAAAATTGCAAAGCCGATAAATATTGGTTTATTATATGTTTTCTCAAAATTCTGTAGTTCTACTGCAGTAAGATTTTCAGAAAATACCTGTGCGTTTTTAAATGTAGGCTTTCCTAGCATGCGATTATAACGGGCTATATCCTTTTCACTATTTGTCAAGAGTTCTATATTAGTATACTTGTCTATATTCTCCATGGTCTTGCCAAAGACTGAGTTGTTTAAAAGTTTATAACCATTGTCTTTTAAAAGGTTACCTTGTCTTTTTGCAATGTTTCTACAACGAATGTTCTCCTCGATAAAGGTCTTCATGAATGCTCTCTGTTTAAATCTTATAACACTATGAACTTTTTTTAATTTCATTCCTTGTGAAAGATAAAACTGCAGGAGTCTATAGTGACAGAGATAATATTCTCGATCTGTTTGATCACAAAGAAGCTTTGTTGTTGGCGGTTTATCCTGTGAGATTTGCCAGGATGAAAGTTCTTGGATATTAATCTTTCTTCTTATAGGGGCTAAAGGGAAGTGTCTTGTTCCTGATTTTATATCCTCAGGATATTCGAGGTCACATTCTATAAAGTATCCTATTGGAGAATCTTTAGGGGTTGCACGTATTTCTTTTATAAGAGTCTTTAAGGATTCTTCTTCTTCTACGGAGTGCACAAGGCCTGAGGAGTATATTTCACGAAAGTCACTCATTGGTAAATACTGAGTCATAATTCCTGAATATAAAGCTGTTGCATCTATATAAAGTATAAACAAAGGATTCTTCATTCCTTCTAATACTTCTTCTAGTTCCTCATTGTTAAGTTTTTTATAAGGCTCAGAGGTCTTTGAAAGCATTCTACTATTAGTTATTGCATTTCTAGCTTTTATTTCCCTATTCCCCATTACTGAGGATACTCCTCCTCTAATGTTTGTTTTAATTTGATTAAACATGTCTTGCTCGGTTAAAAGATCTATAATTTTATCAGATTCTGGAAGATCTGAAGTCCAAATAGTATATAACATGGTATCCCAAGCTAAGGAAGGAGCTGTTATATAATTATAAGGTTTAAGAACAAAAGACTTTGTAAATTCTTCAAAGCAATCTGCTAGGATGTAAACATCTAGGGACAGGTAGGTGCTTGTATAATCTCCCAAGGTTTTACAGTCAAACAGCTGAAACATTTTATTTGCTCGGGAATATTCCTGATCTGTAATCCCAGATTTTGAAAGTAGTGAATAAAAGGCCTCTTTCTCTGGCAGACTTGTTTCCTTTAATTTTTCAAATGAATCAACGTAGTCATAGGGATAGATTCCTTTTGCTAGGCATGTCGAGTATTCTTCCGGGGGTATATTATTTTTTTCCAAAAAATCCCGAGTGATTTTAAAGTCTTCTGGCCTTAATGTTTTTGCCACTGCATCTAAAGACATTTGGAGAAAGTTTAATGAATCTATAAATTTTAATTTTCCATATTCTACTGATTTATATTTTTCCTTTGTTAAGCCGATAACTTTGAAAGAGTTTTTAGCATTTGCTGCTAAATGTTTAATAAATAGATGTATGTCATAACCAAAAAGATTATGAAATATAACAGGTACAAATTTGGGAGTATGACAATTAAGATTGCAATTTCTATGAGCTGCTCCTCGATAATTATTTTCCTTTTTTAAATGATCGTGATCTATAACTTTTGCATTATCTAGTCCTTCATGAAATAATCTTGTTTCTTCTGCTTCTATTTGGTCAATAGTTAGAGATCTAATATCAGAATGACTTTCAGAGAGAGAGAGAGTTCCTCAAAGGGTTGTTTACACATCCAACAATTTGAAGCGTTTTCATATTCTTCCTGTTGTTGTTCTGAAATATTTTGAGGATAGCTTGTTTTTAATACTTTAAATATTTCGTGTTCTAAGCTATTTATACTTTTAGTAAAATGATTTAAAACATCTTCTGAAGTTCCTTGAAATGCATATTCTCTAGATTCTATGAGTTCAGGATAATTACTTTTAAATAATAATTTATAAGCAGATGGTAATTGTTTAGCTTGCTTGATACTATTGGGTTTATTCTTTTTTCTTAGAAAGGCTTTCATCCTTGTTGGTTTCATCTTCTGTTTAGAGGCTTTCCATTCATCCATGAGTTTATATTTTTCTATTATTTTTAAATATTGCATAATTATATCTTGTTTACGATTTATAGATTCAAAGTCTCCATAGACAACTCCTAATGTTTGTAATAAATTTGAAAAGTTTTTAAAATACATCCTGGGATCTGTAGGCATTCTAATTAAAGCTGGTGAATCCTTTTCACAAAATCTTGCATGCTTAATCATGGAGTTTTCAGTTGTTGAATAATGAAGACATCTTTTACATGTTCCTCCTCCACAAGTTGGATTCTCTGGTGATGTAAAAGCTTGAAAGTTTTTTATTAAAATATAATGTTGATTATTTTCATGTTCCAAGATTAAAAGATATATCTCCCTGTCTCCTAGGCCCTGTATCTCATAGTCAGAAATATAAATTGGAATAATATCTCTGTATCCATGTCCCCATCCTTTAACATGTTCATAAATATTAAGTTTAAGATTATTTAGTCTTTCAAATTCTGGAATGTCTTCTAGTTTCATTGGATGCGTGAATCCCTTGGGGAATATTAATTCATTTTCATATTCTTTGTATTTTGAAACTCTTTGAGGGTTTTCAGCTTGAGGATGTAAATGTGCAAGTATTGACCACATGAAACATTTGTTATCCTTATTCTGTACGTTTATAACATTTCTAGATTTAAAGGGTGTAGGAATATAGGATTTAGGATTAGGTGGTAATCCCCTCCAGTAATCAATTACTAAAGATTGGAAGCTATGAAATACTAAGTTTGAATCTCCTAATTCATTTTCAACCTCTTCTTGTTTTGCTTCTACTGCTTGAATTATTTCTTTGATGCTTTTATTAAATCCTCTAGTTGAAAATAAATATTTAAAAGGCATTGGGATTTCAACATCTAAAGGAATTGTGTTTTCTGGTCCTTGGCCTACCGGTCCTCTCCAGTATTTTGCTTTTATTGTGATTTTATATTTTATAACATTATACCTTGATGCTTTATAATTTTTTAAAGCTTCACAGAAAGAATCTTTTATATTTTTTTTATTTCTCTTTATGTATTCTCCAGGGGTTGCAGGTCCATTAATTTTTAATTTAAATTCATCTATGTGATTAAAATTGTCCCAGTTGTATTTTTCTCTTTCAAGATGATCAGGTTCTCCTTCTGAATGACATTCTTCCTCGTCGTCGTCAGAATGCCCTTCAGAATGTCTTTCATTAGTTTCTTTTATGTGTTCTTTTAAATGTTTTAAATAGTAGAAATTCATTTTTGTTGAAAAGTTGCAATGAGGGCATGTAAATACTTCTCTAAGTTTTCCGATACAATTTTCAAAATGTTTATTATATCCTGAATGCAGATATCTTCCTTTACATTTAGGACAGAGTTTAGAATTTGTGTCATTAAGATTATTTTCTTTTAGTAAGTGAGCCTTCGACTTACAGTGGGACATTAATCCTGTTTTATTTTTAAAAACTTTATTGCAAATATTACAGTTCATTTTTAGAATAAATTTTTTTATTGGATCCTATGTTTTCTATTTTTAGATTTTTATTTTTTTATTTTTTATTTTTTTATTTTTTTATTTTTTTATTTTTTTATTTTTATTTTTTTATTTTTATATTACCAAGACCTGTATTCACCAAGACCTGTATTCACCGAGACCGCAGGATTGCGAGACAACAATCACCGAGACCCGAGACCTGTAGACCTGCAAGTAGTGGGGATATATCCCTAACGACCGCAGGCTGATTTACGTTTTTCATAGCTTTATCGGTGTTTTTTTTCGGTTTTGTTGCATTAATTCCATATTTTTTAAATCTTGCGAAATAGAGGAAAATAAAAAATGTGCGTTTTTAAGGGTTTTTAGCGTTTTTTGTGCGTTTTTAGGGGCAAAATGGCCATAAAAGATGAAAACAGTGGGAGGCCTGTGGTCGTTAGGGATATATCCCCACTATAATAAAACGAATTAACAAGAACTCCATCAAATTGAATCAGTCAAATTAACACAAATTTTGATAAAAAAAAAAAAATCTTATTCTTAAATGGTAAGAAGCGTAAAGTCGAAAGATAATTTTAATAACACAGAGTTAAAATTAACAATATTATTCTCAGGTGGTAAGAATCATCATTATTCTATGATAAATTAATAATGAAATTCGAAAAGGTGAAAATAAGTGTTTGAATTATTCATTAATGGAAAATAAATGTAAATATAGCGAGAAGTGGTATAGATAATATGGAAATATATTAATTGCATTTATTTAAACTTATTTCATAAAATTCAATTATTTCATAAAAAATGATCACTATAATAAAAAAAAAAAAATTTAATACAATTTTCAAAGAAATACTTGTGGGAGGATATAAGTGATAATAATTAGTGGAAAATAGGGAGCTATAAGTGATGAGGATATATAAAATTATTTCTAAAATATGAGTTACTAACGAATTAAAATATTTTAATAGTGCGATAAACATTTATTTGATAGAGTATTTAATCCACAAATGACAAACATACATAACAAATGGTATTTGACAGGCAATTATGATTAATTCATATTTTAAATTTTGATTAACTCCTTTAATATTGAATTAATAATTATTATATTAACTATTTTACACTAAATATTTCATAAACAAATATTCTAAAAGATAATTTAAGATACATTACTCTTTTCAAACGAAATGATCTCTCAAAGTTAAGAAGGAAACAAAGTGTGTCAGAACACATACCCAGCATTAACTTTACTTAAATATATGAAAACACTAAGTAATAGAGGGTTAATATACTCAAAAATAAAATATTCTTACCACCTGAGAATAATATTGTTAATTTTAACTCTGTGTTATTAAAATTATCTTTCGACTTTACGCTTCTTACCATTTAAGAATAAGATTTTTTTTTTTTTATCAAAATTTGTGTTAATTTGACTGATTCAATTTGATGGAGTTCTTGTTAATTCGTTTTATTATATATACTCTGAGTTTATCCGACAAGATATTTTCTCCCTCTATGGGTACTGTTCACAATTGGTACTGCTCGTAAGGGTACTGGTCGTAAAGGTACTGTTGTGTTTTAATGATTTTATTTAGGCAAATTTTTGGTTTTTATTTGGCATTAAATTCATTGATAATTTTTTAGAGTTAGCGGGATTTTACTAACATTTTTTGTGAATTTCATGTTAATTGAAAGAATATTTAAAAATTTAAGGTTTTAGTGTTAGTTCTAAGACAAATTTAGTTAATTTCTTGATAATTTGCTATATTTTATTAATTTTGATGATGATGATGACTTTGTAATGATAATTTGACTAAATAATTTTTCATATATTTTTCTAAGAATATTTACACATTGATGAACTTTAAAATATTGAAAATCGAAAGTTGAAACCATCTAATTTTTTCACGATGATGATATATTTGAAATCTACTTGAAAATTATTGTAAAATATACTGAAATTTGTGATTTAGTTTGAAAGATATATCATGTTATAATGGCTATAATTAGTTGAATCGATGAAGAATTATGATCAATCAATGAGATATTATCATCTCTAGTTAGGTATTTGATGGTAAATGTGGTGAAATATTTGTAGAAAATATTGATTTTAGTAAATTTTGATTTTTTAATGGGTTCTTACTACATGAATTTAGATACTACATTATTTCAATGGAAGGATGTCTGTAACAATTAAATAAAATTCATATTTTGAAGAATTTTCTATGGATTTTAAGAGAATTGATATATTAAAGGTCTGATATATTAAAGTCGGTTGGTTAAGATGGTAATAGATGATTTTTAAGGGGGTGTTTAAAATGATAGAAATATTTGGTTAGGGATCAGTTAAGGTGGAAATGTTTGAAATCTCTATTTAAATCGACAATGTTCTTATTGGTAAATTTTAAAGGGAAATAGTCAGTATTTAGCTAGGAATTAATAATAGTTCCTGTGAAATTATATCGTTTTAGAGGTTTATTAGGTTGTGATGAATGTTATTGCACAATAATTTAGATTTATGTTTTAGAACCAGTTTTTTATTAATTATCCACTGTTTTATTAAGTCGTTTAGGGTTAATGATCAATTTACTTGGTTTTCACAATGAAATATTTGAAATCTTTAGAATTAATTGGGATTGATATCAAAGGTTATTGCTTTAAATTATTTTACTTAAGAAGTTATTTTATTCATTGTGGGGACATCAGTGACAAATCTTGAGAAATATTGACTTAAAAGTTGGAAATCGACAACAGCTAAAGAAAATTGATCTTTATTGAAGGAATTTTATGATTTTAATTAGATTTCTAGAAATTAAATCGGTTGAATATTAAAGGTAAAATCTATTGAAGGAATATTATTATCGGATGGATAAATCTTTCAATGATATTTTGCTAAATTACCTTTGCTAAATATTATTTTAAATGACTAAAAATGACAAAGTTAACCAATATTCTTAAATTATTAGCATAAAATATCCCTGTTTTGGGAAAAGTTACTCAAAAATCCCTATTTAAAAAGGTTAACCATATATTTCTCACAAAGATATATTACACCCAATGTTCATCTCATTAAATTAGAAAAGAATTATAACCCTATATTTCTAACTAATAAGCACCTTATTTGGTTAAATGATAACCGTATTTCTAATATGACTCCTTTAATTATTTTTGCCTCAAACAAATTTACTCCAAATGATAAAAAAAAAATTTTAAATTATCAATGAATAATGACCATGTTTTCTCATATTATTAACTATTGTAACGAACATTAGATGAATAAATTAATTTTTGCTTTAAATGACTACAAAGTTAACCAATAAATTAGTTGCTCGAAATAAGTGTAAAGTTATATTTAAAATATTCACGAATTTCTGATCATCTCACTAAATTACCTAAGAATTTCTAACTGATTAATATACCCATGCGACATGTTGAATGTAACCAGTACCCTTGCTAGCAATACCCATAGGGGGACAGAATATTTTGTCGGATAAACTCTGAGTATATGGTCTTTATTGATATATCAAAATACTGTTATTTATAAATTAACTAAAACATACTCAAAAATACTATATTATTATTATATCTATTTCCAAATAAATCGACAGCTCAGACCAACAACATGTATGAATGACCACCCATTGTTAATTTATTTCCAGTGTCACATCTTTCAAGAATACCGTGAATGTTTTAACAAAGCTGAGCTCAAAGAAACTTTCCAGATAACAACTCTCCTGAATGTTTTGAACAAAAATGAGCGAAATTGAGAACAAACGATTAGATGGCGATTAACTTCTGGCCACAACCCTAACAACATGAAAATTAAGATTTTAATTATTGAATTCATTGTTTTCTGCCTGGAAATACTAACAGAATATTTTTTAATTCAAAGAATCTTCATTATAAATTTTTGAATTTAAAAAATTAAATGAAGGATATATTAAATTTACAAAACATAATATTATAATATTATATAAAATTATACTGTATTTATTATTAAATTTAGAATACATAAAATTATAATATTATATAAAATTATACTATATAATAATGTTTAAATATGCTTAAATAACTAAATTGTTTAAATATTTTTAAATAACTAAATTTAAATTATTTAAATAAACTTTACATATAACTTTATTTCTTTCGTTTTAGTATCCATAAAGTAAGTAAATAAAGAATTTACTATAATATTTTAATTATTTTACTTAGTAATGAAGAAAATGAATTATGAAGAAGATGAAACACTAAAGGACTTATGTTCTGGATTTAGAGATTTCTTATTAAAACATGAATTATTGGATTATGAACCAGACAAAATGGTGAAACACTAAATGACTTATGTTCTGGATTTCTTAAATGAATTATCTGATTGTGGGTGTCCTTCAACATGAATGTTTACTTAAATTATGTAAACTTTCTCTCAACGAATGTCAAGAAAAATTGTAAAAAACCGATGTTTTAGCAATTAAGTAAAGTACTCGTCATACCTGAAGAATATTATTATTAATGTAAGACATGAATTAATTCTTTAAAATATATATATTATATTTAGGTATCTGTGTTTTATGGTGGGAAATGATATTGAAAAAGTATACCACAAATAACAGTTGCCTAATAGTCAGACAGAATTTAATTTGTGACGATAAAATGCTAGATAATGTAAGTTAATTGCTTTTAAATCAATTTAAATTTTAGCAATGATAGTTGACACCGCATCAGAAACTAAGAAACACGTCCAATTTGCAAGATGTATTCCAAATGGCCCGATGGAGATGATAATTTTGAGATAGATTACCAGCAGAAGAGCGAGAAACCTTTTGTAAATTAAATATAATAGGGTTGGGTGGGTCCTCTTTATCCCTTAATTAATATATATTTACAAGCTGATCGTCGTGGTGGGCGGTTGTAATCCAACTAGTGGGAGGCCTCTGTAAATATAAATTTGTGTTAGTGAAAACATTAATTAATTTGGTTATAGTGCCAATGACGCATGTATTTTGAAATTATACGTTTCGAATGTGCTGGTAGTTGACTACCCATGAGTAGTAAGATGTGTCACCTCCAGGACATGTCACCTCCAGGACACATATATAAGTAGGTCAAGTTAAAATTAAGTAGATCAAGTTAAAATTATGTAGGTCACGACTATATAGGTATTAAAATATGTAGGTCAAGTTACTTTAAATATATGTTACCTCCAGGACACTATATAAATAAATAAGTCAAATTAAGTAGGTCACGACTATATAGTTTATAAAAAATATGTAGGTCAAGTTATTTTTAACATGTATCCCTATAATATATACATCATTCAAAAGATATTTGAGAGTAGAGTACAATGATCATACCTTCAAAGGTGTATGGTGAATCCCTAACCTTCAAAAGGTGCAAAACCCTCGAATTTTTTCAAACTCTATAATACATGTCATTCAAAAGGTAATTGAGATGTGAGTATGATGGTCATACAATCAAAGGTGTATGGTGAGTCCTTCACCTTCAAAGGGTCAAAAAATTTCGAATTTTTTTTCAAACTTTATAATATATATACATCATTCAAAAGATATTTGAGAGTAGAGTACAATGATCATACCTTCAAAGGTGTATGGTGAATCCCTAACCTTCAAAAGGTGGAAAACCCTCGAATTTTTTCAAACTCTATAATACATGTCATTCAAAAGGTAATTGAGATGTGAGTATGATGGTCATACAATCAAAGGTGTATGGTGAGTCCTTCACCTTCAAAGGGTCAAAAAATTTCGAATTTTTTCAAACTTTATAATATATATACATCATTCAAAAGATATTTGAGAGTAGAGTACAATGATCATACCTTCAAAGGTGTATGGTGAATCCCTAACCTTCAAAAGATGCAAAACCCTCGAATTTTTTCAAACTCTATAATACATGTCATTCAAAAGGTAATTGAGATGTGAGTATGATGGTCATACAATCAAAGGTGTATGGTGAGTCCTTCACCTTCAAAGGGTCAAAAAATTTCGAATTTTTTCAAACTTTATAATATATATACATCATTCAAAAGATATTTGAGAGTAGAGTACAATGATCATACCTTCAAAGGTGTATGGTGAATCCCTAACCTTCAAAAGGTGCAAAACCATCGAATTTTTTCAAACTCTATAATACATGTCATTCAAAAGGTAATTGAGATGTGAGTATGATGGTCATACAATCAAAGGTGTATGGTGAGTCCTTCACCTTCAAAGGGTCAAAAAATTTCGAATTTTTTCAAACTTTATAATATATATACATCATTCAAAAGGTATTTGAGAGTAGAGTGTGATGGTCAAACCTTCAAAGATGTATGGTGAGTCCTTACCCTCAAGTGTCAAAAACTTTGATTTTTATTCAAACTGTAAATTGATCATTTCAACAAATTTTCAATCCCCAAAATAAATTTCCCAAATTTTAAAAATTCCCAAAAACAATTTTCCCAACTCAAATTTTTTCAAAAATTAAAAAGTCCCAAAAATGAAATTCCCCAAATTTCCCAACTCAAAATTTTTCAAATTTTAAAAAGTTTTCAAAACTATTTTCCCAAATTTTCCAACTAAATAGTAAAAGAATGTTTTACAAATTTTTTTTTTTCCTCGAATACATCAAACCAAAAATTTAACAAGGTTCGTCACACAAATCTAATTTTGAAATCAAACAAATGAATTTAATAAAAATTAAAATCATCGACATACACAACAGCCGTTCGCCCGCCCGCCCGCCGCCCGCCGCCCGCCGCCCGCCGCCGCCCGCCCCGAAGGGGCTGGCGTGGTAGTTTGTAAATTTGGTTTAGTTTGAATATTATTTTGAGTATTAATAACAAAGGTAAAGAAATAAATGTTTATTAAATGTATATAGTATGATACTCATTAATATACATTGAACATGCTTTACATTTGCGAACATTTGAATCATGGCATTTAGAACATACAATTACATGTCCGCAAGGTAAAAACAAAACCGATACTTGATTTTCTTTACAAATGTAACAAGTTAAATACATTTTCCTACCATCATTGAGTTTTTTCCTTAGCTTATTTTCAATCAATTCGGATTTCGATATCCATTCATAAATCAATCTACTACTATATCCTGGTTCCAGCCTTAAATCCATACAATTCCAAAAGCATTCATTCAATGAATCATTATCTACTATTGCTTTGTCTAAATGCATCAAATAAATCGATAACTTCAAAATGCATTTATTGTAATTAAATAAATCAATCAAATATCCAATGGAGGAATGTTTGAAAATTTCTAAAATTTTTATGGTTTCCTTCTCAGTGAGAGTATCATAATTGTTCATAAAATCTTCAACGGTGCAGTTTAAAAACTTGAATGATCTCGTGGTCATCAGTAATTTCTTAATAAATTTATGAAAATACTTATATTCTGCACACATTTATAAGAGATGCATTAAAACAACTCATTTATTAAACAAGAAAATAATTTAAAATCAATAATGGTAATTTTAAGGATTATCTTCGATAGATTTTATTGAATAATGGTTCATTAAAAAGGTCTTGAAGAGCTCTATCCAATGGTTATATATTTGAAGATATAATGCTTCTGCACAATATAGTAAGTATTATTATTTTTATTATTATTTTTATTAACAAACTACATTCTAATAAAATACTTTTACACATCAAATTATTAAAAAAAAAAAAAAAAAAGAAAACCGATAATTATAAAACGAAAAAGAGACTTTACAATAATTTCTATTTTACAAAAATTCAAACAAGTCCGATCACAGAATTAAATTAATCTTGTAGATGTTGATTGATGAGATCGGGATCTGCTCCTGATTGAATATCATTATCGTCATTATCAATGACATCAACCCCTAAATAATGACCATATGCAAAACTAGAGTTTTTCTCAACCCAAGCTCTTTTATCATCATGATTAGTTAAAGCAATCTTTGAGTTTTTAAAGGTAAAAAGCTGATGATTTCGGGTTCCTATTCTAGTCTGAGGTACAGAAATAACTGTGTTGTTGTTGTAACAGTCTAAATAAGATTGATGTTTTATATCTGTACCTGGTAATTTTACGCCCTTAGCTCTAATAGTAGATTTATTTCCTAAAAGACTGTAGCACTTTGGTCGCAAGAAAACCCACTCACTATATCCTACACCCTTACTCTCATCCTTAAACTTTCCTATAACTGAGTCGAGTCTCCTAGAATATAAAGGATGAGAGGGATCATAATTTGAGGTGTCTAACAAGTCATCCGAAATCATCGCTGGCAAAAGAACGTCAAGCTTTACATTTTTGACCTCTAAGAAGAAACTATCGGTATCACCCGCAACTATATTTATATCACAGTTAAACTGACTCCTATATTTTGATAATTCTATGTACTGTAATTGATACATCCTTAGTTTGGATAAATCCAGCACTGATTGTCCGATGTAGCTGGGTCTATCCAAACATATAGACTCCTTATTGAGATGTACACCAAAAAGATCATCATCAATTTTGATGGTTTTTCTAAATGATGGTTTTGATGAATATGTAATTAATTTTTCCGCGGAATTACATAGTCGTAAATTTAATCTCTTCTTAAGGTTTTCAACGGATTTACCGTACAAGCTATTATTATACAATTTGAATAAATCTCTGTACAGTTCACTGCTTGCTTCAGCTCTTAGCTGTGTATTTTTATTTATATAATTTTTAAAAATCGGTGCTTGCTTGAATTTTGTAGCTCTATGGATGTGTACAACTTTGGCACCAAGAGACAAATAAAGCTTGAGAAGCCTCCAATGAAGAACATGGTTCTTCTTTGGCCAATGCGTGAGCATCAACTTCTCAACTTTCGAACCAGGCGGGCACATTTTCTCAGGAGCAAGAGGAAAGTCATTTAAGAAATCATGAAAAATTTCTGGAATATCTATATCCACTTCTATGGTATAACCATAGGGAAGGATTTCAATGTCAGCATTCATGCACTCAAGCAATACATCATTCAATCCATCATACACCCAAGTGAAATCAGCAAAAGGAAGATTTTGGCTAAGAGCCCAACCATACAGATTATTTATATCAATATATAATAATTCTGTATTATCAGAAGCAGCAACGTAATGTTTGTTAACAAATGTTAACCCACCACGTATTCCTCCTTCGTAAAAATTGAACATTTCCATGTCCTGTAAAAGTTCTATAGGCTCAGTTAATGTCATAAGCGCTGAGGCCCATGACATACCCGGAATACCATAAAAGTTTAGAGGTTCTAGACCATTGTATGCAATGGCCTTGGCACGAAATTGTTGGAAATAGTCCGCAAGGAGGAATACATCCAATTTTTGATAAGTTAACATATAGTCAGCCAATTTAGTACAACGTTGTTGAGTCCAAATAAGTTGAGCCTTAGCATACTCATCTTCAGTAACACCAGACCAAATAGGAGGCAATTCATAAGTGGTTTCAAGTACATCCAAATCAGTCGCATAATCATAAGGAAATATGGCTTTAGCATCTATTATTAACCTATCAAAAACCGACGAAGTCAAAGGAAGATCAGTTAGAGTTTTTACAGCCTTAGCCAAAGAACAATTAACAAATTGTATGCTGTCGATAAAACGAACAGCTAATTTTTTAATGTGAACAATCATCGAGATAAATTTCTCTGTGCTTGTGGGTATTATATTCAAATTCCAAGAAGGAAAGCCATTGAGACCATATTTTAAAATATGGTGTAAGTCGTAGCCTCGTAAATTATGAAATACAATCGGCAGCTGTTTATAAATTCTACGAGCCATATTACATTTCCTACAGGCTGCACCGAGATAATTACCAGTAAAATGGTCATGATCTCGAACAGCAAGGGATAAAACCTTCTTGCAAAGATAGCAGTTCCTACAAGATTTGAATTGTCGTTCCTCAGCAAAAGTCATAGGTCCTAACCGTTTTTTCCCTTCAAGCTCATAATAAGGTAGGACAATTGTGACAGCAATTTCCTCTACTTTTTTAAGAAATTGAGGTATACAATCAAGACCATAAAACTCGTAATACGATTTTCTATTGTTAAGATTATTTATTAATAAAAGACCTGCTGAAATAGGTAAATGTATTTGATGATGTTTAACATCTTTAGGTAAAACCGATTCAAAATCGGCATAAATAACAAAGGGTGGGGTGATTCTCTTTGAATGATTTTGAAACTCTAAATATTTATTTTCGGGTAAAGTGTAAAGGGTTGTACCCGTTTGATTTTTACTGCATAGGGCCACATGTTTAGTGAAAGCATTGTCTAATCGAAAACCGTTAAGACAATGTGGGCACCATTTGCATCTTATTTGAATACTACAGTCATTATTACGATGGCAGTTCATTAAACGTGTAATGTTGGTCACTGCGGTGTAATGATATTTATCCTTATTTTCCAAGAGTAATAAATAAATTGGAGTACCGATAGTAACCGTTGATCTGTGAATTATACTTAAGTGGGGGTGTTTAAAAACATAGTCATTAGGAACCTGATCATCATCAACTATCACAGTAGGGGTATAAGCCAGAACATTTATGGCAAGATTTAAGTCTAAATTTTTCTTTTCGAATTTAGGTATATTACACAATTTCATCGGACAATCCGTGACTTCATTGTAATTAAGAATATTTAAAAGATTTTCATATTTTGAAACTCTTTCAGGGTGGCTACCTATTTCATCTTTTTTCAAGAGCGCGAGAATACTATAAAGGAAACACTTATGATCCTTATTTTTAACATTAATAATTGCTCCTTTAGATTTCAAATCTGCGGGTGTACGAATGTAACTATGACCAGATAGGCGACAAATAGGAGCAAATTTAGTCAGAATGAAATCAATCTCTAAGATATTAATTACTCTCCAGCCACTACCTAAATAGGTAAACTTTTCAATTTTTTCGTTTAACTTATTAACTCCCTCAATTAAAAAGTTATCCGAAAAGATCTCGGCGTTATTTGAAAAGTAGTTGTCACGGATTTCCCCATCTTTTTCAAATCTTATAAGAATAGCGAATTGAATTTTGACGCTACCCATGTTATTTATTTCAGATGTTAACTTTTCAGTGATTTTATCCGTTATTATAATTTTAATTAATTGTGAATCGGCAATATTAAATCGAATAGTTCGAATGGCGCCATTTAAATTTGATTCTATTATCGGCTCAATCGCTAAAGATGATCCACCTATTTGATTTATAGTATTTATAGTATTATCATTATTTATATTTTCATTTATAGCATTTATAGTATCAATATTATCATTTATAATATCATGATTTATAGTATATGTAATATTATTACATTCGTCATCACTGAGTAGAATGACTTCATTTTTAATAATTTCGTCGTCACTGATCTCAATAACTTCAGTTTTTATAATTTTATTTTTAATTTTAGACACCCTATGTTCAGCAGGTCTTTTATTAGATTTCTTTTTTGTGTTATTATTTAAAATATTTACAATTTCAATGTTATTCTTATTTATTATTTTAAACAGTTCTTGTTTATTTGTTTTGAAAGAATTTAAGTGCTGAGAATGTTGACTATAAAATTCCTTATACCTTACACTCTGGGAAGTTTTGCATATGGGGCAAATAAAAAAGTTGATGCCATTAAAAGGTTGGCGATAATATTTCTTCATATTTTTGTGGCATTTATTGTCATGACCCATAGACGAATTACAATATTTAGGATAAAATTTGCCTAATAAAAGTTAAATAATTATTTATTGAATGAAAATGTATTATTTATTTAATAATAATAATAATAATAATAATAAATGTAATTTAATCTTTCATTTAAAATTTGTCTATAATATTATCAACTATAAAATAATTAGTTAATGTTAAATAATGCTAAGTTATTAATATTATTATTATTATTATTATTATTATTATTATTATTATTATTATTATTATTATTATTATTATTATTATTATTATTATTATTACTTCTACTACTATTACAATTACTATTATAATTATTACTATTACAATTACTATTTTAATGATAACTGAAATAATTTACATAAAGTTATATTTACATTATATTTACATAAAATCTATATTATTATTAAGTTATTAATTAATTAAAAACTATATATTAATAAAATGAAACATACATTTTGATTCGTTATTCGAAACTGAGTCCCCAATAGGGATGGGAGCATTCAAATTATACGCAACGGAGGTATCCACTACTGCGGCATTTATTATTGGAAAATTCTTGTTATGAGAAACAGAAGATTCTAAAATGTTAATGGTAATACAATTTTAATTAAACTAATAAATTACCATTTTGGAATATGTTTGAAATATCTAATATGTCGTCATTTTCGGTAATTGCGGCCCAATCACCAAAATAATTGTCTAAATAATAAAGATAATAATAATAATTAAAGTATTTATAATAATTATAAATATACCATTTCCATCATTTCCAGAACCTAATCGCCTATTGAAGACTGACGAGTTAACGGTACGAGTTTCTAATTGTAAATTTAATTATTTAATATAAATAAATAAATAAAAATCCTTACCATTTCTCGAAAGAACCACATTGATTTTAGTATTAATTGATGACATTTTAAAATTGTAATAAAATAATTATGATGAAATTTGTATTACAATTGTTTATAACGTGATAATATGCCTTTGTTAATCATGCACGGAGCATGCACCGTTCATGACGGACTTTGTTATTATTGTAATAATATAAAACATAATAATAATTATAAAATAATAAAAACACATTTTTATAAAAACATTTATTATTTAATAGACATAAGCCATCCTAAACAATGTTGTCCGCACGTACGAGTTAAAGGGTGTTGATACATTGTTTTATTATATACAATAGGTTTGCCCATTGTTTGTAGTTTCGAAACCAATAAAGCAGGATAATAGAAACCCATAGGATCGAATACATGTATCTTATCTGGTTTCATATAGATTGCAATCCAATGCTCTCCGCCGAGATGAGATGAATGGGTATTGACGATTATGGCTTGATTATTTTTCAAAAATGGTATTTTATCGAGAGGAAAAACTCCTAAAAATTCATTTCCTAATATTTGTTTTCCAATTCGATTAACCTGAACAGAACTATTTTAATAAATTAAACAGTATAAAAAACAACTTACTCCATGACAACTTTCTGTATTTCTGTATACATTTATACCAGAACCGTTCTATTTGCAGTAATTTGAACTTCATTTTCAAATACTCCATATATTATAACATGCACAGGTTCTGTAATAGCTTTTGCAAACTTTATATCTAATCGTAAATTTCCATTTTGAGGTAATTGACTCTGATTCAAATCAAAATCTGGGGCCAAAACAAATGTAAAGAATGGATATTTGGTTTTGAATTCTTCAAGAGTTATGCCGCAATTCAAATTTTTATCTAAATATCCCATATTTCTAACAATACTCTGCATATATGTAGCACAGTAATTGTCACTATCGAAATCTTGAGTATATGTTTCTCGATAATCAGTATTTTTCGACAAAGTTAGAGATGTAACACCAAAGGTTTTGAAAATTGAGCTTGAGGCACTATATGAACCATTATATTGTGCTTCACCTTGAAATGTTACCAGAATAAAGTTTGGCATTCTTCTATCTCCAAATATTTGTTCCTTATAGAAGGAAGAAGCACCTTTGGCTATTGCAAATGAAACAATTTCTTTTGTTTTCAGAGGATAGATTGCATGCTTAGAATTAAGACCCAACTGATGACCTGCTAATACCGACGGATCAACTCGAACTCTTCTTACTAGTAATTTTGCATCAACTAATTGACATATTGGTTGACCAGCACCACTAGTTAATGATAAAGAAGAATCGGTTCTTTTCAGTCTAATGTGTACATTGACTCCTGGAAGTAAATATTTTGGTTGATCCATAAAATCGAGTTGTAATGATGAACACATGGTGAAAATCTTTGAGCCTTTAATCCATTTTTTCCGTTCGTCATCAGTTGCTGCATAACCCATAGGAGTAAGACATGTATTTTTGGTGTCGGTATTATAATTTAAAATAGTTTCTATTATCGCCTTGTGGATATATGTATTGTTGCCACCTTCAATCTTGATATTATTAAATCCAAGAATAGCATCTTTAAAAAGTGTATGAAACAAAAAATTATTAGGTATTGTAGCATCAGCATCACCCAAAGCCTTTTTATCTTTATCTATAACCTTGATTTGAACAATCAATAAAGTATCATTCAAATCTAAATATTCTGTTTGAGAACCATTGATGTAAAATTCTACATCATTTCTACTATCGGTAATTGAATTCATAGGAAAAACTTCCTCAAATGCCCCAAATTCTATTACAGCCTGGGGCGATGGTCTATCAAATATACATAATTCAGATTTACCACAAATCATTTTGCAAATATAGTTCCATGTCCTTTCATTCGTTTGTTTATACGTGATATTCCATGTCTTTTACGTTTCGGAGCTGGACCTGGAGGCGTATCTTTTTGAAACATACCTGCAACCCCTGGTAAAACTTTCCCTAATTCAGCTAAAGCATTTGTTTTTAGAGATGGTAATATTTTCTGTTCATTCATAATAACATCTTTTGCAGTTTTCATACCAAAACTACCAATACGTTTAAGAATAGGCAATGCAAATCTACCAATTGTTCTCAACCATCCCGATCCGTACTGTTTACCAATAAAATATGGTAATTCACCGCCAGATTGGCTATCACTATACATACTAATAATATCAGAATTAGCCATCTACTTTACGAAAATGTAATGTCAAATGAGTTTTTGAACCTTTTGGAAAGTTTATAAGTTTTCCACTATCATCACGAATATTTATTTCTATATTGTTTATACATGAACTTGCTATTGGTAAATACATGGGATTATCGATATTTATATTGACAACTTCATCATGTTCATATTTTCCAATCCATACCGATTTCAAAAGAGGAACACTGGAATCACCAACAATTATGGGCTCGATAATGTTAGTATATATGAACATTTGTTGATGATGTTCAAGTATTCTTGGTTTGCGTATACCAGTCGATTTTTCTCTATATATTTGCTTATCTAATCCAAGTGAATTTGCCAAATTTTTATCAAATGTAACTTCGCAAATATCCTCATTCAAACTGAAGGTAAACATCAAATCTTTCACAATTTCCAAATTTTTAAATATGTGTGAACAATTGAACTTTAAATATTTAAGTAATACATCAAGTTTATCAAAATATAATTCATCAGCAAAGATGAATGATTCTTCAACTTCATCGTTATACGACACAGATATTTTGATTTCTTCTTTCACTATACTGTTTGCTTCAAATAGATTAAAACGTAATAAATACTCGGTCTCCATAACAATATTTTTCAGCTTATTGCAACCCATTCGTTTGGCATCTTCAATAGTTTCGAATGTTATTGTAAATGGTTTAAAATCACAACTGATATTTAATCCATCCTTGTAAAATATATAGCAATGCGAATCTAATATTTGGTTCGGAATATGATATGTTTTATCATAATTACTAATAATAAAGATACCGCTACATGTTTTCACAATATTCCTTTTGAAATCAATCTTACATTGACTATAAAATGGGAATGTGTTGTACACGAATGTAAAATCTTGCAGTGCAACTTCCCAGTCACCATTTAAAGAAATCGGATTCTGGAGATTGACCATAAATTTACTGGCTTGATTGTCTGGATGAATTAATGGGCAACTATTGCTCGGTAAAATAGTATAAAAATTCACTTTACTAGGTCCTTTGCTGATATCCATGACGGGTTTTGATAACCATGCCATTTGACATAGTATTGTTTATCCTTGCCGACCTTTTTAGTTTTCAATATTTTTTGAATTCTAAATACCTTTGGAGGAGGAATGACTTGTAATTCCTGCTCATAAAATTTCCCTTGTACAATATTATTATCACTGTCTTTGATGACATACATTACAGGATTCTGTTTAGTATTTATTTTTGAAATTACAAAGACTTCATCACTCCAATTTGTATCAAAATTTTTAATAAATGGTGATGCACTAATTTTACTAATTCTAACATGATCACCGACTTTATATTTAGGTTTGCAATTTTTACAGATTTCTTAGAATAGAATGTTTTTGATGTAATATCAACCGGTCTTAATCCATTCAGTCCTCGGTGTGATGAATGATTATAACTTGTTATTATTTTCGGTAAAGCATTTACCCATTTTTTATTACCTTGATGCACGAACAATTTCTTTAATCTATCTCTCAATGTTCGATTAAATCTTTCAACATGGGCAGCTTTGTATTGAGAATGTACCGAGTAGTGATTTATTTTCAGTTTATCGAGGACTTGCTTAACTTTGCTATTGTAGAATTCTTTACCTAAAATAATAATAATAATAATAATAATAATAATAATAATAATAATAATAATAGTAATAATAATAATAACAATAATAATAATAATACCCAAATCTGTTTGCAAGTTATTAGGATGTCCATCTCTAAATAAAATATTAATTGCCTTTGACATTTCATCTGCAGATTTTGCCTTGACTGGTATTGCTCGTGCAAATCTGCTGTATACATTAATACATGTTAAAATATATTTATTCCCATTGTTAATTTTCGAATACGGTATCATCTCCATCAAATCCATTTGCCATAAATCGTCAATACCAAATGTTTTATAGGCTCTTGTTGGAAATCTTTTCCGCATTGGTTTGTTCAAACTGTACGCAAGCTGATCTGATAACCACTTCTGGGTTTCTTTTTTCGAATTCGGAACTCTTTTCTTTAATTTTGCCACTCCACCGAAACCGGCTTCGTCTTCTGGGTTCGTCCAAATCTTCTCCATTACAGCAAGAAGATTTAAAATTAAAATTTAAATTAGGTAATGAAGGATTAGCACCCATTGTTTATGATTGATTTTCTACAACTCCACCTAATAATGATAATGCCAGAGGTATCAATGCACCAATAAATCCACCTTGTTGTTTATATATAATTTTCCTCATTTGCTTACGATTTTTATTATTTACTAATGATAACAAAGGTTTCCTATGTTTGCTCAATAAATGCTTTTTTGATTTACTGATTTTAATTTTGCCTTTGACTACTTTAAGTATAATATTGAGTAAATCATCGACAACAAAATTTGGGAATGATTGCAATATATTCATTCTTTTCATACTCGGGGCCTTTAACAATGCATTAAAAAATGGAAAACTGCGATGATTTTTAATTACTTTTTTACCGGCTTTACGGGTTTTACGGGTTTCACGTTTAGGTTTAGGATTTTTCGAAATAAGATTCATTGCAGAGAAATTTTCAGTTACAAGTTTTTTAGATGGTGTATAACTAGTTGTTGGTGGAACCTTTTGAACTTTAATACTCTTTTTAATACTTTTTCTTAATTTCCTAATATTTTTCACCCTTGCTTTTAGAAACATTATTATTCATAGAGGTTTTCAACTTTGTTTATAAACCATGGCACCTTTTGGGTTGAAAATATCTGTTTTTACTCGTAAATCATCGGGACATTGTTGTGTGAAATCAAGAAATATATATCCATGAGGTATTTTTGTAGCATCTTGAAATGCACTGATAAGAAAATTACGATTGTTAGGGTATGCTTGACGTGCAAGAAAATCAATCACTGTTGCATCTCTAGGATTCTTGAAAATAACTAAATATTGTACATTTAAATTACGTGTTCGATGTGCACCACCTTGATGAAATAGATTTTGAGTTATAAAAATAACAGTTACACCAACGTGTCTACTGATTTTGGTAAATAAATTATTGAAATTCTTTTCTTTATTAGCTTCTTGATACAAGTCATCAATAATTATGACATCCCCCTTCTTTAGTCTACTGGACCAATTTTTATCAAATCCCTCTACTATTTTCATATTTTTCAATTTACAGAAACTTGATTGAGTCAATCCGTGTTCTTGATCAGCACCTCGATGCCAATACATTTTGTTAAATTTTGATTCAAATAAATGTGATTTTAGTAATTTGCAAACAAACAAAGTTTTGCCGCTACCACTTGGTCCGACTATTTGATATACAGCATCATTTCTTAGTTCCATTTTTAATATTTATTTAAAAATTAATTTTGTTTATATCGTAAAGAATAAATTGATTTAATTACTCTATAATATAACATATATATATATATATATATATATATATATATATATATATATATATATATATATACTTGATTTTTTAAATATTCAGTAGAAATGTTGACAAATATTAATTATAGAGGTCGTGTGTCTTTGGAAACTGTTGGTATGATGAATTTCCCCAAGTGTAAACCACAACAATATGTTGACAAAACTGGAAAATATACTATTATATTTTTCAAAAATGGTAAATGTCGTATAATGGGTTGTAAGAAGCCTATCGAATTCGAGAATTTGCAATATAATATCAAAGATATTCAAGTTCAAAGTCTTACTATAGCTACCAAGGTTGAACAATCTATTAATTTGAATAATTTAGCAAAGTTATTAGATGGAGATTGTATATATGAGCCTGAATTATTTCCCGCTCTGCGTTATACAAAATATAATCCACTATGTGTAAATATATTTTCGAGTGGTAAAATAGTTGTACTAGGTATTAAAAATTTAGATTTTCATACTATTGTTGAAGGAATTATAAACGATGTAAAGGATTTGATTGGATCTTTAACAATTTCTTCAAATATAAGTAACGAGGATTTGCTTGAATATTTATTCAACAATGATTGAACATGAAGGTAACTGTTTTTATTTAAATTTACTGATTTTTGTTTAGAAACTATACTAAAAATTTTGATTGATAAAATTGAAGATTTTTATCCGAATTTGAACAATTCCTTAATGTATTGTGCTCCAGAAGTTGTGTTTTACAAAATTTATGAAATAACTGGAATAAATGTAATAGATTTAATTCATATGGATCATGCTACGATTACATGTTATACCGATGATGTTGAAAATTGTGATTTTTGTAAAAATAATATGCAGAATACTTGTGGGGATGATAGTTGTACATGTTTTGTAAATCTACAGAAACGAGAAATAATTCATGCATTACTTGTGGAATTGCGAAAAAATGTATTGTTGTAATAAAATATAATTATATTTGTTTTGTGATAACCTTAATTAACCTATAATATTTCTTTGTGTACAATAAATCATTTCAGACTTTGTTATTTAGCATAAAATGAACTAGTTGATCACGTTTTGATCATGCCTGTCACTTGAAACTTGTTTACAATGAAATTAGTATAAAATATCTGGTTCAAATTATTAAATATTATAACTACAAATGGATAATCAAATTACAGGTTTGTTGTCGTTTACACATATTCCATTTAGTAGTTTTTTAATCTAGGAGTTTTGAAGAGAAAAAATGCAGATGCCGCTCAGGAATTCGGAAAAAGGAAATTTAAAGAAGCGACATTATCCACGGAAACCTTGGTCAATGTTCGAGTGGATACAAAAAAGCCAGTCGAATTCATGCAATACAAACTAAATTATTTGTATTGTCCAATTTCCTATACATTTAAGGTAAGTTTCTATAAATTATTTTGGATTTTATTATTATTATTATTTATTGTTAGGAACCAGTAACTCTGGAAAAATGTTTCTACAATGTGAGACTTTCCAAAATCAAGTTTCACGACAAGATGCTATTGGGACAATTATTTCAGAGGATCAATGAAAATATTGAATTTGATGATGAAGATATGTTCATTAGAAACGATTTGGATATGATTCCCAATGGTGGTAAGATGAGCAAAATAACCTGCATGGTTACCATATTAATTCAAGGGTATAATGTAAGCAGAGACCGAATCAAACCAATTTGGAAAATTATAAAAGCCGAAGATAAGTTTGAAGAGGAACATTGTTCATGTTAAATTTATTTAATACATCTTTATTAGTGTTTTGGTGTTTTTAAATCATTGAAAATAACTAAAGTTTTAAATTTATTAATTTTCAATACAATCTCTTTTCATTATATTTTCAACAATATGATCAATACAATTAGTAAAAACAATAGATTCATCTTCTTGTTTAGATTCATTTGGTAATTTATCTGTTGTAGAATTCTCAATACATGACTTAAGTTCTTCACTAGGCAAATCAGTATATTCATCTTCTTGCTGGGAAATATTTTCAGATTCATATGACATATCATCTTCATTAATTTCATCGTCTGAATACGGCCATTTTAATTTCTCTGGAACATTCATAAATTCTCTAATTTTTACATTAGATATTTCCTCTAATTTTTCAATCAAAAATTGATTATATATGCTAAATAAAAAAAAAAAAGAATTAATAAACATAAAATTCATATTTTACCTTTTTCCGACATGGTTGAAAATAATTAAAATGAAAAAATAATTATGTTTATACTATTATTCAAAAGCAACAAGATGATCGATAGATAGATTATAAGAAAATTAGATATTTCAACACGATACATATAATAAAAAGACAAGCAAACTTGCAATGATATTTAACGTTTCAGTTTTTACATTTTTTAAAATATTTATTTCAATTATTTCAACAACACAAAAAGTGTCAATTTTTTTACTAATTAATTTTCAGCCTAACCTACAACTTTTCACAAAAATCCAAAAAAAAAAAAAAAAAAAAAATGAGACCTTTTTAATGAACCATTATTCAATATAATCTATCGAAAGTAATCCTTAAAATTCAAATTTAAAATGTTCGCAAATGTAAAGCATGTTCAATGTATATTAATGAGTATCATACTATAAACATTTATTTCTTTACCTTTGTTATTAATACTTTGAATATTGTAAATAATAAAACTATGTATCAAATAATAATATTCAAACTAAACCAAATTTACAAACTACCGCGCCAGCCCCTTCGGGGCGGGCGGCGGACGGGCGGCGGGCGGTGGGCGGGCGGCGGGCGGCGGGCGGGCGGCGGGCGGCGGTTGTGTATGTCGATGATTTTAATTTTTATTAAATGCATTTGTTTGATTTCAAAATTAGATTTGTGTGACGAACCTTGTTAAATTTTTGGTTTGATGTATTCGAGGAAAAAAAAAAAATTTGTAAAACATTCTTTTACTATTTAGTTGGAAAATTTGGGAAAATAGTTTTGAAAACTTTTTAAAATTTGAAAAATTTTGAGTTGGGAAATTTGGGGAATTTCATTTTTGGGACTTTTTAATTTTTGAAAAAATTTGAGTTGGGAAAATTGTTTTTGGGAATTTTTAAAATTTGGGAAATTTATTTTGGGGATTGAAAATTTGTTGAAATGATCAATTTACAGTTTGAATAAAAATCAAAGTTTTTGACACTTGAGGGTAAGGACTCACCATACATCTTTGAAGGTTTGACCATCACACTCTACTCTCAAATACCTTTTGAATGATGTATATATATTATAAAGTTTGAAAAAATTCGAAATTTTTTGACCCTTTGAAGGTGAAGGACTCACCATACACCTTTGATTGTATGACCATCATACTCACATCTCAATTACCTTTTGAATGACATGTATTATAGAGTTTGAAAAAATTCGAGGGTTTTGCACCTTTTGAAGGTTAGGGATTCACCATACACCTTTGAAGGTATGATCATTGTACTCTACTCTCAAATATCTTTTGAATGATGTATATATATTATAAAGTTTGAAAAAATTCGAAATTTTTTGACCCTTTGAAGGTGAAGGACTCACCATACACCTTTGATTGTATGACCATCATACTCACATCTCAATTACCTTTTGAATGACATGTATTATAGAGTTTGAAAAAATTCGAGGGTTTTGCACCTTTTGAAGGTTAGGGATTCACCATACACCTTTGAAGGTATGATCATTGTACTCTACTCTCAAATATCTTTTGAATGATGTATATATATTATAAAGTTTGAAAAAATTCGAAATTTTTTGACCCTTTGAAGGTGAAGGACTCACCATACACCTTTGATTGTATGACCATCATACTCACATCTCAATTACCTTTTGAATGACATGTATTATAGAGTTTGAAAAAATTCGAGGGTTTTGCACCTTTTGAAGGTTAGGGATTCACCATACACCTTTGAAGGTATGATCATTGTACTCTACTCTCAAATATCTTTTGAATGATGTATATATATTATAAAGTTTGAAAAAATTCGAAATTTTTGACCCTTTGAAGGTGAAGGACTCACCATACACCTTTGATTGTATGACCATCATACTCACATCTCAATTACCTTTTGAATGACATGTATTATAGAGTTTGAAAAAATTCGAGGGTTTTGCACCTTTTGAAGGTTAGGGATTCACCATACACCTTTGAAGGTATGATCATTGTACTCTACTCTCAAATATCTTTTGAATGATGTATATATTATAGGGATACATGTTAAAAATAACTTGACCTACATATTTTTTATAAACTATATAGTCGTGACCTACTTAATTTGACTTATTTATTTATATAGTGTCCTGGAGGTAACATATATTTAAAGTAACTTGACCTACATATTTTAATACCTATATAGTCGTGACCTACATAATTTTAACTTGATCTACTTAATTTTAACTTGACCTACTTATATATGTGTCCTGGAGGTGACACATCTTACTACTCCCATGCTAGGCGTAATGTTCCGTACGGAAAGCTATATTGCCCAGGTGCTTCTGACCCCACTTGGGGGAGGCACAGACGACCCTTGTGGACGTGAACAAATATCCACCGTGTCTTTCAGGCACAGATATTTGGTCACTGCTCATTAGGCCTGGCAATACTAAATGCATAAACTTTATCTTGTCCTCTCTTGTCTTGATTTTTATCGTTTAAATAGTATGTGTGATAGGTTTTATTTACTAACTTTAATTAATATACCCTTGCGACATGTTGAGTGTGAGTAGTACCCTTGTGACCAATACCCATAGCGGGACAGAATATTTTGTCGAATAGACTAGGAGTATATACACCCATGTTAAACAAGGTATGTGTATATAGAATGTGTGTATAAAATTATCGATCCTTATTGAAAATTTCATGTAAAGGCAAACACAGAATACTGCAAACATATAATAATTCTCTACCCCATAACTTAGTGTGTAAAAATTATTTTAGATTTTTGACTAATATTTGCAATAATAATAATAATAATTGTTAATGGGTTGTGTGTGTGTGTGTAAAAATATTTTATGTTTTTGACTAATATTTGCAATAATAATAATAATAATAATAAAGTTTAATGGGTTGTATATGTGTGTAGAAAATATTTTAGGTTTTCACTAATATTGATAATAATTGTTAATGGGTTGTGTGTGTGTATGTGTAAACCATATTTTAGATTTTTGACTAATATTTGCAATAATAATAATAATAAAGTTTAGTGGGTCGTGTAAAATATATTTTAGGTTTTTCACTAATATTGATAATAATAATGGTTAATGAGTTATGCATGTGTGTGTTTAGAAAATATTTTAGGTTTTTAATATTGATAATAATAATAATGGTTGATGGGTTGTGTATGTAAACAATATTTTAGATTTTTCATTAACAATAATAATAATAATAATAATAATAATAATAATAATAATAATAATAACTCCCGCGCGTGTTAATACTTTAAAAGAAAATATTGAAAATTTAAAAAATAATAATATTTATGCAAAGCATGTGCAATAATTATGTCTTTGTTAATTAAGTAAACTTTAGTGTCAAAATAAATTTTTAAAATATTTTTAAATTTAAAATACCGCAACGTAATATATTTTTGTTCTACCCCTTCATTGATTTAAGTTGGTCAGAATTTAATAATAATTATATTATACCCTTTGAGACATGTTGAATGTGAGTAGTACACTTTTGACCAGTACCTTTGTGAGTAGTACATTTATGACCATTACCCTTAGGGGGACAGAATATCTTGTCGGATAGATTATATATGATATATGATAATAATATTCCCCGCGCGCGTAAAAATAATAATAATAATAATAATAATAATAATAATAATAATAATAATAATAATAATAATATGTGTTACATTGTTTAATAATACCCTTGCGAGTTGTTGAGCGTGACCAGTACCCTTGTGAGCAGTACCCATAGGGGGACAGAATATTTTGTCGGATAGACTCGGAGTATATAGATTAATAATATATCGATGAGAACACTAACTTGTTGCGTGTGTGGACATTAATAATATTTTTATACATTGTGTGTGTGACCATAGGGGGAACAGAATATTTTGTCGGATAGACTCTGACTATATTAAAATATGCAATTGGAAAATTCCCGATTGGAATTTAAATGTTATTCCTCAATCAACAGAAAAGTTTCTCATAGTTACAGCGACATCGAAAGGCAGAAGAATTAGATTCATTGATTCTTTACAATTTTTAAATAGCAGCTTGGCAAATTTATCAAAAAATTTACCATGTCTTCCACTGACCTCAGATGTTTTCGAATCACAGATGATCACTTGTAAAACCATTTTTCCTTATGATATGGCTACATCAATGGATGCTTTACAGTCAATAACAGAATTACCACTGATTTGGGAGGGAGTTAGTGAAGAAGATTATATACATGCAAATCGAATCTGGCAACAATACAACTGTGAGACACTGCTAGATTACATGCTAGTATATCTCAAGCTGGATGTTTTTCTGTTGGCCGATGTTTTTGAAGCTTTCAGAGAAAAAACATTTGACGAAGATGGACTTGAGGCTCTATCGTTTGTTTCCATACCCGGATTAAGTTGGGCATCAGCTATTAAACAGTTACCTGAACCGGTAGAACTTATTCAAGATCCAGAGCTTTACCGTTTATTTGAAGCTGGTATTCGTGGTGGAATGACATTTATCAACAAACATCATGTTGAAGCTGATGAATCAACACAAATGTTGCGTGTGTGGACATTAATAATATTTTTATACATTGGGTGTGTGACCATAGGGGGAACAGAATATTTTGTCGGATAGACTATATTGTGTGTGTGTAATAATAATTTTATTTTATCAACTTAACAGTCAAAATAAGTTTTTAAAATACCGCAACGTAATATATTTAATAATTAAAATATAATAAATTTTAAAATACCGCAACGTAATATATTTTTAAAATACCGCAACGTAATATAAATTTTAAAATACCGCAACGTAATATAAATTTTAAAAAAAAAAATTTTAAAAAAAAAAAATTTAAAAAAAAAAAAACCCCCCTCCCCTCGGGGGGGGGGGTATGACGTCATATGTCTTTGTGACGTCATCGATGACGTCATATGTCTTTGTTCCCGGGTCCACACAATACCCTACTAATAATCATAATAATAATAATAATAATAATAATAATAATAATAATTATAAGATAACGCCAATCAAACATTTTTTTCACGATTAATTTCGACAGTTTTCCTGTCATCATCAGGTGGGATATAATACTCATTAAATAAAGGATTTTAAACAAATTTAATTATATATAAAAATTTTTTTATTTTATAAAAATATTATTTTTTAAAAACTTTAACATTTAAAATTTTAATTTAATAATTTAAAAATTTAAAAATTTTTTATCAATTATTTAATTTAACACAACAATCAATACATACAATACACAAAAGCTTATTTAAAAACACTCAACACACAAGTATTTACAGCATTCTGCACATTAATTTTCGGATTCAATGATTTTATCAACAACGCCTCACAAATCACACGTTCCCAATAATTATCGAAGTTTTTTAATAAAATTTTAAAATCAGACATACCTATTTTAATCTTACAGCCCTTATTGTGCTCACCAATATGTGTCAAAGACTTCGGTCTACAATGTTCTCGAGCTCGAATACAGAGATGACGGGAAGTCTCTCCAATGTATGTGGCATTACACCCATTACATGTAAACTGATAAACGAGATCGGAACACAATTCAACCGGAGTCTTTGACTTATTAATAAACATATTGCGTACTTTCCATGAAGTTGACACTATCCTATAGTTTAAATTCCCTAACTGCTTTCTTATCTTCACTTTATAATCCTTAAAACCTTCTGAGTACGGCAATACTAACACAAATTTAGGCTCATCATCCTTGCTCACACTATTTAATTTATTTAACTCATCAGACTCACCCACCTCAACAAAATCACACCCAGATTTTAACTCATCCGACTCACACATCTCAACAAGATCACACCCAAATTTTCTCAAACATGGATCCTTAGGATTTTTAATAAATTTGTCAACAGTCTCTTTCACCATAATTACTAAAAAGGATTTTGAATAACCATTCTTCATCAACAGTTCAACCAATACGTCAACACTCTTTACCGAATTTTTAAAAGTAGAAGACAAAGACCATGCACGATAAATCAACCCCTTCACCATATTTCTTTTATACTTGAATTCACAAAAACTTTCAGAAGAAGTATAGAGACCAGTATCAGTTGGTTTTCTATAAATCTCTGTCTCATAGTGTTTCTCTTTACGTTGTATTAACAAATCCAAGAAAGCAAGCGATGATTTTTTCTCCGTTTCACATGTGAATACAATGTTTTTATGTAGACTATTCATATAATGCAAAAACGGGTCAACATGCCTCTGATTTTCAAATATAAGAAATATATCATCCACATACCGTTTATAAACAGTGGGTTTCATACCTTGGAAAGATGCAATTTTCTTTTCTAAGCTTGTTAAAAAAATTGAAGCCATCGTTGGTGCTAAAGGAGAACCCATAGCAACCCCATCTATTTGTTGATACCATTCATTATTGAAAAGAAAATTGATTTTTGAAGTTGCAAATACAAGAAGTTCACGAAATGCTGTTCTATCCAAAATATGATGTTCAGAAATATTTTCATTCCATAACAAGCAACATAATTCAATTGTTTCAACCAATGGTACATTAGTAAACAGACTACAAACATCAAACGAAACCATAATTTCATCCATACTTTGTCTATCATATTGTGCAATGCAGGAAACAAATTCAAAACTATCTTTACATTCAAATTCTGATCGTATCAATGGTTTCAATAATCCATCCAAAAATTTGGCTATTTTAAAATTGCATCTTTCCAAGGTATGAAACCCACTGTTTATAAACGGTATGTGGATGATATATTTCTTATATTTGAAAATCAGAGGCATGTTGACCCGTTTTTGCATTATATGAATAGTCTACATAAAAACATTGTATTCACATGTGAAACGGGGAAAAAATCATCGCTTGCTTTCTTGGATTTGTTAATACAACGTAAAGAGAAACACTATGAGACAGAGATTTATAGAAAACCAACTGATACTGGTCTCTATACTTCTTCTGAAAGTTTTTGTGAATTCAAGTATAAAAGAAATATGGTGAAGGGGTTGATTTATCGTGCATGGTCTTTGTCTTCTACTTTTAAAAATTCGGTAAAGAGTGTTGACGTGTTGGTTGAACTGTTGATGAAGAATGGTTATTCAAAATCCTTTTTAGTAGTTATGGTGAAAGAGACTGTTGACAAATTTATTAAAAATCCTAAGGATCCATGTTTGAGAAAATTTGGGTGTGATCTTGTTGAGACGTGTGAGTCTGATGAGTTAAAATCTGTGTGTGATTTTGTTGAGGTGGGTGAGTCTGATGAGTTAAATAAATTAAATAGTGTGAGCAAGGATGATGAGCCTAAATTTGTGTTAGTATTGCCGTACTCAGAAGGTTTTAAGGATTATAAAGTGAAGATAAGAAAGCAGTTAGGGAATTTAAACTATAGGATAGTGTCAACTTCATGGAAAGTACGCAATATGTTTATTAATAAGTCAAAGACTCCGGTTGAATTGTGTTCCGATCTCGTTTATCAGTTTACATGTAATGGGTGTAATGCCACATACATTGGAGAGACTTCCCGTCATCTCTGTATTCGAGCTCGAGAACATTGTAGACCGAAGTCTTTGACACATATTGGTGAGCACAATAAGGGCTGTAAGATTAAAATAGGTATGTCTGATTTTAAAATTTTATTAAAAAACTTCGATAATTATTGGGAACGTGTGATTTGTGAGGCGTTGTTGATAAAATCATTGAATCCGAAAATTAATGTGCAGAATGCTGTAAATACTTGTGTGTTGAGTGTTTTTAAATAAGCTTTTGTGTATTGTATGTATTGATTGTTGTGTTAAATTAAATAATTGATAAAAAATTTTTAAATTTTTAAATTATTAAATTAAAATTTTAAATGTTAAAGTTTTTAAAAAATAATATTTTTATAAAATAAAAAATTTTTATATATAATTAAATTTGTTTAAAATCCTTTATTTAATGAGTATTATATCCCACCTGATGATGACAGGAAAACTGTCGAAATTAATCGTGAAAAAAATGTTTGATTGGCGTTATCTTATAATAATAATAATAATAATAATAATAATAATAATAATAATAATAATAATAATAATAATAATAATAATAATAATAATAATAATAATAATAATAATAATAATAATAATAATAATAATAATAATAATAATAATAATAATAATAATAATAATAATAATTAATAATAATAATAATAATAATAATAATAATAATGATAATAATAATAATAATTGTTTCGACCAGTCAGAGGGGGATTGCCTCTGACTGGCAGTTTGTTTGCAGTTTTTTATATCGCGTCTGTGTGCGCGGTATGATTAGATCGAATTCTGTTGGTGTGCGCACACAGACGCGAGAAGTAGGTTTATTTTGATATTGTGGTTTTATATATTAATTTGTAGAATAATAATCGTTTGGCTGAATCAATCGATTTATATTTTCTGAAATTGTAGATTTTTGAATGGATATAATTTGGTAATTCGGATTTCGTTTTAGTTGAAATATGGAAGAAAATGAATGTCTGAAATGTCGTATTCCAATGAGCAATATAAGGAAGATTATTTTCTCACCTGAAGGGAGATTATTTCAAGTCGAATATGCATTTAAGGCAATTGCATTAGATGGATTGCTTTCCGTTGGTATTCGAGGCAATAATTGTGGTGTAGTAGCTACACAAAGAAAAGTTCCAGATAAAATGATTGAGAAGAGTTATGCTACAAGATTGTTTAATATTACTAAAAGTACTGGATGTGTTATGACTGGTATGATCCCTGATTGTCAATCTCAAGTATGTCGTGCACAAATGGAAGCAGCTCGATTTAAATATAAAAATGGATATGAAATGCCTTGTGACATAATATGTCGTTGTATTGCGGATATTAATCAGCTTTACACCCAATCGGCTGAGATGCGACCATTAGGGTGTTCAATGATAGCATTATCTTATGATATTGAAATGGACAAACCGTTATTATTCAAAACTGATCCCAGTGGCTTTGTAGCTGGACATCGAGCTGTTGCAGTTGTGGAAAGCAATTGGAGGCTGAAAGTTATTTGGAAAAGAAACTACGCAAAAATAGAGCGTGTGATACTATCAATTACAGAAAGATTCTTTTGACTTGTTTTAGACGAAAACAATAATAATAATAATAATAATAATAATAATAATAATAATAATAATAATAATAATAATAATAATAATAATAATAATAATAATAATAATAATAATAATATCTTTATAAATAATAATAATAATAAAAATAATAATAATAACATTAATATAACTTTGCGACATGTTGAATGTGAGTAGTACCCTTGTGACCATTACCCATATATGGTGTCGTATAAACTTTGAGTATATATTCACCGCGCGCATTAATAACTTTAAAATGAGTTATCAAATAAAAAAATCCATTGACAGAACTCTCGAATTTTAAATAATTTGACATTGAAAAGAATTTTTAAAAATTTTTCCTTATGTGGAGGGGAAGGGGTATGTTATCCAGCGGAGTCCTGATCCAGCAAAGTCCTTATCCAGCGGTGCCCATCCTTCTACTTTAAAGAAATATAATATGTAACATAAGAAATATAATATGACTCAATGAAATATAACTCATCAATTTAAACAAAGGAAATATGACGTAGCAAAGACGAATGACTCGTCAATTTAAACAAAGAAATATGATGTAACAAAGACATATATTTCATCGATTTAAACAAAGACTTGACTTAATCATACTTTTTAATTATTAAATATATATCACGTTGCGGTATTTTAAAATTTAAATATATTTTAAAAACACATTTTGACGCTAAACTTGACTTATTTAACAAAGACATAATAAAATTATTGCACATGCTTTGCATTATTATTATTATTATTATTATTATTATTATTATTATTATTATTTTCAAAAACAAGTTCAAAGTATTATTTTATATATATATATAGTCTGAGTTTATCCGACAAGATATTCTATGGGTACTGCTCACAAGGGTAATGGTCGCAAAGATACAACTAAAAATATTCAAGGCAATAAAATCATTAAACAAAGAAATTCTAAATATTGAGATACTCATAGTATAATTATAATTATAATTATAGTTATTATTATTATTATAATTATTATTAAATGATGATTGCTTGGTAGCAGCATTTATTATTTAAAACAATAAAATGATAATTTAAGCCTTTTGCTGCAAATAATGTATTTAATGAAAGAATTTTCGACTATACGATAGTCCTTGTTATTATTATTATTATTATTATTATTATTATTATTATTACATAGTGTATAAAATTGATCATAAAGGCACTGCTAAATATATTCAAGACAATAAAATCAATACATTTCTTAAATAATTTAACCACATCATCGAAAATAATAATGTTCAAATAATCATCATCTGCTGGATCATGGAAATCATATGGATCATCTGCCGAAACATCTTCTGTTGAATCTATAAATATATTGGTGTCACCTCCCCTATAATGGCTATATGCCAAACTTTGTTTTTTATTCACCCAATTTCGCTTATCATCTCTACATATAAATGCCCTTTTATTATTTTTAATACTAAAAAGTTGGTGATTCTTCGATTTTATTCTAAACTGAGAGAGTGTGTATATTTTATTTTGATCACGACCCAAATTTTTGACATTTCATGCCAAAAATTTTATTGCGACCCACATGACAGATTAATTTTAAAATAAATGTTTATTTAATGAGAATAACTCTATTTAACTCTAGTTATTCTAGTCATCGCGACCCACCAAAAATTCTTTCGCGACCCAAAAATGGGTCGCGACCCATAGTTTGAGAAACACTGGTTTAAATAACAATCTAGATATGACTGATATGTTAGTCCAGTATCTTTCATACTAGTCCCCTTAGCCTTTATACTTTCCTCATCACCCATTAATCTGTAATATTTAGGTCTCAATAACACACAATCTTTATATAATAGTCCTTTATTCTCGTCTTTGAATTTACCAATGACAGAATCAAGGTTCCTACTATATAAAGGATGATTTGGTTCATAATTCGAAGTGTCTTATAATTGATCCCTAATCATCGCCGGTAAAAAAATGTCAAGAGTACAATGTTTAATTTCCAAAAAGAAGGAATCATTGTCCCTAGCAACGATATTAATTTCACAGTTGATTTTGTCGCGATATTTTTGTACATCCTGAATTTGGATAAATCTAGTACAGTTTGACCAATGTAACTAGGTCTGTCCAAACACACTGAATCCTTCATCAATAAAACAGAAATCAGGTCATCATCAATTTTCGTGTTTTTCTAAAAGTCGGTTTAAAACAAGATGTTAATAATTTCTGTGCAGAATTACACAGATGCAAATTAAAACGTTTTTTAAAATTTTCAACAGTCTTAACGAAAAGACTTTGGTTTAATAATTTATAAAAGTTTTTGTCAAGTTTAGATGTCGACGCTGCTCGTAACGCCGTATTTGTATTTCTATAATTTATGAAAATTTTATCTTGTTTAAATTTAATTGCTCTATGTGTTTTTGATATTTTAACACCTAATTTAATTAAAATTTGCATAAGTCTCCAATGAAGAATGTAGTTCCTCTTGGGTTGTGTGTAAGCAGCAGCTTCTCAATTTCCGAACCGGGTACACACATCTTTTCAGTGTCAGCAGGAAGACCATCCAGTTTATCGAGAATTGGCGTCGGTATTTCTAAATCCACTTCTATGGTGTAACCATAATCAAGCAGAACTAAATTTACCGTTGTGCACTCAACAATTATATTATTTAATAAATTATCATCTGTAAACCATGCTTAGTTACTGCATGGTAATGGATCACTTAAAGCCCAGTCATATAAATTATTCATATCCATGTAAAGCAATGCGGTATCCGGGTCTGTTTTTACATAGTTCCTTATTTACAAAAGTTAGTCCGCCACGGATACCGCCCTCAAAAAAGTTATACATCAAAAATTGAAGTACATGATGTTTCAAGCCAAATTCTCTGAGCTCTCTCATATTCAGCGGGCATCACATCTTTCCAAATAGGAGGTAACTGACGAGTGCTATGCAAAACCTCTAAGGAAGTTGTGGCATCATAAGGAAAAATTCCCTTTGCAGTAATTATTGTACCCTGAAATTCTGATTCGGTCAAGAGTAAAGATGTTAATGTTTTGACAGCATTATTTAAAAACTCGCTGACAAATTCATAAGAGTCTATAAATTTAACGGTTAATGAGTCAATTCTAGCAAAAAGACTAAGGATTTTCTCATTGGTTAAAGAAATATAGATTATATTCCATCAAATGATATTTTGAAAGGCCAATTTTCAAGATATGATGCAGATCATAACCCTTTAAATTATGAAATACGACAGGAAGGGTATGTCTAATTTGCCTCGACAGATTACAAGTGGTACAAGCGGCACCAAGATATACACCAGTAAAATGGTCATGGTCCCTAACTGGACTAGCTAAATGTTTATTGCACAAATAGCATGATGTGCTGTTTTCAAACATTAATTGTTGTTCATCTGTAATTATCATTTTCTTTTGATAACATTTATAATAATAAGGTGTTACAATATATTTCCCTATCATTTCAATTTCAGTAAGAAATTGATCGACGCAATCTAAACCGGTGAATGACTTATAAATTTTTACGCCCGTAAAACTATTAATAAAAAGCATACCAGCAGAAATAGGCAGATGACGTTGAAAGTATCGAGTGTCCTTAGGTAAGATAGCCTAAAAGTCCGCGTAAATAACAAAGGTAGGAGTGACGGTTTTACTCCAATCAGTAAATTCTAAATATTTATTTTTAAGCAATGTTTACAAAGTAGTACCTAGCTGACATTTATCACAAAGACCTCTATGTCTATTGAAAGTGTCGTCATTCCTAAAACCGTTTAAACACCTAGGACACCACTGGCTACAAATCCTAACAGGAGTGATTGAACTATTCCTACAATTAAGTAATCTATTTAGGTCTGTGATTGCTAGATAATGATAGTTATCATCCTTTTCAATCAATAATAAATATATAGGTATGGCTCCTACTATGTTACTCCTGCATATTATATCAATAAAGGGATGCTCCATAACTGCATCTTCATCAGAAAAGTCTATCAAAGCCTTTTCGTTGTAAGTAAGAACATTAATACTATAACCTGGATTTTGTTGTTCAAATTTACATATATTACATATCAGAAATTGTAGGAATTAGGACGATTTCTATATTGCCTATTTATACTGTCATATTTAATAATTGACAAGAAACTATACAAGAAACAGAAGTGGTCATTATTAACAGCATTTATAAGACAGCTTAAGTTTCTTAGTGATCTTGGGGTTTCAATAAAACCTTTGCCACTTAACCGGCTTATTTCAGAAAATTTAGTCAGAAAAAAGCTTATGTAATCAATTTTATTGATAGTCCGATTACTACCTTTCTGATTAATAATTATTATTTTTTCATTTAAACGAACAATACCTTCGTCAATGAATGTATCGCTCCAAACTCAGGCGGAATTCGAGATTACAAAAGATTGTAACTCATCATCTTTTATGAATTCCACCTTTAGACAAAATTGAATTTTACATGATTTTAATTTATTTACATAAAAATATAATTTATTTATTAAAATGTCTGATACAGAGACCGCTTTCAAATCCAAAAACGAAACGTCCATTTTTAATATAATATGATTATTATTTAAATCACTGTTGACATCTACGACACAAAAACCTATTTAATATTATTATTATTATTATTATTATTATTATTATTATTATTATTATTATTATTATTATTATCATTAGTGTTATTATTAACAATTTCATCATCATCACTTATGGTGGTTATTTCATCATCACTTATTGTGATTACATCGATAACTTTCGATTTTTTAATTGGTATTAAATTTATTTTTTCGTTATTTTTTCTTTTATTCGTTTTAATAAGATTATTTATTCGTTCATTTAATTTATTTACTTGGTCTTTTAGATTAATTATTTCGTTTGTATCATTGCTGATGGTATTATTATTATTATTATTATTATTATTTTTGTTGATATTATTAGTGTTATTAATGTTATTATTATTGTTGATATTATTATTAGTGTTACTAATGTTGTTAACAAACTATTTGTATAAGCTAAAGTATAGGGATTTCTTAGAAGGTTTAAATTTTTGGAGATGGGATCTATGCTTATTAAAAGATTCCTTATATGATATAACTTCAATAACCTCACATTTAGACCATAGGAATTAGGTGACACCGTTATATTTATGACTATAATAGATTTACATTATATCATCACAGTCATTATGATATTGACTATTGCAAAGATTTTGGTATTTCAAACATATGAAAAAATAATCTTTATCATAAAACTTTTAAAAATATTAATAACATTTTAATGATCATTATTTTATTTTCAAAGTTTAAGATATTTTTACATAAGATATTATTCAAAATTGTCTTTTAAATAGTATCTTTTAAAAAACATCATATAATTTAACTAATCTTTTGACAAATAAGATATTGTGTAATTTAAATAGTGCCATAAAAATAATAAAATCATCAAATTAAATTATGATATGAAATAATAATAATAATATCCAAAATTATTAATAGTATTATTATAATCTTATATAATATAAAATTCATATAAAATTCATATAAAATTCATAAATGTTCATTATTATTATTTAAAAAACTTATAAAATAAACTCTTACATTTTTATCCTTTCGAAAGATGAAATTCTCCAGCAGCATCAGACCCAGCAGAAGGATTATTTATTATGTTTTGATCTAAAACCGTAATATTAATATTAATAATATAAGTAAACGATTACCATTGATTCTATTCTATGTGTAAGGAGTTAGTAAATGTCTATATAAAAAGACAGCAAGCGAAAGAAATTGGCACAACTAGCAACTTAGAAGTGGGGAACAAAGTATTGGTGAAACAAGAAATTAGAAACAAAGATCACGAGAGATATGAAGGACCATACACAGTAATAAAACGAAATCATTAAAGAAGTTTTTATTAATTGAAAAAAAACGGGAGAAAAATAACGAGGAATATAGAAAAGTTAAAGCATTTTAAAGAAGGGAGGATGTAAGGAGTTAGTAAATCTCTATATAGAATTATTATGGTTAAATGGTAGAAGTGAGATCAGTTAGTAGAAATAATTATTTCTGTTAAATTTTTATATTTAAATTCTATATTAAATTATATCATATTATATAAAATTATATTAAATTAAATCAATTAAATGTATAACCAGTAGTTACATTAATATTAATAATTATCACGCCTCGGTGTTTAAATACACTAGTAAACGGCATAATTTTGAAGTTGTTATAAAAATAAATGCATGAAGAAGACTTGAATTTAATTGCGTCTAACATGGCGACCACGACCACGGATTTATTGATAAGCAGACTATTACCTGAGAAATTTTAAAGGCAATGATTTAGAAAATTTTATCAAGGATTGTCAAAGGTTTTTTGGCGCGACAAAAACAACAATTAAGATGCAAGTAATATTAACTACAACATTACTTGACAGATCGCTAATGGAAGATTATGAAGCAGCCAAAGGAAAAACTATGGAAGGGAAACTTCGATGTGCATTTTCGAAACCGACATCATTAATGGATGATCTAAAAGAAACTTTGAGTTATGAACAAAGATCAGATTCAGCCGAAACTTTTATAGAGAAAATTAAAAAGATGACAAAGAAATTAATAGCGCACAAATGGGATGAAGAAGAAATAGAAAAATGCCTGCTTACAAACTGTGTAAGAGATCGAGTAGTTAAAAAAGAGATCGAGATGAAAGATTGAAAACACCAGAAGAAATAAAAGCAACAATAAAGAAATTAGAAAAGGTAAACAAAATTATGGGTCATATTAATGTTGTAAAGACTTCACCGGTTGTTCAAAACTACAGAAGCTACAGAGATTTTGCTCAAAGAGGAATGCTAAACGGAAATAATAATTTCAAGCAGCGAAACGTCAGTAACCGACAAGTGGAATGCTGGAAATGCAAGAAAACTGGTCATGTTAGTCGAGAATGCCAAATGAAAAAGAAAATGACGTGTTTTGCATGCGGAGTTGAAGGCCACGTACGGCGAGAATGTTCAACGATTCAATGCCAGAGATGTCACTTACGTGCACACAAGGAGATTGACTGCTATACAAATTTGGAAAGAAGGAAGTTTCAAAATAATTCAAACATGAGAAACAATATTTATTATGCCCATCGAACCACAAGCTATCAACAAAAGATCAACAATCCAGGAAGAACAATTGCAGCAATTGAAGCTAATAATGAGACGATGCCACTTGAGTATTCAGATGATGCAGAAGACAAATATGAGGATATTCAGCACCCAAAAGTACATGCTTCGACACAGGAGACAATGATCGGAGCAATATACTAGGTAATTTTGATATTGATGTAAATATTGGTCATAATAATTTTAATAATATAAATAATCCTTATATATTCCTTTAAATAATTTTAAGTGTTATAGTTATTTTAATGCTGATCGATCTTTAATAAATAATAATAATAATCCTAAGAATCAAGAAGAGTATAATGAAATTAAAGAAGCAGAATATAATAATAAAATAGTAAATGGAAATGTTTATAAATTTATTAAAAAGGCAGAAGATAAATTAGAGAGAAAGGAAATTGGGTGGATTAATGAAATATCAGAGGAGCAAAATATTTTCACTAAAGATGAATGGAAACGACCGAAATTGAGTTATAACAAAATGCAAGGTAGACCGAGGACAACTCTTGAAATTCAGGGCTATAGAATGGAATGCTTACTAGATACAGGAGCAAAAGTAAATGTAATGGCAGAAGCAGTTGTGGACAAATTAGTGAATGTGAAAATCATAAAAACAGATGAGATGTTAAGATGTGCAAATGATAGTAAATTAGAGACAATCGGAAAAATATATATTGATATTTGAATTGGTAATATGGAAAGAAAAATAACATTTATAATAGTTAAAAATATTGTTCCAGATATAATAGGCGGAGTGGAATTGCAGAAAGAGTTTGGAATTGAATTAAACTACATCAAGCAAAATGAAGAAGGATATAATGAATTTGTGAGTGAAATAGAAGCTAGATTTGGGGAAAAGATTACAGATAACGAGAGATGTCAAAAAGCAATAGAAATTCTAAGATTAAACGAAAATAAAAGACTGTTAGAGATTGTTAAAAACAACAAAAGTGTTTTTATGGCTAATAACTGGGATATCGGATGAACTGATTTAATTGCACATAAAATCATCACAAAAGAAGGGCCAATTATGATAAAACCCAGAAGACAACCCATCAATTTAGAGGAGAAAATAAATGCTGCCATACAAGTTTTAGAAAATAATGATATCATAAGAAGATGTAATTCACCTTGGAATACGCTGTTAGTATGCGTGTGGAAAAAAGACAAAAAAGATATCAGACTTTGTTTAGATTTTAGACAGCTTAATAAGATTACTGAAAGACAAGCTTTTCCTATGCCGAATGTAGAAGAAATTCTAGATACATTACATGGATCTAAGTACTTTAGTTTTATAGACCTTGGGAACGCTTATTATCAAGTGAAATTGGACATAGAATCTCAAGAAAAGACAGCATTTTCTACTAAAGAAGGGCAATTTTGTTTTAATAGAATGCCTTTTGGCATTGCGGCGGCACCGGGTACATTCCAAGAATTAATGATAAAAATATTGAAAGATCTATGGAAAGAAGGAGTTATGGTGTATTTAGACGATATTTTAATTTTTACAAGAACAATTGAAGAACATTACTATGTGTTTGGAAAAGTTCTAGAGAAAATAAGGGAAGCTAAATTGAGAATCAACCCAGAAAAATGTCAGTTATTAAAGAGCGAAGTAAAGTTTTTAGGGCACATTATTAACAGTCAGGGAATTCGGACAGATAAAAGTAAAATTGAGGCTATTAAATCATTTCAGAGGCCTAAGTGTATAAAGAATTTGAGAAGCTTTTTAGGTATATGTAGCTATTATCGGATATTTATTAAGGAATATGCAACAAAATCAAGAGCGCTAGAAAGCATATGTGGAAGCAATAGTGAAAAAATAATCTGGACTGAGGAATGTGAGAAAGCTTTAGAAGAAATGAAAATGGCGTTGACTACAGCGCCAATTCTCGTATTTCCAGATTTCAAGAAAGAATTCATATTAGATACAGACGCAAGCTTTGATACAATTGGAGCTGTATTATCACAAAGAGATGAAATGGGTCATGAACACGTTATTGCATATGGATCCCATGCAATGAGTAGCCATGAAAGAGGATATTGTATAACACGAAAAGAGCTTTTGGCTATATATTATTTCGGTCGCCATTTCAACCATTATTTATACGGTAAACGGTTTGTTTTGCGCACTGATCATAAAGCAATAACTTTTATGTTAACGACAAAGAAGCCTATAACAGCACAGTTCCAAACGTGGATAAATTACTTGAGCAGTTTGGACATAAAAATGAAGTTCAGAAGAGTACGGCACATACGAATGCAGATATGATGTCTAGAAATACATGCGGCAAATGTGTACAATGTTTGATGGACCATGATAACCTCAAATCAGGGCGATTAAAAACTAGATTGTTAACATTGATGACCGAAAATAATGGAAATGAATGGCAAAGAGATAAAGCAGAAATACAAGATATAAAAGATCAAATAAATGAAAGGAAAAATAATAAATATATATTAAAAGGAAATATTATCTATAGCAATCAAAACAAAATATGGATACCAGAAACAAAAAGACGAGAAATGATTAAGGAAACACATTTATTATTATGCCACGCAGGAGTAGAAAAAGTTATGAAATATATTAGGAACAATTTTGATATGGAAGATTTGCTAAATGAAGTAAAAGAGACTATTTCAATATGTGAAGCATGCCAGAAAAACAAAGTTTTAACTACAAAGTCAAAAGAAAAAACCTAAGTAATTCAAGCTTAGGAACCTATGGAGAAAATATACATGGATATTTGCGGTCCATTAAGAGAAACCTTCAGAGGAGAAAAATATATTTGTGCAATAATCGATCATTACAGTAAATACATATTTCTAATTCCTATTAGAAAGCAAGATGAAAATACAATAAAGGCAGTTTTGTTAAATAATTGGATATTGAAATTTGGAGACCATAAGGAACTACATGTTGATTGTGGAAAGAATTTTGAAGCAAATAGTATTAAAGAACTAGCAAAGGCAGCAGGAATTGAGTTGATATTTTCGAGTCCGTATCATCATAATACTAATGGTGTAATTCAAAGACAATTTCGTACTATAAGAGACTATATTAACGCGTCACTCAGAGAAGGAGTTAAAAAAAGCCTGGCAGAATTAATACCTGATATAGAATACGTTTTAAATGCGAAAGCTCAAAATACTACTGGAGTGAGTCCAGCAGAAATTATATTTGGAAGAAAGATTAATAGATCGCAATGGCATAGTAATAATGAAGTGGATAGAAATGAAAACATGTGGAAATTAGAGGCTAAAAGACAGCAAGCGAAAGAAATTGGCACAACTAGCAACTTAGAAGTGGGGAACAAAGTATTGGTGAAACAAGAAATTAGAAACAAAGATCACGAGAGATATGAAGGACCATACACAGTAATAAAACGAAATCATTAAAGAAGTTTTTATTAACTGACGAAAACGGGAGAAAAATAACGAGGAATATAGAAAAGTTAAAGCATTTTAAAGAAGGGAGGATGTAAGGAGTTAGTAAATCTCTATATAAAATTATTATGGTTAAATGGTAGAAGTGAGATCAGTTAGTAGAAATAATTATTTCTGTTAAATTTTTATATTTAAATTCTATATTAAATTATATCATATTATATCAAATTATATTAAATTAAATCAATTAAATGTATGACCAGTAATTACATTAATATTAATAATTATCACGCCTCGGTGTTTAAATACACTAGTAAACGGCACAATTTTGAAATTGTTATAAAAATAAATGCTTGAAGAAGACTTGAATTTAATTGCGTTTAACACTATGTTTGATTCTATGTTTTTTTATACAAAACAGTTAATATATGACTAAATAATGACCTATAAGTTCATGTCTTTATTACTGAGTGCTTTGATACTTTGCACTGTGCATGAATTGAACATCTATTATTATTTAACTTTTTAAGTCAATTTTTAACGAAAACTTTTATAAATTTATTTTAAAACTCAATTTTTAATGGAAATTTTTATGATATAATAATAAAAATAGTAATAGTAATAACAATAATAGTAAAAAAATTAATAGTAATAATAATAATATTATTATTATTTCAACCAAATACTATACAACACATAAAAAATAACTAAATTAATAAAGAACAAAAGTAAAGATATAAAATTTATTGATCGAGTATTTGCTTATAATAAGCTCTTCTTAATTCTACCAGTAAAATATGAACAATTTCATTCTTATTATATTCTTGGCAGCATCTACACTTAAAGGACAAGGTAATTTTATAGGATCCATACACACTTCACAATCTTCTAGGCATTTAAATCTTGATTCTTGGACAGAATCGTAATTCGTATAATTTCTTCTATATTGATCCACGTTAATTGCTTGATTCTATAAGCTAATAATTCTTAAGCGCAATACGAAAGTCTATTCTTTATATTCGGGAACAATTCTTCCATCTTTGTTAATATTATTTTGAATATATATGCTTGCTTATCGTCATCCATTTTTTTGAATTTATATTTTTGTAGATATTCAGTTAATTTAAACACATTTAATTTAATTAACATAATAAATATTCCAATATTTCTTCATTTGTTGTGATATTTATAGTTAATGATTTTATGAATTTCTGAATTTCACGAATTTTATTAAAATAATCAAATGTTTTAATCCCTAATATAACCACTTTACCGCTTGAAAAACATTTACACATAAAGGGTTAAACTTGAGAATACGTAAAGCCGGAAATATTTCAGGTTTTCATTGACAATGCATTTAAATCAATGCATGTATCGATATCTAACGTTAATGTAATTGATTGGATTTGTAAATCTTGAATCTGATGTTTGAGATCACCTTCTTGTAACGGTTTCTTACATCCCATTATCCTGCATTTCCCGCTCTTGAAGAACAAAATTGGATATTTTCCACTTCTGTCCACAACATGTTGAGGTTTTCCTGATAGGAACTTCATTCCATTTACTAAGCATCTTCCTTATAATTAATGTTGCTTATCAATTTTTGAAATTATTCTAATTATAAACAAAATTAAATTAAATAATTTAATTAAAATGGATTTAAGAAATAACGCGGTATATCAAATTGTAGGACCTAGTGGAAGCGGGAAAACTTTATTTGTATGTAATTTATTACAATAAAACATGTTTAAATCAAAATTTAATAAAATATATTGGCATCGAGGTGCAGATGAAGAGCATGGATGAAGAGAGCAGATGAAGAGCAGTTTCTGTAAATTAAAAATGACAATAATTAAAGGATTTGATAAAAATTGGTCATCTAGATTACGCCAAGGCGATGTTATTATTATCGATGATCTGTACCAGGAAGCAAATAAAGAAAAAGATTTTAATAATTTATTTACAAAAATCAGTAGACATTGTGGAGTTACAGTTGTTTTCATAACACAAAATCATTTTCTTCAAAGTGGAAGTCATAGAACTCGTAATTTAAATGTCCAATATTTAAGTATTTTCAAAAATCCTAGAGATCAAACAATAATTGACTTTCTTGCAAGACAAGCTTATCCAAATAATCAAAAATATTTGATAGATTTATTCCAAGATGCAAAAAAAATTCCTCCTGGATATTTATTTTTTGATTTTACACAACAATGTCCAGATGATATGCGTATTAGAACAAATATTTTTAATATAAACGGTGTTACAATTTATAAACAAAACTGAAAACAATTAAAATTTAATTAATCATCACATTTAAAAAAGTAGTTGTTAAAAATCTTCTGAGTGTTTCGAAAAAAGTTAACAAGAAAACAAAACGTACAAAGAAAATTAAGAAAAGTACGAAAAATAAGAAACAAATCAAGATGTGGATCAAATTATAAACAATCCATTGCGTTAATTAATAATAATAATGAAATTTGAACGAAGTTTACCATATTTTATTGCTTTAATAAAGGCACCAAATTTGAAACGAATATCGATTTTGCAATCTTTTCCATCATTTGTTATTGATGATTTACTTGAAGTTACTATAAATGTTGTCCGTGGTAATGTAAATATAACTAAAGCTAAAAGATTAGTATTGCAAAGACATAAAAATCACTTTTATCTCTAGTTGATACAAAAAATCGTCGTCTAATAAGAAAGATAATATATAAACAAAAAGTTGGGTTTTGGGTGCATTAATTCCTATAGTCTTATCTGCAATTAGTGCAATCTCATCATTAAGTTCTTAATGGGTATCAAGAGTTCATTACCAAATAAAAATATTGTAAATTTTAATATTTTGACAACGTGTTGTAATAATGAAGGAAACGTATCACAAAACAAAAATGAAAAAAGTAAAAAAGGTAAAAACAAACGAGAAAATAAAAGAGAAAAAGTTCAAAACAATATGGACAAACCCAAAAGATCCAGATGGTTTGGTGGTGTAGAAAAATCAACAAAACGAGTGAGTAATTTAAAGAAAAAAATACAGAAATGGTTATCTAATCAATTAGCATATAGTTTAAATAAATGATGTATGGAAAATGGATTTAATGGAAATGATACCTTATTCAAAAATTAACAAGGGGTACAAATATATTCTGACTTGTATAGATGATTTTAATAGATATGGTCGTGCGTTCATATAAAAACTAAATCTGCAAATGAAATGGCTGATGCGATTAAAGAAATGTTTGCAGATGGCAAAACTATTAATTTACAAACCGATTTTGGTAATTAAATTTAATTAATTAATTTTTAAATATTTTATTTAGGTAACCTTTATAACAGCAAAGTTGAAGAGGTCATCAAAGGAATAAACCTCTACTCAGTAAAGATACAAGATTTGATTTAGTAAAGATACAAAAACACACTTGACAATACATTTTCGTAAAATAAATGATTATAAAAGATTTTTATGTGAATTTGCCTTCTATAGTTGTCCTCAGACTCATCCAAATAAGGAAGCTAGTAAATTTAATGCCGAATTTCAAAATCCTAAATACTTGGACGATGAATGGGAAGTGAGTAATAAGTAGTAAGGACTCCAGCTCACTTTCAAGTTCCAAGGTCATGAAATGTCAAGATCAAAGATAGACCAATTGAATCATTTATTTTTTAAATTAAAATTTTATTTAATTACTTCAATTTAATTTTTTCTTTTAATTTTATTAATTAATTATTTTATTAAGTATTCAATTTAATAACTTACTTTAATTATTTTTATTTTATTAAATTTAATTAATTAATTAGTTTATTAATATTTTATTTTAATTACTTACGCCATTTAATTATTATTATTATTGTTTTTTAATTTAAATTTTATTTAATTACTTATATTAATTTTTTTTAAATTTAATTAATGAAGTATTTTATAAATATTTTATTTATTTACTTACGTTTTTTAATTATTATTATTATTTTAATTATTATTATTAGCTATTTATTTTATTTATTAATTTTATGAATTTATTTATTTTTTATTTTATTATTTTACATTTATATTTAATATATTCTAACAAGAGCGTAAATTATAATATAATATTTCAATTTGAATGAAATTTGAATTAGAAATTATTTAATTTATTATAAAATAAAACGCTCTGTTAATTTTAAATAAACCGGATATTAATGTTTTCGGAAAAAATAAATAAATAAATAAAAAGACACGAAAATAATAATTTTTTTTTACTTGAAACTAATTATCTAAATTAATTAGACAAATGAATTATTAAATGATAAAATACATTTTATACATAGCTTTCATTACAATTATTTCAATATTTTTATAATCATGTTACAATTTCTTTAAATATTATATAACTTTGTTGCGATTTGATAAAATTAATTATTACTTTTTATCATTTACTTAAATATTTTATTACTTAGTAATATATTTTATTATTTTGTCACGATATGATAAATATTTCATAACTTTATGTAAATTTACTGAAATATGTTATTCATTTGTTGTAATTTAATGAAAGGTTTTACAACTTAATGCAATATTTTATTACTTTGTTGTAATATTTTTTATTATTTTATTATTAGATAAATATTTTAGAAATTGTTTAAGTTTACCGAAATATGCTAATACTATGTTACAATTTGATGAAAATGAATTGATTATAATTTGTGTATGTCGTTTTGAATGTAATAATATAACTTTAGCGTCAAAATGTATTTTTAAAATATATTTAAGTTTCAAAATACTGCAACGTAATGTATTCTTTCCT
>CAUHTR010000091.1:0-212517 GCA_959609185.1 Schmidtea polychroa
TAGGTTTAATTTTAAAAAAGATAGTGTTTTTAAAAGACCCTCAACTATAGAAAAAAATAATACAAATAAAAAAATTAAATTAGATACTTCTTCTTTTGAATCCCAGGTCGGATTGCCTTTTTGTTGAGTCCCAGGTCGGATTGGTTGTTGAATCCAATGATGGATTATTCACTTCCTTTGATTCTTGGGATGGATTAAATATAATACAAATAGGGGGTAATGTACCCATAATACAAAAAGATCTAAAGAGTACACATCAAATTTTAAGTTTAAATACTAGCGACTTAAATATAAAGGAAATAATATTTCCAGAACAATTAATTATAAAATTGAGAGATATTATTAACGAATTAGGCTCCGTTAAAATTCAATTCGGAATAACTATCGAATTTGAAAAAGACGGGGAAATAAAGGTTAATAATATCTCCAATTACGCAAAACCTTTAACTTCAACATTTTTTGATGAAGGTATTAGGGAACTAAATGAGAAAATAACTAATATTACAGAGTTAGGAAGTAGCTGGATCATAAAAAAAATAACAGAAATCCACTTCACTATAACAAAAATAAGTAGGTTAAGTAGATTAAGTGGTAAGAGTTTCATTGAACTACCTACTTGTCTAAAAAATAAATATTGTTTAATTAATATAAAAAACACCGATGATTCATGTTTTTATATAGCATTTTAGCTATTTTAAAATATGATGAGGTTGTTAGACAATATAGAAATAGGACATCCAGTTATAATTTATCAGACTTAATATATAATCCATTAGATTTACCCATGAAATTAAAAGACATTAGAAAATTTGAGGCCAAAAATCCCGGCTTAATAATTAATGTTTTTTCTTATGACAATAGCAAACAATTAACAGATAATTACGTTTTAAAACATCCACATTTAGACATTATACATCGTTCCAAAGTTTTAAATGGAACTGTAATTAATTTACTACTATTAAATAAAGGAAACAATTTCCATTACGTTGCTATAAGTAATTTAAATAGGTTATTGAATTGCCACATAAACACTAGTTGTCCTACACGCATACGTTCATTATGGTGTTATCGGTGTTTGAATGGGTTTAGGTATAAACACGCACTGGAAAAACATGAAATATTATGTAAACGTAATCAATTAGGAACAACTCTTTACACTTTCCCTCAAAATAAATTATTGCAGTTTACTGACTGGTCGAAAACAGTAACTCCTCCTTTTGTAGTTTATGCCGATTTTGAGGCTATTTTACCTTCTGATAATCTTCATTTCCAACGACACATGCCAATATCTGCCGGTCTTTTACTTGTAAATAACTTTGACGGATCTAAATCTTATCAACAGTTCATAGGTTTAGATTGCGTCGAGAGTTTTTTAAGTGCTATAGAGGATATAGCATTAAATAAGGTTCTTCCTTTTTATTATAAAATGGGTAGGAAACCTATGATTAAATTAACGAAAATTGAACAACGTCAATTTCTTAGTGCTTCCGTTTGCTATCTTTGTTTGAAATCTATCGTCGATCCTGTTAGAGATCACGATCATTTTACGGGGAAATACTTGGGTGCAGCTTGTAGCACTTGTAACATAAATAGGAAAATAAATAAAATTTTGCCTATCGTATTTCATAACTTGAAGGGATACGATATGCATCATATACTTATATACGGATTAAATAAATTTAAAAATTGGACTTTAGGTTGCATCCCAATAACGACTGAAAAATTCATTTCTTTGATTGCTCATTTAGGCAAAATTAGCTTAAGATTCATTGATTCTTATCAATTCGTCAATGATTCTTTAGCTAAAGCAGTCAAAACTTTGAATTCTTTGCCTTTTACTAATTCTGCTTTTTCTGGTACTATAGTTTCTGAAAAAGGAATCTTCCCTTATAATTTCGCCACTTCTTTAGATATTCTCCAAACTACTTATGAATTACCACCAATCTGGGAGGGTGTCACTGAGCTTGAATATGAAAAAGCTCAGGAGATTTGGGTAGAAACTAATTGCGTAACTTTATTAGATTATATGATGATCTACCTAAAACTTGATTGTTTTCTTTTGGCTGATTTCTTTCATCAGTTTCGGTTGAAATCTATTGCTCACAATAGATTGGAACCATTGAATTATTTCGGAATTCCTGGTATGTCTTGGTCTTCTGCATTAATGACTTTAAATGAACCAATTGAGCTCATAACTGAAAACGAAATGTTTAGCTTTTATGAGGGTGGAATAAGAGGTGGTCTTACTTTTGTGAATAAGCATTACGTAAAAACCGACGAGAACATCGAGTTACTTTATATAGATATTAATAATCTTTATGGTTGGGCTCTAAGTCAATCATTACCTTGTGGCGAATTTAGTTGGGTTCTTGATGGATTTGATTTAATAATGGATGAATGTAGGAATTTAAATCTTGAATCTTTGTCTTATGGATACACTCTTAAAGTTGATCTTGTAATTCCTTCTGAGCTTCATGATAAGTTGGAAGATTTCCCTGTAGCTGCTGAAAAAATGAAACCTGCTGGGTCTAAGGTTGAAAAATTATTATTAACTCATCTTCCAAAATCTAATTATGTGATTCATTGGAGATTATTAAAATTATATTTGGAACTTGGTGTTAAAGTAACACGTGTAAATAGGGGTGTAAGATTTAAGCAATCTCCAATTTTTAGAAAATATATAGATACAAATACAGAATTAAGGTCAAAAAGCATAAATAACTTAGATAAAAATTATAATAAATTGCTAAATAACAGTTTATACGGCAAAACAGTTGAAAATTTAAAGAGAAGAATGAATCTTCGTCTTTGTACAACTGCCGGTAAACTAGTTAAATATTCTTCAAAGCCGACTTTTAAAAAATCTATTAAAATAGACGATAATTTAATCGCGGCATTATTGAATTCAGATTCTATATGTTTAGATAGACCAAGTTACATTGGTCAATCTGTACTTGATCTATCTAAACTTAGAATGTATGAATTGCAATATCAGGATCTGGAATCATTTCGCAATGAGTTTAATTGTAAAATTAATATCGTTGCAGGTGATACAGATTCTTTTTTCCTCGAAGTCATTAACTGTAAACTTGAGGTTCTTTTACCTGCAATGATTCGAGATAATTTATTGGATACTTCCAATTACAATAGTTGTCATTCCTTATATAGTAAGAACCTTGATTCAGTCATTGGAAAGTTCAAAGACGAGAATAAAGGTCTTAAATATAAGGAATGTGTTTTTCTTAGACCTAAATGTTATAGCTTGTTGGGTGATGAGGAAACAAAAATGCTAAAGGTGTAACATTGAAAGGTAGTGACATAAAACATCAGTCATACCTGGATTGTTATAACACTAACCAGATTTTTTCGGTTCCTCAGACTAAAATAACAAGCAAAAATCATCAAATTTTTACAATTAAAAACATAAAAATAGCACTAACAAACAAAGACGACAAAAGGGTTTGGGTGGGGAAAAATACTAGTCTTGCATATGGGCATGTAAGATTAAGTGAATTAAATATTGGAGAAAATGTTGGAGAAATTGTTGCAGAAAATGTTTCAGAAAATGTTGGAGAAAATGATGGAGAAGATGAGGAAGAATTAAATGAAGATTTTGGAGAAGATGAGGAAGAATTAAATGAAGATTTTGGAGAAGATGACATCGATATCGATGACGTTATTTTGTCCTATGAGGACTAATTTTATTAAATAAAAGTTTATATCTATACATTTGTTATTTGTTTGGTAAATTTTTATGTTTGTTATGTGTCTAGTTCATTTTTATGTGTTTAGTTAATGTTTATATGTTTTGTTATGTGTCTAGTTATTTTTATGTGTTTAGTTAATTTTTTATGTGTTGTATAGTATTTGGTTGATATATTATTAATATTATTTTTATTATTATTATTATTATTATTATTATTATTATTATTATTATTATTATTATTATTATTATTATTATTATTATTATTATTATTATTATTATTATTATTATTATTATTATTATTATTATTATTATTATTATTATTATTATTATTATTATTATTATTATTATTATTATTATTTCATAAAAATTTCCATTAAAAAATTACCATTGAAAAATGTTTCATTAAAAAATTTCAATTCTCAAACACCTTCTATTATTTTGTAATTAAATTTAAAAATCTTACTTTAATTTACTTATTACATTACTTATTTAAAAATTATTACTTTAATTTACTTATTTAAAATTTTTTACCATTGATTACTTAATTTTAAAATTTGGACCTTAATTAACTTTAATTTAATTTTTTAGAACCTTAATTTAGTTATTTGTGCCCATTCATTACTTTAATTTAATTTTTTAGGACCTTAATTTACTTTATTTTAATTTTTTTAGAACCATTATTTACTTAATTTTAAAATTTGAACCTTAATTTAATTAGTGGAGCTCTTAATTAACTTTAATTTTAAATTTTGAACAATTATTTACTTTAATTTAATATTTTAGAACCTAAATTTACTTTAATTTAAAAATTTGGACCATTATTTACTTTAATTTAATTTTTAGAACCTTAATTTACTTTAATTTTAAAATTTGGACCATAATTTACTTTAATTGAAAAATCTTAGCCCATAATTTACTTATTTAGACCATAATTTACTTTATTTCAAAACAAAATCTGAACCTTGATTTACTTAAATTTTTTAGACCCATCATTTACTTTATTTTTAAATTTTAGACCCATAATTTGCTTTATTTTAAAAATTTACTATGCGTTTTTAATGTAAACCACCTTTTCTATTGAAATTCTCATGACCAAGAAGATCCCCTCACTATTGTGTGAAAAATCCATGCTTTTTTATTGAAGACTACCTTTTTCTATTGAAATTCTCAGGACCAAGGAGACCCACCCAAATAATATTTATCCTTGGCTTGTTTATTGAAAAAAAATTTTGTATTTAAAATCCCAGAAAACATTGGGCATTACGGCAACAATTATGTATTCAAAAAATGTCTACGGAAAAAGTTATACAATCAAAAGTTTGCAACATTTTTTACCCCCCCCCCTATTGTTCCCGTAGGCCACTATCTACCTACTGTTGAGAATCCTAATAACCTTGAAGATGAGGCTGCTATGTCAGATGATGGTCAATTTGTATTGTCTGAGTTAATTGAAAAAAGGTTAATTGAAACATACCTTATGACAAGTGATCTAAAAAATACAAATTCATTTTCTTTTCACTCGAATCAATTATTATTATTAAAATTAATATTTTTATTATTATTATTATTATTATTATTATTATTATTATTATTATTATTATTATTATTATTATTATTATTATTATTATTATTGTTAGAGTGTTAATTTCCTATATTGTTCTGAATGCGTTATTTTAAATTATTTGTTATTTATTTATTTGATAATTCGTGCTGTATTAGAAAAGTTGTAGAACCCAGCCGAGTCTCCTTTAAATGAAACGGTCTTGGGACAGCTGGGGTGAATGTATGTACTGAAAAAAATACTTTATTTATAAAACAATAAATAACAGTTTTACAATTCCAAACTTTATTAAAAAACAATAAAAGTAAGACCTTAGTTATTGGTTTTGGTCTCCCTTTTTCTTATTTTAGTCTTTGGCTTCTTTCTTCTTGGATAGTTTCGTTAATGTACGGTTACAGATAGTACTTCCAATAGAAATTTATTAGAGTGAATAGGCTGATAGATTTGGATTATATTCTTGCCACGAACAATTTCTAGAATATTTCTTATAATTTATTGATTTTTTTTAATTTGTGATCCATTTTCTATAGCGATAATTTACTATGCTAAATTATCGCTATATAGTTTATTTTTTTAAAAAAAAGATAAAAAACCTTCTCCACGTGCAACGCGCAGAATTGTTACTTACATGGAACTAAAACAACCAACATAAAAAAAAATAAAATATAACAATACATTGCAATTATTATTAATAATAAAATAATAACATTAAATTTCAATATTTATATTCAAATTATAATATACGTTTTCCGTTACTTTGGATCTTATCATAAATGTTACATTAGTGTACCAAATTGCTACATTTTACCCAATTTTTGTAACACGGCCAGTTTTTATAGTCCATTAACTGTTGCGCATAATAAACAAATAATCTCAAGAGTAATCCATTTGAAAATTAAAAATGATTAATTTGTTATTTATTTAATGTTTTATATAAAAAGTAACACTAATTGAATAAAAATGTGTTATAAATACAGTATTCGCCTCTATAACACGGTAGATTGGTTCCGTGTTATAGGAAAACGCGTTATACGAGAATCCTCTTACAACGCGCTCGTATGACGTCGTATAAAGCGTTGCGTGCAAATGATTCATGTTTAACTCTTCTCATTAAAGGGATTTAAATTGAATATTTTAAATTGAAAAAATAAAAGCCTTGAAACTGATATTTTTAGTTTTCGTGTAATTTTCGATCTCTGGTACAAAGCAGTTGTAAAACCAGTCGTGAAATATAGCAGCTGTGACCCATGCTTTTTTTTCTCTCTAGTAAACGGGAAGTGTTGTCTTGTCAATCAATACCTTTCATTGCCTGTGGGCTTAAGAAACAATTGATTAACATTGGCTTTGAATATTATGCAAAGAAACCCTTTTTCAAACCTCTTAAACCAGTCATTACTACTGACAAAATTTGATTTTGGCTTATCGGAAGAAACACTTTTCAATTCCTTTAAATGAGTAAACCTTTTTGGGCTTTTGCTTTCATTAAACAATTATTTATTGGAATATTATTTTAATTTCAATCTTCTATCCAAATCTTCAAACATTCTGTTTTTGGTATTAACGAATATTTTACACATGGAGATTTACTTAAGGCCTGCAACGATCTTGACCAGTGGTGGAGAACATTTTTATTTCCATAGGCTGCATTGAAATTTATCGCCTCCAAATGAGGCCGCATTCAAAAAGTATTTTAACATTTGTTAGACGCAATTAAATTCAAATCTTCTTCAAGCATTTATTTTTTATAACAACTTCAAATCTGTCTCGTTTACTAGCGTATTTAAACACCGAGGCGTGATAATTATTAATATTAATGTAATTATTGGTCATACATTTAATTGATTTAATTTAATATAATTTAATATAATATGATATAATTTAATATAGAATGTAAATATAAAAATTTAACAGAAATAATTATTTCTACTAACTGATCTCACGTCTACCATTTAACCCCAATAATCCTATATAGGAGTTTACTAACTCCTTACAACATTAATTAATTTCATTTTAAATCTTTTGTTTATAATCAGTCTCCAGATTTAAAAAATGCAGCTGTACGAAATATTCTGGAAATTTTTATTCTGAATCGAAAAATTGATGCAAATAAGTCATCATTTTACAAATGAGTGCTCAATAATCTTATTTATTCTTCTGCATACGTTTTGTATTTATGAATGTGAATGATTGACTTTTATATTTCGTTCTGTGTACTAGGCGAGTAGGTAGTTAGGAGCCCCCCGTTCTGCTGCAACTTTTGATTACGCAATTGCTGCAACTCACATTTTTTGCTTTCAGGGATTTTTGGTCCAAATTTTTTTTTATCAGACTATAGTGACGGGGTCTCGATGGTCCTGGGATTTTCAATACAAAAATTTTTTTTCAATACAAAAATCCGACTACCACTAAAAAAGCATGGAATTTTCAGACTATAGTGAGGGGGTCTCGATGGTCCTGGGATTTTCAATACAAAAATTTTTTTTCAATACAAAAATCCGACTACCACTAAAAAAGCATGGAATTTTCAGACTATAGTGAGGGGGTCTCGATGGTCCTGGGATTTTCAATACAAAAAAAATTTTTTCAATACAAAAACGATGGTCCTGGGATTTTCAATACAAAAATTTTTTTTCAATACAAAAATCCGACTACCACTAAAAAAGCATGGTAATTTAAGGTCTCAGGATATTTTCAATACAAAAAGCTGGTCTACACTAAAAAAGAGTGGTAATTTAAGGTCTCAGGATATTTTCAATACAAAAATCCGACTACCACTAAAAAAGCATGGTAATTTAAGGTCTCAGGATATTTTCAATACAAAAAGCTGGTCTACACTAAAAAAGAGTGGTAATTTAAGGTCTCAGGATATTTTCAATACAAAAAGGTGGTCTACACTAAAAAAGCATGGCAATTTAAGGTCTCAGGATATTTTCAATACAAAAGGTGGTCTGCATTAAAAAAGAGTGGCAATTTAAGGTCTCAGGATATTTTCAATACAAATAGGTGGTCTACACTAAAAAAGAGTGGCAATTTAAGGTCTCAGGATATTTTCAATACAAAAATCCGATTATCACTAAAAAAACAGTGGTAATTTAAGGTCTCAGGATATTTTCAATACAAATAGGTGGTCTACACTAAAAAAGAGTGGCAATTTAAGGTCTCAGGATATTTTCAATACAAAAATCCGATTATCATTAAAAAACAGTGGTAATTTAAGGTCTCGGGTTATTTTCAATACAAAAATCCGATTATCACTAAAAAAGCATGGATTTTTCTAGGTCAATTCAGGTGGAGCTTCTTGGTCCTGAGAAAAAGGCGGTCTACAGTAAAAAACGTGGTAAATTTTTCAATTAAAGTAAATTATGGTTCAAATTTTTCAAATAAGGTAATTATGGTCCTAAAAAATTAAATTACAGTTAATTATGGTTCTAAAAAATTAAATTACAGTAAATAATGGTCAAAAATTTTGAATTACAGTAAATAATGGTCCAAATTTTTCAATTACAGTTAATTATGGTTCTAAAAAATTAAATTAAAGTAAATAATGGTCCAAATTTTTCAAATACAGTAAATTATGGTCCTAAAAAATTAAATTAAAGTAAAATAAGGTCCAAATTTTTAAATTAAAGTAAATTATGGTCCTAAAAAATTAAATTACAGTAAATTATGGTCCAAATTTTTCTATTACAGATAATTATGGTCCTAAAAAATTAAATTAAAGTAAATAATGGTTCTAAAAATTAAATTAAAGTAAATAATGGTTCAAATTTTTAAATTAAAGTAAATTTAGGTTCTAAAATATTAAATTAAAGTAAATAATGGTCCAAATTTTAAAATTAAGTAATCAAAGTAAAAAATTAAAATTAAAGTTAAATAAGTAAATTAAAGTAATAATTTTTAAAATAAGTAAATTAAAGTAAATTAAAGTAAGATTTTAAAATTTATTAACAAAAAGTTGAAATAATAGAAGGTGTTTGAGAATTGAAATTTTTTAATGAAAATTTTTATGAAATATTTTTCAATGATAATTTTAGATGGAAATTTTTAAGATAATTTTTAATGAAAGTTTTTATGAAATATTTTTCAAAGACAAATTTTAATAATAATTCAACAACAAACCAACAACTTAGTACCAACAACCAGTAACTTATGAACATGTATTAACAACCAGATACCTACAACTAGTTACTAACAACCTGATACCAACTACTCACAATCGACAACAACCAGCTACTAAGCATTATCAACCAAGTACCTACAACCACATACCAAGTACTAACAACTAAAGAAAAACCAACTAACAACTAGCTACAACCTACCAAGTACTTACAACCCACAACAACCAGCTAACAACTAGCTACCACCTACCCATTAACTAGCTACAACCAGCTAACTAGGTACCAGATACCAAGTACTAACAACCAACATCAACCAGGTACTAAGCATTAATTACCAACTACTTACAACCAACATCAACCAGATACCTACAACTAGATACTAACAACTAGTTACCAACTACTAAGTACCTACAACCACCTACCAACTACTGATAACCAACATCAACCGATACTTACAACTAGATACCAACAACCAGTTACCAACTACTAAGTACCTACAACCACCTACCCATTAACTAGCTACAACCACCTAACAACCAATTACCTGCTACCAAGTACTTACAACTAGATACCACGTACTAACTAACTCTCAAACAACCAGATACTTACAACCAATTACCAGATACCAAGTACTTACAACTAGTTACTAACAACTAGTTACCTGATACTAAGCATTAATTACCAACTACCAAGTACCTACAACCACCTACCCATTAACTAGCTACAACAAACCAACAACTAACAACCAAGTACAAGATACCAAGTACCTACAACTAGATACTAACAACCAGTTACCTGCTACCAAGTACTAACAACCAACTAGCTACCACCTACCATGTACTAACAACCAACACCAACCAGATACCTACAACTAGATACTAACAACCAGTTACCTGCTACTAAGTACCCACAACCAACTAGCTACCATCTAACAAGTACTAACAACCAAAAACAACCAGCTAACAACCAAGTACAAGATACCAAGTACTCACAACCAGCTAATAACTAGATACCAAGTACTAACAACTAGTTACTAACAACTAGTTACTAACAACTAGTTACTAACAACCAGTTGCCAACTACCAAGTACTTACAACTAGTTACTAACAACCAAAAACATGCAACCAACTAGGTACCAGATACCGAGTACTCACAACCGTCAATAACCAGGTACTAAGCATTATCAACCAACTACTAAGTACCTACAACCAACTAGCTACAACCTACCATGTACTAACAACCAAAAACATGCAACCAACTAGCTACCACCTACCCATTAACTAGCTACAACCACCTACCCATTAACTAGCTACAACCAGCTAACTAGGTACTAGATACCAAGTACTAACAACCCACAACAACCAGGTACTAAGCATTATCAACCAAGTACTAACAACTAGATACCTAGTACTAACAACCCGCTAACAACTATATACCAAGTACATACAACCAGATGACCACATGAAATTATTGGTTAAATATGAAAATAATGGTTATAATTAGTTGTTAAGTAAATTATGGTGTAAAATTAAGTAATAAAGAATAATTAGGTAAATTAAGGATAAATTAAGGAAAATTAAGGTTCAAAATTTAAAATTAAGTAACCAATGGTTTAAATTTTTAATTAAAGCTAAATGAGTAAATTAAAGTAATAATTTTTAAATAAGTAAGTAAATTAAACTAAGATTTTTAAATTTATTATCAAATTTATCAAATTTATTACCACCAACTTTTTTGAGAAATGTAATTTATAATGAAAATTTAAATGGAAATTTTAATGGAATAATAATAATAATAATAATAAAAATAATAATAATTCAACAGTTACCAACAATCGGTTACTAAATATTTTTAACTAGATGCTAACAAATACTTACAACATGATACCATGTACTAACTAACTCTCAAACAACCAGATACTTACAATCAACTAAATATTCTTTATTGTATTTTATGAATTGTATTTTTTAAATTAATATTTTTTTTATACAGCTTCTATAATAATTTTAATTACAATCAGTAGAAAAACTTTTTCAAATTTAAAAAAAATGTTGATTTTCATCAAAAAACCACAACTCAATCACTTTAAAACACCTCGTGAAATTCAAAATAATTTAAATTACAATGAAAGACTAATGAATTCTAATTTACAAAACATTCTTCTTTTAATTGATAACTTATTATTGCAAAGTAAAAATCACATTCAATAAATACTTATTGTTGATCACTTTTATTATATATACTCTGAGTTTATCCGACAGGATGTTTTGACCCTCTAAGGGTACTGGTCGTAAGGGTATTAGTCGTAAAGGTACTATTCGTAAAGGTACTAGTCGTAAGTGTATTGGTAACACTCAACCACCACCTACCCATTAACTAGCTACTAACAACCAGCTAACAACTAGATACCAAGTACATACAACCAACATCAACAAGCTACTATGCATTATCAACCTACAACTATATAACAGCAATCAGTAAACAACACTGTACCAACTACCAAATACAAGATACCAACAACTAGATACCAAGTACCAACAATCAACTAACTACACATAAAAATAATAGCAATTAAATACAAAATATTCTTCATCACATACACTATCTTCTTATCAAAATCTAAAAAGTCAACCAACTACTTACAACCAACAACTATGTATTAACAAATTGATCTTTAAAAGAAAATACTTATCACTTGAAAAATTGGATGAAAAATTAATTGAACTCAAGGCATCAATAACTTGGTAAAAATTGATTAAATAATTGTAAAAATTTAAATTATTCAAAATAATTAATAAAAAAAATGTAATTAATGGACAAGAAAAAATTCTAATCATTAATCATCCAGTAAATAAAAAAAATATTTGATCATTCAAGTTGAATCAACTAAGATAATAAATTAATAAAAAATTTTGAAATAAGATCTAATAAATAATTGATTTAGATTGAATAAATTAATTGAAATAAAATTAATTTTAATTATTTTTTTGTAAAAGTAATACATGTACTCAAATTGATTGACTGATTGCTCAAAATATTCAAAAAAATCAGTATAAATTCATTACAATTATCAATGTCGTCAATCTACAATAAAAATAATTATCATTAAATTCCAAAAGAGACAAGATAACTAATGATAACATCTAACAAACCAGTAAATTCATTCAAATGACAATAATTGGTATATCCGAGTGAATTCTCCAATAAAATCATCTAAAAAGCATCAAATTTCCCTGAAATATCTCTATCTTTTAAGATTAGTATCTTATCGGTAAGTACTTGTTAAAGATCATATATTCACCTCAAACTAAAAAGATTCCTTAAAATCCCTTAAATGACTATATTTCAACCCTTAATTCGTATTATTACAAATATCATCTAAAAAGCATCAAATTTTCCTGAAATAACTCTATCCTTAAAGATTAATATTTTATCGATAAATATCCTTAAAAGGTTATATATTCCCCTCAGACTAATAAGATTGATTAAAGTCCCATTTAAATGACTATAATTCTAACTTTAATTCATATTATCACGAATATTTCCCCCATAAAACATGTAAAATAAATTGGTCATTAACCCTAAATAATTTATAAAATCTAATGATAAAACTGGTTATAATTAAATTTTTATTCTAAAAATAAATCACTCTATTTGAAATTTAAAATAATTATTACTGTACAATATAACTGACTAGGTCCCATTGAAAGATTAAATTTATCCATTCAATAAAATATATTTCTTCAAATGATCATTTTTACTGATATTCAACCGATTTAATTACTAATTAAAATCAAGATTTCTTTCAATAAAGATCAATTTTATTTAGTTGTTGTCGATGTTTTAAGTCCATATTTCTAAACTTTTGTCATTCTCCGCCTAAATAAAGATAAAAATAAATTAAAGTTGATATCAATCCCAATTATCTATAAAGATTTCATTGTCAAAACCAAGTAAATCGATCATCATCTCTACTTAATAAAACATTGTTCTAAATTAATTTACTGTGCATTAATCACAACCTAATAAAACGATATAATTATTATTGATTCATAACTAACTGACTAATATATTGACATTTCCTTTAAAACATTGATATTTTACCAACATCACCCTTAAAAAATCATATATTCCCAACCTTATCTGATCTCTCATTAAATCTAACTGACTATATCTCCTTTATAATGATATGTTCCCATCTTAACCCATCCCTCATTAAATTTAACCGACTATATTCCCCCATAAAGACATATATTCCCAACTAAACCAATAAATCTAATCGATAATATCCCATCTTAACAGATCTCTTATTAAATCTAACCGATTATATCCCTTAATTTCCCTAAAGATTCCACCCACTTGAGCCCTTTAATATATATCAATCCTCTTAATATCCTTAGAGAACTTCAAAAAGTATGAATTTTCATAAACTGTTAAAGACACCAGGCATTCTTCCATTGAAATAATTTAGAAGCTAAATAATAAGAGCCCACTAACCAATCAAAATCATGGAAGGGCAGGGGAAAAAATATATTACGTTGCGGTATTTTAAAATTAAAATTTATTTTAAAAACACATTTTGACGCTAAAGTCGACTTATGTAACAGACATAATAAACTCATTATTTTCTACAAATATTTACCATCAAATACCTAACTGGAGATGATATATATTGATTGACCATAATTCTTCATCGATTCAGCCAATCATTTTCAAGCACTGTCAGCAAACTAAATTTCTGTATATCCAATAATAATTATCAAGTAAATTTAAAGTCCCTAATAAAGTTAACTGGTTTCTTAGCTTATGTTTTTTAAAGTGCATCAATGTGTAAATATTCTTAGAAAATTATTGAAAAATTATTTAGTCAAATACATTACAAAGCTACAGCGCCGGTTTGAGATAATTATACGCCCCAGGCGAAAATTATAAAAAGCGCCCTATTTTAAAAATTAGGTACAAAAATTATGATAAAATAAAAAAGTTTAACAAAAAACAATCCATTTATTACTTTATTTCATTTTTTTCGATTGACATATATATAAAAAAACAGAATTTATAAGAATGATTTTTTCCTGGCTTTCATGTCTGCAAATATTTCTATTGCTGCCTCCAAATTTAGGTTTGCTACAACATTATTTTCAATTGAAATAATGGTCAAATTATTCAACCTATCTTCCGTCATAGTAGATCGCAAATACGTTTTTATTAGTTTTAATTTACTAAAACTTCTTTCACCACTCGTAACACTAACAGGAATTGTTACGAGGATTCGTAAAGCCACCAACAGATTTGGTACTGTACTTTTCAAATTATTATCATTGATAAATTGTAAACATATTAAAGGATCTTTAACATCATCTGGTACCAATTGCTTCAATGATTCGATTTCCTCGCACAATTCTATTCCATTTATATCACTACTGGCCTCATTTGTTAATTTCAGATGTAAATCTTTGCAACTCTTCAGCAAATCACAACGATTTTTATTATTGTGAATATTGAACAAAAAACCCCACGAATCTTCGAAATCTTTCATTTGCTGAAACCTTTCTGATATAGATATCAACGATTGATCCAGCATAACATTAAAAACATGATTTTTATAATATTTTTCTGGGTCATTTACATCTGGAGTTTCATCGTCACACTCATAACTAAATTGTTTTTGTCGCCTTCTGATTCTTACAGCTTTAAATTGTGCGTTCACGTTTAATAGCGCAGCGAGATCTTTGGCCGATTTTAAAGCATCAGAAAAACCGGAGTCTCTATAATTTTCTAGAAATATCTTACAATTCCGAAGAAGCTCGATGGCGTTACTCATATCAAATGTAGCTTTTTGCATGGATTTGCTGACAATATTAAATTTTGACAAAAGTACGTACCAGACAGATAATGTTAACAAAAACTCGAAATCTTCTATTTTTTCAGATAAAGAGCTAGCTTCTGAAACAACTGCAGCATCTAATATTGTGTCTTGCAACTCATTTAATGCGTTTCTAATTTCCGTGATTTCAAACATAATTGCTTTAATGCATTCGATTCTACATTCCCACCTCGTTTCACTTAAAGGTTTAGGATTTAATGATTTAATATGTTTTTTCAATATATTCCATCGTCCAACAGATGCAGCAAACAAAGTATAAATTCTTTGAACATATCCGAAAAACTTTATGCACATTATTGAAGAAGAAACACTATCACCAATTAGTAGGTTAATTGAGTGACAACCGCAAGGCATAAAAAACGCTCTTGGATTTTCTTTTAAAATTCTAGCTTGCACTCCTTTAATTTTACCTTTCATATTAGCGCCGTTATCATATCCTTGGCCTCTACAGTTTGCTAATTCCAAATTGAATTCTTCTAAACTTTCAGAAATATCATCATATAATCCTTTTCCAGTAGAATCAAAAACTGGTTTAAAGGATACAAAATGCTCTTTTATTTCCATATCCTCAACATCATAAAATCTTAACGTTATGGAGAGCTGTTCGATATGGCTTATGTCAGGTGTGCAGTCTAAAATAATCGAAAAATATTTCGATTTACGAACAGAATCCAAAATATGACTTCTTGTCATATCACCAAGTGTACTTATTAATTCGTTTTGTATAGTTTTTCCACAATAATGAACATGAATTTCTTGTGAGACTACCCTGCGCAAATGCTCATTTAATGGTAAATCAAATTTTCCTAGAAGTTCAACAAGGCCTAAAAAATTTCCATTATGCGGAACAAATAACTTATCACAAGAACCCCGAAATGCTAAATTATTTTTTGACAAAAATAATGTTATGTTTATTAATCTTTCTAGTACCTTTTTCCAATTATATTTTTCTTGGACTATCAAAGACTGTAAATTCTTATCAATAGTTTTATTGCCCTTTAATCTTAATCGAGTTTCTATCCAGTTTTTTTCACATTTTAAATGTGAAACTGACCGTTCGTGCATTTTCAAGCTGTCGTGAATATTTTTCCAATCCCATAAACCAGATTTGGCTAGATTTGACCTACCTGATGGATCAAAAAGTTTGCAAAAAAAACAAAATACAGAATTTTTGGATTCTGAATAGTGCAACCATTTTCTTAGGAATTTTTCACCATTACTTATTTGACGATAAAAAAGCGAATTGGAAAAGCTTCGATTATTTTCATCTCTTGGATAAATATGTTGTTGATTACACCTTTCTTCGTTTCCATATAAGTCAGTTACAACTATATGGTCAATTTCCGTATGTTTTAAATTTTGTGGCCATAGCCCAATATCATTATAATTTAAAATATTTTCAAATACAGAATGAGTTGAATCACAAGGAACAATTATTTCAGTTCCGTGAGAAGACATTAAATTATCCTCATTGATAATATTACAATTTTCAGCTTCTGATGACACATTACCTATATCGTCCTCTGAGCTTGAAGATGTTGACTCGAAATGTTGATTATCATCGGCTACTGATTTACTGGAATTAAAATATTTCAATATTTTATCGTGCTTATCAGCGTGTTGTTGTCTATTTATTTTTCGTTTCCGATATTCATACCCACTCAATTTTTTTGGTGGCATCTTAGCTATGGCATAAATTTATATAAATATATTATATATTTTCCAATATATTTTTAAAAAATGATCTTAATCTTACCTTACCTCTTATATATTTATATTTTTAAAACAGAATAGGAATACATATTTAATTTGAATAAACTGCAACAACACAACACATTAGTTACACACTTGAAACAAAAAAATTGTTAAAAAAAAACTGGTAGCTATAGCTGTTAATTTAACTCGCACATCAGTTTTTGTAATACATACATATAATTTTTTTTATTTCAATTTTCAATATATATCAGAATTTCTCAGAATTGGAAATTCGTATATTTTGCATGTACTTTTTTTTTGTTTTTTCTTATTTTCAATTTTTTTTAAAACGGTTGGTTTCATAGATAAATTTCAAAATATAAAGTTTTGGAGGCTTATTTTATAATTTACTTTGATTGTTTATAATAAATTTTGGCGCCCTCTAAAAAAAGGCGCCCTAGGCTATGGCCTAGGTCGCCTGGCCCTTGGGCCGGGCCTGCAAAGCTATCATCAAAAATCACTTAATTATTAACTTAATTGTCAATGAAATTAATTTTTATTTAAAAACTATTCAATAAAATATAACTAATTATCAAGAAATTAATTAAATTTATCAATTAAATTTATCACCATTAAAATTTGTAATCAGTCAACATGAAATTCTTAGAAAATTATTCAATATCCTCATCAAAATTTATTCTATAACTTAATTATTAACTTAATTGTCAATGAAATTAATTTTTATTTAAAAACTATTCAATAAAATACCACTAATTATCAAGAAATTAATTAAAGTTATCACCATTAAAACCTTAAATTTTTAATCAGTCAACATGAAATTTGCAAAAATGTTAGAAATCCACAAAAATAATAGAAATTTACAAAAATGATAAAAATTCATGAAAATGATAGATATCCACAAAAATTACTGATATTCACAAAAAAAATATGGAAATTTACATAAAATGATGGAAATTCACAAGAAACGATAAAAATTCACAAAAATGATGGAAATTCACAAAAATGATAGAAATTTACTTGAATAAAACCATCAACTCTAAAAATTATGAATACCTTAAACATCATATTTGTCTAAATAATCATTCAAATAAAAGCATTAAATGATCAGTACCCTTACGACATGTTGAATGTGAGTAGTACCCTTGCGAGCAATACCCATAGGGGGACAGAATATTTTGTCGGATAAACTCAGAGTATATATTAATTAACTCATTCAAATTTATCATTGAATTAGTCAAATTATCATAAATTTCGATAAAAATTCTAAAGTGGTAAGCAATTGTAGGATAAAAAGAGAAATATTCTTTAAACTTTGATAAAATTGAAGGTGGTAAGAATCTTCATTAAAGTGAGGAAATTATTCATTACTCGATGATAAATTCAAATGGGTGAAAATAATTGATAGAATAATTCATTAATGGATCATTGAATGGGCATAGATAAGAAGAAGGTTGATAAGAATGCAAATATATTAATTGAATTTATTTAAAATTATTTCATAAAATTCATAAATTTAATAAAAAAAAATCTTAAAAGAAATATTTGTGGGGAATAATTAATCAAAATCGATGTAATATAATTGATTAAATATCGGGGTGGGGTTATAATTAATGGAAAATTGGGGGGATATTAGTGATTAAATAGTAGAAATCGGGGGATATTAGTGATAATAATTAGTGGAAAATCGGTGGAATATAAGTGAGGAGGATAAATAATTTAAACTAGTTTATTGCATAACAAGCCGTGACTATTTTATTACATAACAAGCTGTGAATGGTATTTTATTGAGAATTATTCATTAGATCTTTTTTTTTAATGTTTGAATAAGTACTTTAATACCTTAATAATATAAATGTTTTGATTTACACTAAATAATTTCTAAATCAATTACCCTTTTCAATCAAAATAGGTTAATATTCAAATATAAGTCTTAGAAAATATAAATTTTATAATTGTTTCAAATTCTCAAATAATGTAAATAAGAAATTAATCTATTATCAGTTATATACTTTTAAACTTATTGATGGAATAAAACATTAGAAATAAAAAGTTTTTGTTGTATAAGTCCTTTAATATTGTAATAATAGCTATTTATTAATAAATTTATTATTTTACGTTAAATATTTCAAAAACAAATATCATAATATGAATTATATTATTCAATTTTAATTGTACAATTAAAATTAAATACTTTACACTAAATTTAAAAATATAAGTTTTATAAGAAAATGTGAATAAGAAATTGATTTATTAAGAGTTATAGACTTTTTAAACTTAATGATGGAATTAGGTAATAGAAGGTAAATTTTATTTTAAAAAAGTCCTTTAATATTGTATTCTATTCATTATTAAATTTACTATTTTACACTAAAATATTTCGAAAGCAATTATCATAAAAAAAACAATAATCAACCAAAATAATTTAAATGTAATACTCAAATACAATTATAAAATATAAAATACAATCAAAATTAAATACTTCACTAACTTTAAGTAAAGTTATTTAAATTCTCAGATAAAATGTTAACAAGATATTAATTTATTAATCATTTTTAAACTTATTATTGGAATAAAACAATAGAATGATATTCAAAATATGTACAATTTAAAAATAAAATTAAAATTAAATTACATACTTTAAAAATTTAGTAAAATGTTGGTAAAATACCATTCACAGCTTGTTATGTAATAAAATAGTCGCGGCTTGTTATGTAATAATTTAAATTACATATACTTCTCACTTATATTCCCCCAATTTTTAAATATTCCATTATTTAATCACTTATATCCCCCCAATTTTCCATTAATTATTCCCCACAGATATTTCTTTTAAGATTTTTTTTATTAAATTTATGAATTTTATGAAATAATTTTAAATAAATTCAATTAATATATTTGCATTCTTATCAACCTTCTTCTTATCTATGCCCATTCAATGATCCATTAATGAATTATTCTATCAATTATTTTCACCCATTTGAATTTATCATCGAGTGATGAATAATTTCCTCACTTTAATGAAGATTCTTACCACCTTCAATTTTATCAAAGTTTAAAGAATATTTCTCTTTTTATCCTACAATTGCTTACCACTTTAGAATTTTTATCGAAATTTATGATAATTTTACTGATTCAATGAAAATTTGAATGAGTTAATTATTATATACTCTGAGTTTATCCGACAAAATATTCTGTCCCCCCTATGGGTATTGCTCACAAGGGTGCTACTCACATTCAACATGTCACAAGGGTATTAGTCGTAAAGGTATTTAATGCCTTTATTTGAATGATTATTTAGACAAATTTGTTGTTTAAGGTATTGATAATTTTTAGAGTTGATGGTTTTATTAAATATTCAAGTAAATTTCTAACATTTTTGTGAATTTCCATCATTTTTTGTAATTTTCTATTATTTTCATGAATTTCCGTACTTTTTTGTGAATATCAGTAATTTTTGTGGATTTCTAACATTTTTGTGAATTTCTTTGATTTTTGTAAATTTCTATTATTTTTGTGGATTTCTAACATTTTTGCAAATTTTATGTTTATTGAATGAATATTTAAAAATTTAGAGTTAGTTCTAAGATAAATTTAATTAATTTCTTGATAATTTTAAATAAAAATTTATTTTTAATGAGGTTAATAATTAGAGTTTGTACAATAATCAAGTGATAGGATAAATTTTGATGAGGATATTGAATATTTTTCTAAGAATTTCATGTTGACTGATTAAAAGTTTTAATGGTGATAAATTTAATTGATAAATTTAATTAATTTCTTGATAATTAGTTGTATTTTTTTTGAATAGTTTTTAAATTTTAAATTAATTTCATTGACAATTAGGTTAATAATTAAGTGATAGAATAAATTTTTGATGATAACTTTGTAATATATTTGACTAAATAATTTTTTTCAATAATTTTCTAAGAATATTTACTCATTGATGAACTTTAAAAAACATAAGCTAAGAAACCAGTTAACTTTATCAATGATTTTAAATTTACTTGATAATTATTGTAGGATATACTGAAATTTAGTTTGCTGTTATTGCTTGAAAATGATTGGCTGAATCGATGAAGAATTATGATCAAACAATATATATCATCTCTAGTTAGGTATTTGATGGTAAATATTTGTAAGAAATAATGAGTTTATTATGTGTGTTACATAAGTCGACTTTAGCGTCAAAATGTGTTTTTAAAATATATTTAACTTTTAAAATACCGCAACGTAATATATTTTTTCCTACCCTTCCACGATTTTGATTGGTTAGTGGGCTCTTACTACATAGCTACTAAATTATTTCAATGGAAGAATATTTGGTGTCTTTAACAGTTTATGAAAATTCATATATTTTGAAGTTCTCTAAGGATTTTAAGAGGATTGATATATATTAAAGGGCTCAAGTGGGTGGAATCTTTAAGGAAATTAAGGGATATAATCGGATAGATGTTTAAAAGGGTAGAAATATTTGCTGAGAGATCGGATAAGATGGATATTGTCGGTTAGATTTAATGAGAAATCGGTTAAGATGGGATATTGTCGGTGAGATTTAATGAGAGATCGGATAAGGTGGGAATATATGATCTTTTAAGGGGATGTAGTCGGTTAAATTTAATGAGGGATGAGTTAAGATGGGAATATAGTCGGTTAAATTTAATGAGAGATGGGAATATATGATTTTTTTTTAATGGCGATATTGGTAAAATATCAATGTTTTAAGGGAAATTGCAATACATTAGTCAGTTATGAATCAATAATAATGTGAGATTATATCGTTTTATTAGATTGTGATTAATGCACAGTAAATTAATTTAGAACAATGTTTTATTAAGTAGGGATAATGATCGATTTACTTAGTTTTGACAATGAAATCTTTACAGATAATTGGGATTGATATCAACTTTAAATTATTTTTATCTTTATTTAGACGGACAACGACAAAAGTTGACCATTTGAAGAAAGTTATTGAATGGATAAATTTAATCTTTCAATGGGACCTAGTCAGTTATATTTATTTTAAATTTCGAGTACAGTGATTTACAAAAATTTACAGTGATTAACAAAAATTTTATTATAACCGGTTTTATCATTAGATTTTATAAATTCTTTAGGGTTAATGACCAAATTATTTTACATGTTTTATAAGGAAATATTCGTTATAATAGGAATTAAAGTTAGAATTATAGTCATTTAAAGGGATTTTAAGCAATGTTATTAGTCAGAGGTAAATATATAACCTTTTAAGGATATTTATCGATAAAATACTAATCTTTAAAGATATAGTTATTTCAGGGAAATTTGATGCTTTTTAGATGATTTTAGTGAATTATTTGTAATAATATGGATTAAGGGTAGAAATATAGTCATTTAAGAGATTTTAAGGAATCTTGTTAGTTTGAGGTGAATATATGATCTTTAACAAGTACTTATCGATAAGATACCAATCTTTAAATATTGATATATTTCAGGGAAATGATTCTTTTTAGATGATTTTATTGGAGAATTCACTTGGATATACCAATTATTATCATTTGAATGAATTTACTGGTTTGTTAGTTTTCTAGTCTCTTGGAATTTTATGATAATTATTTTTATTGTAGATTGATGACATTGATAATTGTAATGAATTTATACTGATTTTTGAATATATTGAGCAATCAGTCAATCAATTTGAGTACATGTATTACTTTTAAAAAAAATAATTAAAATTAATTTTATTTCAATTAATTTATTCAATCTAAATCAATTATCTACTAAATCTTATCTTATTAATTTTTTATCTTAGTTGATTCAACTTGAATGATCAATATTTTTTTATTTAATGGATGATTAATGATTAGAATTCTTTCTTGTCTATTAATTACATTTTTTTATTTAGTTTATTTTGAATAATTTAAATTTTTACAATTATTTAATCAATTTTTACCTAGTTATTGATGCCTTGAGTTCAATTAATTTTCCATCTAATTTTTCAAGTGATGAGTATTTTTCTTTTAAAAATCAATTTTTTAGTACATAGTTATAGGTTGTTAGTAGTTGGTTGACTTTTTAGATTTTGATAAGAAAATAGTGTATGCGATGAAGAATATTTTGTATTTAATTGCTATTATTTTTATGTGTTGTTAGTTGATTGTTGGTACTAAGTTGGTGGTATCTTGTATTTGGTAGTAGGTACAATGTTGTTTACTGATTGTTGTTATATAGTTGTAGGTTGATAATGCTTAGTACCTGGTTGTTGTCGGTTGTGAGTACTTGGTATCTGGTTGATAGCTTGTTGATAGTAGCTAGTTAATGGGTAGGTGGTGGTTGAGTGTTAGCAATACACTTACTACTAGTACCCTTACGACTAATACCCTTACGACTAGTACCCTTAGGGGGTCAAAACATCCTGTCGGATAAACTCAGAGTATATATAATAAAACTGATCAACAATAAGTATTTATTGAATGTGATTTTTACTTTGCAATAATAAGTTATCAATTAAAAGAAGAATGTTTTGTAAATTAGAATTCATTAGTCTTTCATTGTAATTTAAATTATTTTGAATTCCACGTAGTGTTTTAAAGTGATTGAGTTGTGGTTAAATTATTTTGAATTCCACGTAGTGTTTTAAAGTGATTGAGTTGTGGTTTCAAAAAATCAACATTTTTGTTAAATTTGAAAAGGTTTTTCTTCTGATTGTAATTAAAATTATTATAGAAGCTGTATAAAAAAAATATTAATTTAAAAAGCATTTCATAAAATACAATAAAGAATATTTAGTTGAGTGTAAGTAGTTAGTTGTTTTTACTTGGTTGTGTGAGAGTTAGTTAGTACGTGGTATCATGTTCAAAGTATTTGTTAGCATCTAGTTAAAAATATTTACTAACCGATTGTTGGGAACTGTTGAATTATTATTATTATTATTATTCCATTAAAATTTTCATTAAAAATTACATTTCTCAAAAAAGTTGGTGGTTATTCAATCTTTTGATAATAAATTTAAAAATCTTAGTTTAATTTACTTATTACATTACTTATTTAAAAATTATTACTTTAATTTACTCCTTTAGCTTTAATTTAAAATTTGAACCATTGGTTACTTAATTTTAAATTTTGAACCTTAATTTACTTATTTAAAATTTTTAACTTTAATTTACTTATCCTTAATTTACCTAATTATTCTTTATTTCTTAATTTTACACCATAATTTACTTAACAACTAAATATAATCCTTATTTTCATATTTAACCAATAATTTCATGTGGTCATTGATTAATTGACGAAGATTTGCATCTAAAATTAACATTGGAAATCCCAGAAAATCTTCATCTTAAATTGACTTTAACTTTAATATTTTAGATCATTGATTAGTTAATTTAAAAATTAAACATTATTTTACCTATTTAACTAATAATTTCACGTGGTCATCTGGTTGTTAGTACTTGGTATCTAGTTGACAGTGCTTAGTATCTAGTTGTTAGTAGTTGGTTGATAATGCTTAGTACCTGGTTGTTAGTTGATTGTTGGTACTTGGTAGGTGGTAGCTAGTTGGTTGTAGGTACTTAGTAGCAGGTAACTGGTTGTTAGTAACTAGTTGTAGGTATCTGGTTGTTGGTGGTTGTTAGTACTTGGTATTTGGTACCTAGTTGGTTGCTATCAGGTAAGTGGTTGTTAGTAACTCGTTGTAGGTATCTGGTTGTTAGTAACTAGTTGTAAGTACTTGGTATCAGGTAACTGGTTGGTTGGTTGTTTTTGGTTGTTAATATCTAGTTGTATGTACTTGGTAGTTGGTTAATAATGCTTAGTACCTGGTTGTTAGTTGATTGTTAGTATCTGGTACCTAGTTGGTTGCTTGTTTTTGGTTGTTAGTAACTAGTTGTAGGTATCAGGTAACTAGTTGTTAGTAACTAGTTGTAGGTTGTAGGTGGTTGGTAATGCTTAGTTGCTGGTTGATAGTACTAGGTATCTTGTACTTGGTTGTTAGTAGTTGGTAGCTAGTTGTTAGTACTTGGTATCTAGTTGGTTGGTTGTTTTGGTTGTATGTACTTGGTAACAGGTAACTGGTTGTTAGTAACTAGTTGTAGGTTGTAAGTGTTTGGTATTTAGTTGACAGTGCTTAGTACTTGGTTGTTGTTGGTTGTAGGTACTTGGTTGATAATGCTTAGTACTTGGTTGTTGTTGGTTGTGAGTACATAGTTGGTTGAAGGTACTTAGTAGCAGGTAACTGGTTGTTAGTAACTAGTTGTATGTACTTGGTAGGTGGTTGTTAGTAGTTGGTATCAGGTAACTAGTTGTTAGTAACTAGTTGTAGGTAGGTGGTTGTTGTTGGTTGTAAGTACTTGGTAGTTGGTTGTAGGTACTTAGTAGTTGGTATCTGGTTGATAGCTGGTTGATAGTACTTAGTAACTAGTTAATGGGTAGGTGGTTGTAGGTACTTAGTATCAGGTAACTAGTTGTTAGTAACTAGTTGTAAGTACTTGGTATCTGGTAATTTGTTGTAGGTACTTGGTTGTTTGAGAGTTATTTAGTACGTGGTATCTAGTTGTAAGTACTTGGTATCAGGTAACTGGTTGTTAGTAACTAGTTGTAGGTACTTAGTAGTTGGTAATTAAGGCTTAGTACCTGGTTGATGGTGGTTGTGAGTAGTTGGTAGGTGGTAGCTAGTTGTTAGCTGGTTGTTGTGGGTTGTGAGTGGTTGGTATCAGGTAACTGGTTGTTAGTAACTAGTTGTAGGTATCTGGTTGTAAATACATGTTGGTACTAAGTTGTTGGTTTGTTGTTGAATTATTATTAAAATTTGTCTTTGAAAAATATTTCATAAAAATTTCCATTAAAAATTATCTTAAAAATTTCCATCTAAAATTATCATTGAAAATTATTCCATAAAAATTTCCATTAAAAATTACCATTGAAAAATATTTCATTAAAATTTTCATTAAAAAATTTCAATTCTCAAACACCTTCTATTATTTCAACTTTTTGTTAATAAATTTTAAAATCTTACTTTAATTTACTTATTTAAAAATTATTACTTTAATTTACTTAATTTAAAAATTATTACTTTAATTTACTTATTTAAAATTTTTTACCATTGATTACTTAATTTTAAAATTTGGACCATAATTTACTGTAATTTAATTTTTAGACCCATAATTTACTGTAATTTAATATTTTAGAACATAAATTTACTGTAATTGAAAAATTTGAACCATCATTTACTTTAATTCAAAAATCTTAGCCCATAATTTACTGTAATTTAATTTTTAAGAACCATTATTTACTTTAATTTAATTTTTAGAACCATAATTTACTTTAATTTAATTTTTAGGACCATTATTTACTTTAATTTAAAAATTTGGACCATCATTTACTTTAATTTAAAAATCTTAGCCCATAATTTACTGTAATTCAATTTTTAGACCCATAATTTGCTTTATTTTAAAAAATTTACCACGTTTTTTAGTGTAGACCGCCTTTTTCTATTGAAATTCTCAGGACCAAGGAGACCCACCTTAATTTAATTCGAAAAATCCATGCTTTTTTATTGATAGTCGGATTTTTGTATTGAAAATATCCTGAGACCTTAAATTGCCACTCTTTTTTTAGTGTAGACCACCTTTTTCTATTGAAAATATCCTGAGACCTTAAATTACCATGCTTTTTTATTGAAGACTGTCTTTTTGTATTGAAAATATCCTGAGACCTTAAATTGCCACTCTTTTTTTTGTGTAGACCACCTTTTTCTATTGAAAATATCCTGAGACCTTAAATTACCATGCTTTTTTATTGAAGACTGTCTTTTTGTATTGAAAATATCCTGAGACCTTAAATTGCCACTCTTTTTTAGTGTATACTGCCTTTTTGTATTGAAATTCTCAGGACCAAGGAGACCCACCTGAATTGACCTAGAAAAATCCATGCTTTTTAGTGATAATCGGATTTTTGTATTGAAAATCCCAGGACCATCGAGACCCCCTCACTATAGTCTGAAAATTCCATGCTTTTTTAGTGGTAGTCGGATTTTTGTATTGAAAATATCCTGAGACCTTAAATTACCACTCTTTTTAGTGTATACTGCCTTTTTGTATTGAAAATATCCTGAGACCTTAAATTACCATGCTTTTTTATTGAGACCGCCTTTTTCTATTGAAAAACGGATTTTTGTATAGAAAAATTTTTTTTGTATTGAAAATCCCAGGACCATCGTTTTTGTATTGAAAAATTTTTTTTGTATTGAAAATCCCAGGACCATCGTTTTTGTATTGAAAAAATTTTTTTTGTATTGAAAATCCCAGGACCATCGAGACCCCCTCACTATAGTGTGAAAATTCCATGCTTTTTTAGTGGTAGTCGGATTTTTGTATAGAAAAAATTTTTTGTATTGAAAATCCCAGGACTACGAGACCCCCTCACTATAGTCTGATAAAAAAAAATTTGGACCAAAAATCCCTGAAAGCAAAAAATGTGAGTTGCAGCAATTGCGTAATCAAAAGTTGCAGCAGAACCCCCCCCCCAGGGGGGGGGGGTTTGCTGCGGGGGGCTCCTAACTACCTACTTAGGCGGGATGCTTGTACAGTACGGTATATATACAGTTCAGTAGTTACAAGTATTTTTATTTAGTAAATCCTCAAAATCCAAGGTTTTTTTATATAAATTAAGATTCATTTTGATAAGGCTCCGGAGGCCGCACGTTCCCCACCCATGATCTAGATATTACAGCTCTCCTAATTTTTCTTTCATTTTGTTTAATTGTTCGTATTGTTGAATCGTTTAGCTCCATATCCTTTGCTATTGCTGTTGATTTCTTATCATTATTTAACCGATACAAAATATCATTCTTTTGTTTTAGAGAAATAAATGTCCTTTTTAACTTAGGTTTTGTTTCCTTTTCACTTTTCATGGTTGAGAAATAAATATTTTATCAAAGATAAAAATAATAAAAATAAATTTCTTCCCCTTTTATTAGATATGCGTATAATCAATGTTACTGTAAATATAATCAATGTTCTTACCATTCAAAAACTAGGAACACAAATTTAATAAAATAATTTAATTTAATTCTATAAGAACATATTGTGTAAACTTTCGCGAAATTGATTATAAACAGTACAAATCATTATAAATTTCACAGTACAGAAATATAATTATTTTTATAGAAACTCCTCAAACTGTGGTTTGTTTAAATCCTATTTTGAATAAATAATGAAAACGTTGTATTCAAAATTTTGCTTTTAAATGGATCCAATTAATACCAGAAGTTCTGTGGCTAACACACATTGCATGTTTTACAAGTTTCAGAGATGACTTCCTTTTACAAAAACCAAAATCACAAATATTTGTAGACAAAATATTACATAAGTTTTAGCAGAAAACATTTTGCAAGTTTTCTCTAAAAATGTTTCCAGTTCAACTGGTTCCAAATGTAAATTTAAAAATACAGCAGAAATATTCTCAGAGTTTAATATTTAAATATTTTCTTCGTATTTTTGTTATTTGTCAACATAATTGCATATTTTACTAATACTTTTCGATATATTTGGAAATTTAGGACTTTTTCAGACTTTTCCTGCTAAAATTATTTTTTTTGTAAATTTTAAAAATTTATTTTCATTCTATTAAATATTATTAAGTTTTCCAAAAATTTTCAAATAAATTAATTATATTCTTATATCAATTACATTATACCTAGTTTTCAAAATGATTATTAATTGTTTAAACTAGCTTTAATTTGCTAAAATAAAAGAATCATTATCTTTATTATTATTATTATTATTATTATTATTATTATTATTATTATTATTATTATTATTATTATTATTATATTAAAAATAAAAATAATTTATTATTATTTAATTTTATTATAAATTTAATTAAAATTTAAACAATAAATAAAAATTTTTATTTTCCCTCCAAAACGGATTCCGACTGCGACTCCCCAATAGAAACGGGGGCATTTTCGGTATCATCCCAAATACAGATTGGGCATCTTCGCCAATAAAATTTGATTAAACAATGGGGGCATCACCTATTGTATTAACATTATTTGCTAAAATGTATTTTTAAAAATCGCCTTTCGTACATCTTTTTCACTATAAGTTTCGATAGTATCACTATCATCATCAGGTTACCTACATTCACGACGGATGAATATATATACTATATTGATAATATATAAACAAATTATAAAATATATAAATTTAAAAATAATAAATAAAAATTTTTAATAATCATTCTTTTTACAAACAATTTTAAATAATCAATTATATTTAAACTTTTAAAATTTTTAAAATTATTAAAATTATTATTTTAATTATTTTTTTTAATTATTTAACATAACTATTATTAATATACATCAACATACAAAAACTTAATTAAAAACATTCAACATCCAAGTATTCACTGCATTATGTACATTGATTTTAGGATTATAAGTTCTTATCAATAATGCTTCACATATCACACCCTCAAAACAATTATCAAAATTTTTTTTATAAGATTTTAAAATCAGACATTCCTAATTCTCTCATACAGACTTTATTGTGATCCTTGATATTGGACACTCCCTTCGGTCGACAGTGTTCTTGAACTCGAGTACAAAGATGACGGGAAGTCTCTTCAATGTATGTGGCATTACACCCATTACATGTGAATTGATAAACGAGATCCGAACACAATCCAACCGGTGTTTGAGATTTACTAACAGACATACTACGTACTTTGCCCGATTTTGAAACAATTCTATAATTCATTATACCCAGCTGTTTACCAATCTTTCTTTATATCATTCAGAATACGGCAATACCATCGTATATTTTGGCTCATCTTGTTTGTTAGTATCAATATTTATATTCACTACATCATTCGACATATCAGTCAATTTACATTCATTCATACTACGATCCTTAGCACTATTCATACATTTATCAACAGTCTCTTTAAACGTTAACAATAAAAACCGTTTTGAGTAGCCATTCTTCACCAGTAATTCAACTAATTTATTTACACTTTTTACTGAATTTTTAAAGGTGGATGATAGCACCATCATCGATAAACCAATCCTTTCACCATGTTTCTTTTATATTTAAATTCACAAAACCGGTATCCATTTGTTTTTCTGTAAATTTCTGTCTCATATTGTTTATTTTTGCGTTTAATTAACAAGTCAAGAAATGCTATGGATGAATCCTTCTCAGTTTCACAGGTGAATTTAATGTTCTTATGCAATCCATTCATGTAATGCAAAAAAGGTTTCAATTGTTCCTTATTTTTAAATATTAGAAAAATATCATCAACATACCTTTTATACACAATTGGTTTTTCATTTTGAAAAGAAGCAATTTTCTTTTCTAAACATGCCAAAAATATTGACGCCATTGTTGGTGCTAAGGGCGAACCCATAGCCACTCCATTTATTTGTTCATACCATTCATTATTAAAAAGAAAATTAACTTTGGAAGTTGCAAACTCTAAAAGCTTCCAAAATGCATTTCCATCACACATATTATGCGCATTAATATTTTCATTCCATAATTCACAACATAAATCGATTGTTTCTTTCAACGGGACATTAGTAAATAAACTACATACATCAAACGAAACCATATACTCATTAACATTATTTTTATTCAATTGTCCTATACATGATGCAAATTCAAAACTGTCCTTACATTCAAACTCAGATTTTATTAAGGGTTTTAATAATCCATCCAAATACTTCGCTATTTTATACTGAGCTGTTCCGACCATAGATAAAACAGGTTTCATGGGAACTCCGTCTTTATGCACTTTTGGAAGTCCGTATAATTTAGCTGGCTGTGAACCTTTTGCATGAATTAATTTTAATCCTAACTAAATCGCAAAACATAGTATTCAAAAACACTTCATACTTTAGAGGTGGCAGTCTCTTTTTTTTCGAAACTTATCGATTTTTGAAAATTGAGAACCTGAGAGTACTTCATTTAATTTATTCACATAAACATCATGGTCTAAAATCACAAATCCATTTCCTTTATCAAATTTACAAACATTAATATAATTCTTGGCTATGTTCTTCAGTACCAAAAAATCCTTAATATTCTGTTTTTTTTATCAACAGACTCAATCGTACTTGCACTCAGCATACTTTTTACCGTAAGTAGATCAATATCCTTCTTTGACTTACATATATTATAATAAACACATTCAATTTTTGCATGCAATTTGAGTATTTTTAAAGTTTACCATTTTGAAAAAGATTGTTCAAATCCAGGATATCATCATTTTCTGTGATAGCAGTCCAGGGTCCGATATAAAAATCTTAAAAAGAATCATAATTATTTTCAATAATAATAATAAATTGCCATTTGGGACATTTCCATTTATCGATTTTATATTCATTTGAAAAACCGAAGCGTCTACACGTCGTGATTTTATTGGAAAATAATTAATTAATAACAAATAAAATAAAAATAAATAAACCATTTCCATTGATAACGATTGCTTTAGTATTGGAATTAATTTTGATTAATAAATTATAAAATTGAAATTGGAAGTGACGAAAAATGAGATTGCAAATGTTTATAAAAAGAAATTGGTTTTTATTTATACACTTATATGGTGAGAGGAAATCACACATTCATGATTTTTGTTAAACATGCATGCATGCATAAGCCCTTGTTAATCAAGTATGTATGCATAAAAAGTTCATTCTTCCTTATTAATCGTGGATGCATGTGTCATGTGAGGATTACCTTTGTTAACCATGCACTAGACATGAACTGAATATGTACTGACTTTGTTCAGTTTCATAGTTACCATCAATATTCCTTATTAAGTTTATACCTAAATTACCGTATATTTCGGCGTATAAGGCGACCGTCAGATAAGACGAGGTACAAAATTAGAGCAAATTTTTATGATTTATCATATATCGGTTGTAGTAGTATAAATACAACTAGTATAAATACAACTACCTGTACTGTAATACTTTCTTTTATATCGGTTGTATAAGACGACCTACAATTTTCAAGGGTGATTTTTTGACTTTAAGGGTCGTCTTATACGCCGAAATATACGGTAATTAAAATAATAAAATAAAAACACAATAACTTTAAGAAAACATATATTATTTATTACAAATTAACCAGACTAAACTCTAATGACCATAATAATTAGTCAAGCGATTTTGTGACATCGTTTTATTATACACCATAGATTCCTCATTGTTTGCAGTTTTGAAACCATTAAAGCCGGATAATAGAAACCCATAGAATCAAACACTAACATCTTACCAGGTTTCATATATATTGCAATTCAATGTTCTCCACCGAGACGAGATAAATAAGAATTGACGATTATGGCTTGATTATTACGCAAATATGGAATTTTATCTAGAGGAAAAACTACTAAAAATTCTTGTCGCAGTATTTTGTTTCCAATTCAATAGTCCTGAACAGAACTACATCAATAAATTTAATAATATATGAAAACCTTACTCCATGAACACTTTATCGTAATTTCTTTATACATTTATACCAACACTGTTCTATATGCAGTAATTTGCGTCTCATTTTCAAATACTCCATAGTAGTAGGATGTGTCCCCATCAGGCTACCCCTTACTCCTACCCTTCCTGTTGAGGGAAAAATATTAAGCTAAAAATTTAAAATAGCCTAAAATTTTAATGATTTTTTGATGAAAAATTTAGAGTATTTAGTGTAGAGTATTTCTTCTTAGCACCATCATGACAAAGATTTTTATGATGCTCTACGATGAACTTAGATCTGTCATCCTCTGGAATCCAAATTTTGTTATCAGTTGTCATCACGACTCCATTTGTGCATTCCAAGAATGTTTTATACAGGTTATTATCGATACTTTCTTTCAATCTTTCAATTTCACCGGAATTTCTTTGTCATTTATTTTCAATATTTTCTGTCATTACTGTTAATAATCTAGTTTTTAACTTACCCATCTTAGGGTTTTCATGAATCATTTGGCACTGTATACACATTTTACGTTCTTTTCTAGACAAAGCGTCGGCATTACTATGATTTTCACCTTTTCTGTATAATATTTCTATATCTAAACTCCTAAGATGATTTATCCATGTTTGAAATTGAGGAGTAATAGCTTACTTAGTTTTCATCATAAATGTAATAGCTTTGTGATCTTCTCTTAGTATAAAACCTTTAACATATAAATAATCCTTAAAATGATTCGTAAAATAAAATATAGATAATAATTCCTTTCGTGTAATGCAACAGTCTAATTCATGTTTACTCAGGGCCCGAGATCCATACGCAATGACTATTTCTGTATTTTCTTCTGCATTAGATAATACAGCACCGATACGATCAAAGCTAGAATATATATCTAATTTGAACGGCTTAATAAAATCTGGAAACTTTAAAAACAGGTGTAGACATTAATTTTAGCTTTAAATTTTGAAAAGAACTTTCACAGACATCTGTCCACAGTAGTTTTCTTTGTTTACTCCATCCTAGCGCTTCTAATACTTTTGAGTCTTTTGTATAATTTTCTAAAAATCTGCGATAATAATTTGCTAGGTCTATGAATCTTCTCAAACCCTTTACACATTTAGGTCTATAAAAATTTTTAACAGTTTCTATTTTGCGTTCGTCTGTTTGCAATCCATTTTTTTCAACGACATGACTAAAACTTACTTCATTCTTTTGTTTAGATGGGCTTATTTTTAGGTTTGCTAATTTAATACTCCCTCCGTCCGGAAATATGGTATACATTTGAGCGATTTTTGTTGTCCGGAAATATGGTATACATTTGCGAAAAAATAAAATAAATCAAAAAATGTACATGACAAGTTTATTATATTACCTTTATTTGAAACATTTTAATAAATATTAATGTAAATATTAAATAAAATTTAAAAAAATAAATATTAATATTAATAAGTTCACTCGAAATTTGATTTGGCTTTATTGTATGCTTCTTTAGAACATACATATTTTTCTAGCAGTCGACCTTCGCGACGAAGTTTTCCTTTACTTAAATGATATATTTTGAATCTCTTCTTTCTAAATTTAACAAATTTCCTTCCACATTTTCCATATTCGTCTTGCAGCGGTACTAATTTTATCTACCTCAAGAAACACTGATGTTTGAGCGGTAAGTTTTTAACTAAGAATGATATTACTTAACTCAAATATTTTAGGTTATATTGTCATGAATATTTACTATGACAATGTCATGACAGTTGCCTATTTATTTTTATATTCACGATAATCTAGGATTTTTGTTGAAATGTATACCATATTACCGGACGGAGGGAGTATTTGAAATACTTTTTCAATAGTCTTATAATGTTCATCTAGTGTTTCGGAGAAGATAAGGATATCATCAAGATAGACAATTTCTCCTTTCCGGTTCAACTCGCCAAGAACAAGATTCATAAGTCTTTGAAATGTTGCTGGTGCGGCAGCTATCCCAAATGACATTATATTGAAATAATACCGGTTGTTTTTCTTTGAGAATGTGGTCTATAACTTTGAAGCTTCTGCAAAATTGGTCGTTATGTTACATTATTCAAAGCACGATAATGACCATTTCCTAGATCAAGGGTCGAAAAAAATTTAGATCCATCTGGAATATCTAGTTATTCTTCGGTAATTGGAATCGGGAAAATTGGTCGTTATGTTACATTGTTCAAAGCATGATAATCCAAACATATTCTTATATCACTACTGTTTTTCTTTTTTACGCATACTAATGGGGAATTCCAAGGTGATGTACATTCTGAAATAGTGCCATATTTCAAAATTTCTTGAATATTTTCTTCAATTTTTCATATTAAATGCACTGGTTGTCGTGTAAGATTTGGTTACAATTAGACTACATTTAGTAAGTATTTCATGCTTTATTAATTCGCTATTTCCAACGTCCCATTTATGTTTCATAAAAATACAGTTATTAACATTTATTAGATTATTTAAAATCTTATCTTTAAAAATATCGCTATTAAATAAATTTTCAGTATCTAAATTTATATAATCTTCACATTTTTCTACCTCCAATGTAATACAAATTTTTTTTAAAAATTTATTCCACCTTTTAATTCTGGATTTATATATTTGGCTACTACAAATTCCACTAATTGGATTTGAGAAATTTTATCTATTTTTACTTGTAGAAGAGTTTTACCACAAATTTCAATTTGGTTATCGTTTGCACATCTTAACTTCAAATTACTATTGGTCAATTGAAAATTACCAATTTTTTAACACGTTGACGGACACTTGCGTCTATAGCCGTCATATAGTGTCAATTTTCAAATGTCACTTGTTTCTACTGTCCGTCAATGTGTTAAAAATACTATCATCGATAACACTTACCTTTGCTCCTGTGTCTAAAAGACATACTATTTTTACATTATTCTTCATTACAGTGAGACTCGGTCTTCCTTGCAATTTATCATATAATATTATGTCATTCTCTTCTTCACATTTGAAAACACTTATTTTATTTAAATAATTAAATTTATTTGACGATTCTTTAAAACATTCAGCCATACAATACTTATCAATATATATTTTTATAATTAAAAACACAATCACAATTCTCATTCAAACTATCACAATCATTTGCAATCATACAATCCTTACTCATACCATTAATTACCTCTAATTTGTTGTTCCTATCACCTCCTCGTGTGTTGAAGCATTTCCGTTTGGGTACTCTGATCCGGCATCTTGATTCTCATCGTCGAATGCAGCAACCATTTTCTGGAATTTTCGACTTCTTTCGGGAAACAGATCATTGCAATGATGTTTCAAGTGTCCTGCTCTCCTGCAATGGACACAGCGAATATTGGGACATTTTGATCTTTTATGGCCTTCTTCTTGACATGCCCAGCAACGAAAATCTTGATGTGGTCGACCATGTGTTCGAGTTTGATAATCTCTAGAATTATAAACTCAACTTATTTCCATCGGTATCCATCATTTTGCAACCTATTTTTTTTGTTCCTTCTATAAAATCTTTTTTCTTTGTCTGATCGGTTTTCAAAATTAAATATTAGTAAAGTTCTTTTTCAGTTTCAGCATTACGTTTTATTTACAATTAGTAATTGAAAATGGGGTATTTGAAGATGTATTTTCCATGAATTTCAATTACTAATTCAAGAAATGATGTTGAATTTTTTATTAATGGTTCACAGACTGAATATTTAGAAAATCCATTCAATTGAAATTTGTAGATAAAGACAAGAAAGATCTGGCAGATGATGTAGATGTAGTACCGAATAACTTCATGTTTCATACTTTATTTAAAGTTGTTATTCTTGGTTTGAATAATATCAAAATCGAAGGTGGCAACAATGCATATGTAGACAAAGCTCTAATTGAAACGATTTTAAACTATAATTGGGATACAAAGAGTGTTTGTCTTGCAACAATAGTTTATGGAACTAAATAATATAGAAATAACATGGATTGAAAAATCCAGATTGTTTTCAATGTGCTCTTCCTAGCAATTAGATTTTATGGACCAACAGAAATATTTACTTCCACGAGTTCATGTACACATTCAAATGAAGAGATAATGTTCAAAGTTTTTGGACAGCTGTTGTTAGTGCATCACCCAAATATCAGTTTGTTGCTGCAAAGTTGTTAGTTAGACGAGTACGGGCTGAGTCATCGGTGTTGGCAAGTCATCAGATTGGTCCTAATTCACAACATGCTATTTATCCTATCAAAATCAAGGAAATTGTTGCTTTTGCAATTAGCAAAGATTCATCTTCATTATTTAAAGATCAAATATTTGGTATTAAACGTTTACCAAATATCATTCTTGTAAGCTTTCTAACAGAAGCCCAATATAATGGTTTATATACAGAAACTAGGGTAAAATTTGAACATTTTAGTATAACTTATTTAACTTTTTGAAATATTCTTGTTATCGTGAAACATATACCTAAGATTTTGACAAAGATAATTATGCTACGACATATATGCAGTCTATAGTACGAAATATGGGTTATTTAGACAAAAATTTGAATTGTGGAATCGACATTGTAGATTTTAAGAAGAAATAATCTTTCTTTCCATATATTTTAGCTTCTGACTTTGATTCCAATCAAAGTCAATTTCCATAGAATGGTAATTTGAAACTTGATATCAAATTCAGCATTACATCTCCTGCATGCATGATTATTTACGGAGTATTTGAGAACGCAATTCAAATTTCAACAAATCGAACAATGCTAGTTCAAACAAAGTTGATGTTGATGAAATAGTTCGAGTTTGTTTTATTATAAATGATTTACTCGATTAGTTCTGCACATCTTTATCGAATTGTAACAAATCTATTTGGAGACAATTTTTTTTAGAGTTTATCCACTGGATAAAATTCCTTTTCTTGACAAATACAGTGCTATAATAGTCAATACCCAATCCTCAAATCTAGGTGGTGAACATTGGTCTGTGAAGCCGGAAAAGATTAATGTGTTTGACACTGAGTTATTATGAGTTATTGCATGTGAGCAATATTCTATTTATTGGTTATGTTTTATGTTTAATAAATGTTAGTTAATGTTTTTGAGTTCTTATTTACACAAATAACTAAAATGACATAGTTTCTATACAAGTTTTATTATATAACATTGACAAACTTTATTATGTAAAGAATATTCACAATGAGTATATACAAGTCAAATAAATGTTTTTCCAAGAATTGTCTTTTCAAGATCACCATACCATATATTATGGAAATGTTTCAGAAATCGGTATGTAATATTTTCCGTATGCAAAACTCTGGTTCCAATGCATTTCTGACGAACCTTTGGAATTGTATTTCCATTGTAAAAGTCAATGTAAGACTGATGATTTATTTCGGTATATGTTCATCTAATTCCTTTTGCTTTCATGTTTTTCTTTGTTCCTCCAAAAAGGAATGTAACACTTTCGACAAAGAAAGACCTATTCATCATATTTAACCCTTTTGCTATTATCTAATAGTCTGTAATAGCTTTATCTAAATGACTTGTTCTATCTCAATTTTTCGAAGAACTGTCATAAATAAATAGGATGAAAATATTTGAGAACTTTTGAAAATTATCGATTGATTTTACATTTTCTGAATTCCTGGAAGAACCTAAAAACTTTTTGAGGATTTTATTTTTGAGAATTTTAGTTTTATGTTGAGTTTCCAATGTTCCAAAAAATTTCCTTAAAAAATCTTTTCCTTCATTTTTTGTGTATAATCTTGTTTGTCGTTTAAGAAAACATCTTTTCGTGTAGGATCTCTGGACAAAATGTGGTTTCCATATTAAGAATAAACTAAAACACCTTTGATATTAGTCAAAATTGCATTTGGCACTTAAAAATCAATAATACGTTTAAAATAAAATCTGGATTAAACAAACTTTTGATAAAAATACGAAAATGTCGTGGTCAACAAAATTACTCGTCTCTAAATTTGGAATGTTTTTACAAAATGAAATTTTTAAATACCTCAAAGGGAAAGTATGTGTTCATCTACATTTTTCAAAAAATCAAAAATGCCGCCAAAAATCTCACTTTGAAAGAGCGGGAAAGCTTTATAACTCATATGGCGGGAATTTAAAATTTTTAAAAATCGTAAATTAGACTGAGTTTCAAACGTAATTTTAACCGCCTTTTTCAAATGTTACGAAAAATGTATTTCTTGCAAAGTTCTAACATTTTAACAAGAAAAATTTAGAGACTTTTGCATGATAATGTTCCGGAGCCTTGCGCCAATTTAAGATACAAAATATTTGTTTTTTGTATTTTTGACCATTTTTCAATGAAATCTCGAGCAAGTCGTGGTCAGTAAAGCTGTAGAGCTTGTAACTTCATATTTTGTAAAAATGAAAATTTCCAAAAATCTCAATGATTCCTTTTCTAGTCAAGTTTTTCTCATTGAAATATTTTAAATTTTTAAATTTTTTGACAGACAAAATTAAAAATCAATAATTTCAATTCTATATCAATAAAAAAAATTTTAAATCAATAATAGCGGCAATCAATAATCGTGACTTGACTTTGAGGGGGAAGCGTCGGACTTCTGTTGCTAACCAGTATGCGTTAACTAATGGTGACACTGGGGGCTCACATCTACCTACTATCCAGATATTTTCTGAACTGCATTAGTTAAAACTTGTTTTTTGCTTTTCTCTGATGACACCCACTTTACCTCTTAGATGTATGAAATCCGCGAGGCACATTTCTATTTTGGGGTATTTGATATAAATTTATACATACGTCGCTAAAAAATATTTTCCATCAGCATTTGGACTCATAATTACAATTACAATAATCATGAATGTTTGATAATTTTATTACAAATTATTGAACTATCTACTTACCTTCGTGTTTTTTGTAGGTATCTTTTCATAAACAAAACTTTTAAAACAATAACTTTTATAAACAAAATGATTAAAATAACCGATCTTTACGTTTACCTTCTCGATATTTTCATATCACAATACCTAATACGAAATGAAATAAGCAGCCGATAGCTGAGATCAAGTCATCATAAATGACAAAGTTATGTCCGCTCTATTCTCTTGACTACTTAGTCGCAGTCAGCCGTGTCACAGCTAACAACATTTAATATTGAAGTCGTTTTAAATTTTTAAAAATAATGTTCCAGATTTAGTTAATATTAAAACATCCTACAGCATTTATATCGGTCATTGCTAAACTTTGCTATAACATTGTCGCGTGTTTATTAAAAGTTGCTTGCTATATATCCATTTCTTATCTTGAAAGTCATCAAACATTAACAATATTCTATATTTCTGCAATATTTTATAACAAGACTTGATACGGAAATATCGGACAAATTTTGTAAACATCTTAATAAGCTCTTGCAATGTTGATTAATTATATTTTTATTTTCAAGAAATTTTATTTGTATGTTCATCATTTTACTGATTATTGTTAAAAAATGTCTATTAAAAAAAATTTGTTAAAAATTGTTAATTGTCTATTAAAATAACTTTTAAAATAATTTTTAAATTGAATTTTGAAACTTGAAATTTTTAAATTGAAAAATTCAACAAGCTTTTTACTAGTAAATCATTTTTAAATAAATATATTTTAAATATTGAGATTTTTATAAATGGTTTTTCAACGCTGAAAACTTGTTTGAAAATTATACAATATTTCATTAAATAAATACTTGGAATTATGACGTTAACTTTTGAACCGGATTTAAAAAATAATTTAGAAGATGTGCTAGCAGCTTCTAATATAAGCTATTATATAAATTATCAAAAATTATGATTAGTTAAATTAAGTAATTAATTAAATATGATTAATTTAATAATTATAGTTAAAATATTCATCACAAATAATTTAAATCTTTGTCAAATAATACATCTCTTTATAATGATATTTTATTTCAGGACATTAATATATTTTATAATGGACGAAGAATTTAAATTAATAAGATAATGCATTCAATTTTATTTCTTAAAATATATTCTAATTTATTTATAAATTTGGTTTTATTCATCTTTATATTATAAATAGAAATAAATCATAAATAAATTGAAAGAATTGAAATTTTTAAATTTTTAAATATTTTAAAACACTATTGAAGGAAATAGAAGATGTATTGATAGAAATTAATGGTATTTTATAAATTTCTAAAAATAATTTTTAGAATAACAGTAGCTATTGGTATGGATGAATATATTTCCAAAATTCCATAATGATGGAAATATGATGCATTTTGCAAAATATAATATTACTGATATTATTATTATTATTATTATTATTATTATTATTATTATTATTATTATTATTATTATTATTAACTACAGTTAATAGAAGTAATGTAATACTTTGAAAATTCTCAGGAATTATTAATAACGTTATAAATTAAAATTAATTAAATCTACACATTTATTTTTAACATTTTATATTATAAGAACATTTTTTTCCAAGTTCACCACTGATTATTTTTCCCAATGAATTTATTAAAGAGAACTTGAAGACTATAAATCAATAATACATATGATACATATTTAAACTACATGAATTTATAGTATCCAAATATCACTGAAACTTCTTTATATTTTAAATTTTATAAAACGAATCATAACTCTCAGTATTTTTAAACTGAAACATTATTACTACAGTTCAATTGAATATTCATTCTGTTGACAATTTTACAGATTAAAATACACTCAACATCTGGATACACTAAGACATAGATTACTGTACGTTTAGCCATAAATTTAGGTATAGTATAAGACATAATTAATAATGTGTATATATAGGAAAATTAAACACACTTACTTGAAATAATAATCGATATTAAGGGAGCTGGCATAAATTACGGACATTTAGAATAAGAAGGCAGAAAAATAAAATACAAACACGCATACACTACAAACAACAATTCTATAATAAAAATACAAAGAGTGATTTTTCTAGCGTTTTATCACATTCCAACTTTCGAGAAGCATGGGAGGGCTCTGTAAATTATAAATTTTTTTAAATATTTTTTTAGAAATTTGTAAATGATGATAAATTTCCGTAAGTTATGGAAAATATATGAGAAAAGCACCGAAAAACATAATTTATAATTGGATTATTAATTTTAAAATTAATTATTTTGAAATACTCAGAAATTGATAAATAAAAGATTAATCTAAGTCCAGGAACTAGAATAAAATTTTTGCAATCAAATAAAGAAATATTTACCAAAATTATATGCATGTTTTTTTTATAATTGCTTCAAAAATGTATTAATATGACAATTCAATAAATTCTACCGCTTTCAAAAGGATATCATAAATGATTTGAAGTTCATAATAAATACGAAATTTTAATTTTAATAAAATTATTATTATCATAAAAAGATTAAAAATATTTAAAAAACTTTAGAAAATGTAAATTTAATAAAAAATAGAACTATTAATTTACGATTTGCCAATAATATTTGTCTTTGTTGGACATCATTTGTGTGCTTTGGTGTAATAATGTACATGGACAGGAAAAATTACTATTAACAAAACGCAGAAGGATGGCCTCAGCTTCGACCAGCAGATCGTCGAGGTCGAAATCCATATCGACCGTTTCTTCTCAGGGCAGATCCACTGAGGGAATAATTCGTGTTACCGGTGTTGGGCGGTAGACGCAGCAAGATTGGTCTCATCTTCGGCCCAGCGGAGCTTTTTTCGGCGAGTGCGCTTTGCTCACGAGAGTTGATGTCACTCTAGGTGGGTGGTTGAGCTGATTCGTCGCAAGTTTATTGACCTTGGATGCTGGTGACGGGGCTGCACTGGTGGTTGGTAAGCACCCATTACTGCAAAGTGTTGCAAAGATTTTCGTTGGGTCCACGACCAACAACTCTCGAATCCGCGATTTTAACTCTGCGTATCTCCTTTAACAGATTATCTCGACAATGTTTCAGTCGCAGTATTTTCTTGGGTGTCTCTATTCATTTGGGGGGGGGGGGCTAAACTACGTATCCTCGAAACGGTCGACCTTCAGACGTAAGTGCCGAGTCTCATCTAGAAGGCACACGAGAAATACGGCCAAAGAGTGCATTTGTTGCAGATTGAAGTGGATATGATCTAAGAAAATGAATCACGACATGATAAATATAGGGGTGGCGATTACAATCATAATTGACAGAAGGAAAACACAAATAAAATCTTCAAACCCGAGTCGGAATAACCGCTCGAATTTAGTTATAGCGATTCCAGAATTGCGACCGGAAAAGAATTCCGGACCTGGTGATGATCACTGATAACTGAGTCCCTATAGATTAGTTTAATTACGAGAACTATGGTTTCGCCCTGTTACGGTTTAAGTAGTTTGAGGGATCTTTCTCATGCGACTCAAGGCCTGGCGCATTTCATTTTAATACCTCAACTTACAGGAAATTCGATGTAGTCTGCGTCTTTCATTTCTGAAGATTGTCCTTAATATAGAACCCTCAGTGTCAACGTTCTGAGAATTTTAAGAAACTAAATTCTAACCTTACCCGCAACTATATAAAAAATTTATGGAAAAATAAGATGAAAAACAAATGAAAAACTGGTATGCATTTTATAATGAAAACGGAAAAAGTTCTGGAAAAAACAGAATCATTATTTTATACATTGGACTTGGACACTCCTACTGATTGATGTAATTAACATGCGCCAGTATTATTATTTTACATGCTTCAAAAAAGTTCAAAAAATATTTTCATTGTCTTCAATGTAAAAACATATGTTCCAAAGTATTAACATATTAATATTAATATATTAATATTTATATTAATATAATATTAATATTTAATTACTAATAATTACCTGATATACTCGATATACTTTGGTAAAAAAAAATCAAATTCAAGTTAAAACCATTTTTTATATTTTTGTAAAAATTATTTCGTGAATAAATCGAACCTTGGATTCCTTTTATATGCTAAATTTAATTATTTTCTTGATATTATCATCATGCTGATTTAGCCATGCTGATTTAGCCATGCTGATTTAGCCATAATTTCAACCATCGTTTTACACGAATCTACTAATGCTAATAAAAACAGAATCTTAAATAAATCAGTAAAAGCAGAAACTCGAAAGGAATTTAGATGGGAAAGTAAATTCTTATGACTTTGTCTCTTGATAATAAAAATATCCTCGAATTATTCAAGAACAAGAAATATTTATAAAATATGGCAATACAATTATATAATAATATACAGATTATCCTTATCATAATATTTATTTAAATTAAAATTTTTATTTTTTTAAATATTATCACAAAAGGATGAATTTCTTAAGATTTGAAAATCTATTTCAAAGTCAAATTATATTTTTTATTATTTATGTTTTATAGTGATGATAGTTCTTTCATAGAAAACATATAAAATAGCACTGATCTGTAGTAAAACAATATTTAGAAAAACAAAACATCGTAATTAATTATTTTCTTTTATTTTCTTTCTTAAAAGAAATGAAATTTATCTTCCTCTGAATATTTTGGATATTTTCTTTTTGTTGATAGATTTCATATTTTAATTCTATTTTACAATGAATTTGAAATCAGATAGAAATAATTAATAGCTTTGCTTTCCCTTTGTTTGAATTGAGATAAAATTACTCGAAATTTAATATATGTATTAGCCAAAATATAGAACAAGTTTTCGTCCCAGAAATATAATAAAAACAAGAGTTGTCATATATTGGAACATTTAAAGTGTCGGGTATTTTCATGCATTTATAAACACATGATAAGGGGTCTAACAGAATTGTTGAGGTCCGTAAATTAAAATAAATTTAAATGAAATTTAGGTTAATAATTTAAATAAAAAGTAAGTGAAGCAAAAAAGACAAATAAAAGAGGGGTCATGCACAGAATCGATAGTAAAGGAAAGTGTGATGGAAGCAGTATTAGAAAATATCAAAAAAGCAATTACGAAAGGCAAGAATCCGGAAATCCGAGAAAAATCAATAAATTGAAGAATCATCGAAATCGAATGGGGAAAATGGGACAGGTATAGAGTAGCTAATGGTCAACAAGATGATGGTTAGTGATTTATCAGAAAATGGTTAGGAAGGGTCGAAAAGCATTCAAATGTGTGAAAACAGAAAACGTTAATTAATTAATTAATTGGCTAATAGAAAACCCGAGCTAATGGGAAACCCGAGCCAATGGAGAACCCGAGAGATGAAGGAAACCCGAGCTGGGTAAACAAGAAGAAAAGTAAACAGAAGGAAGATTTGGGCCCATTAGCTTGACACAATGATTAATTGGAAAAGAGCAAGGAGAAGATAGTGCGTGTAGAAAGGCCGGAAGGGCCATTAATTATCTTGGTTCGTTGGATCATTATGGGTGACAGCCGAAGCAGATACGTGGAAGCAAATGTCAAGTGAAAGATTGGCTCGGCAATAATCATTTGTCGTTCCGATTTCGTGGAGTATATAAGGAAAGGGAAAATCAGAGCAAATCGGCATTTTGCCTCAGCTAGGGTTAGAAGAAACCGAGTTAGGAATAGGTAAAACGAATTAAGGAGATTAGGGAAAAGAAGATATAGAATAGGAATACGAAAAAGTGAAAAAGAATCAAATCAAGCAGAAAAGAGGAAAACGTGGGTCAAGAGAATCTAAATAAATAAAAGATGAATATTATCTATTTACAAAGCATCAACGGCGAGCGGAGAATCGGTCAAACGTAACTTTGATTATTAATTGTAAAGTGGTGAGAAAAGGTTGTGAATTTTGTTATTTTAATATACGTTGGGTCGTTATTGTTTTGATATAAAGGACACGAGGAGTCTGAGGGAACCAACTTAAATTAACCAAAAACCCAACAGAATGTTATTTTAAATATTTCTTTGGTAAAAAATATGGAAATTTTGTCCATTTATAAAATGAGCGGCAGTTTATATTTTACTAATTATTAAATTCACGTTATTATTATTATTATTATCAGATGAAACAAAATTAAAGATTTTAAAAGCAAAATTATTAATTCGTCGAGTTCGAGTTGAACCATCAGTTTTAGCTGGATATCATATAGTTTATATAAAAATTCTATACATCTTATTAGAAGAAAAGAAACTATTAACCTTACAATCATCTTTAAGTCTCAACAAAAATTCTTTAAATTTTGGTTAAAAATAGCAATAGTAATAATAATAATAATAATGTATTAATTTAAAATATTAATAATTAATTTTGAAATTTATCAATCAATGTAACAGTGCCTCTCGTGATGAAAATTCTAAATAATTATTATATCAAAATGCAAATTACTGCCTCTTTTCCTAAAAATGAAAATTATCGAATCATCAAACTATATATGTCTTCACCAAGATAAGGATTCTAAATTCCTAAATAACTATCGAAATGATAGCCAAAAATTATTTATACCTTAATACTAAACTATCAAATATCAAAACCTAAAAATTCGTTGTAGAACATAATATTAAGAGTTTATAAAACACTTATTACAAACAATAATAAAAACATTGTGATAAAAATTTAAGCAATTTTNTTTTTTAAGGTCAAGGTAAAATATTTTAATGTCAAGGTCAAATTTATTGAGGATAAGGTCAAATCACGAGAGCTTTGGTAGATAAAAACTCCAGTTTTGCATATGGGTATTATTTAGGGGTTGATGTCATTGAAGTGGCTGATAATAACATTCAGCCTGGAGCAGATCCTGACATCCTCACTGATCATTTGGACCAAATATTTAACGACATCATTTTGTGATATTATTATTTGTAAATATAAAAAATAAAAGTTCATATACAGAGTTTTAAAATTTTTATTTCGTTATTTATTTATGATTTTATATGATGTTTTGTAGACAGTTGTGTTAATATGAATTTTTATAAAAAACACAGAAATTATTTTTATTAGAGTTAGAAATTATTATTAATAAGTATTTAATTAATCATTTTAATGTTGAATTTTTATTTTGTTATTTATTTTTGATTTTTAATTTGTGATTTGTGGACAGTTTTAGTGTTAATAAATGTTAAATTTTAGTCATTTAATTTATTTTAAGTTAATATAAGACATATACACCCGTGTTAAACAAGGCATGTGCAATACATGTGCATGACTAACATGTCGAATTGCGAAAACATCAGTTATTTACTATTAAAAACCATAAAATCGCATTAAGTAATAACGATACTAAAAGATTATATGTGAGGCAAAATAGCAGTCTCGCATTTGGACATTATTTAAAAGCCTATGCGATGGACGATGATATAGATGATATTGGTCCGATAATCAATACAAACTGAAGATTTTTATTTAAAAAATCTTGGAAAAAGCCAAAATATATTTTATTGACTTGATTTTTATGTGGAATCAAATACATGTTTTTATTATAATTGAGTTTAATAATTTTATTGTTTTGTGAGATAAACTCGGAGTATATATAATAAAACGATAAATAATAATAATAATAATAATAATAATAGAACAATAAAGTGATAATTAAATACATTATTTGCAGCAAAATGCTTAAATTATCACTTTATTGTTTTAAATAATAAATGCTGCTACCAAGAAATCATCACTTAATAATAATAATAATATAACCTGCGTGCGTTAATATCTTTAAAACAAATAAGAATATCTATAGCTCATTACAAAGGTCTTGCATAGGGCTTTAAAATACGCCATCGTTCAATAAAATTCATTGGCGGAAGTCTCAAAAATTTTAATTTTAAAATATGACCTTGACCTTTATATTTGACCTTGACCATTAAATTTGATATTGACCTATATATTTGACCTTGAATGAGTCATCAATGACCTTGAAAATATATATTAATATTATTAATAATAATAATATTTTGAGTTGTTGAGTGTGAGCAGTACCATTTCGACCATTCCCCATAGGGGGACAGAATGTCTTGTCGGATAAACTCTGAGAATATATATAATAAAACTATATATATTGCTGAGGGTATGACCATCATAGTCACCACTCAAACATATTTCTAATGAACCATCGTTCAATGAAATCTATTAGCGGGAACTCTGAAAATTTTTTTATCATGACTTATCTCATTACTCATATGTCCTTGACATGACCTTGAATGACTCATGTGACCTTGAGAATTACTTTGACCTCAGTAAACTTGACATTGGCTTTAAAAAATTTGACCTTGAGAAAAATTTTTTACCTTGACCTTGAAAAAAAAATTAAGGAGGGGGCGGTATCACTGTCCTGGAGGTGATATGTTCTGGAGGGGATACATCCTACTACTGGAGTAGTCTATTTCTAGTAATTAAAAATGATGATAATACTATAAATAGTATATTTGTTATTACCAAAAATATGATTCATATATAAAATTGGAACAAGGGGAGACAGAAAAATAAACGAGTACACAAGTGAAAAAGACAAGTCACGATTAAAATTATTGGAAAAGTACAAAGTACTTGTGAATTAGAAAAGAATAGAATTCGATTAATTGGTAAACAACTGTGGTGATTAATAGACGATAGCTAGAAATTCTGTATGGCGTTTACGTGGAAATAAAACAATTATTAAAAGCACAGCTGTGGTTGAAACGAAAGAACTTGACTATAAATTGAAAAACAGATCAATCGAAAAACAGTGTTAAAATTCAGAACGATATTTGAACTCGAGATATTGTGTTAATTAAAGAAACCAATCATTATCATTGGGTAAAGTAAAAAGATTTTTTATTGAAGGATAAATTACACAGGCTGCGACAAACAGCAAGGATTAATAAATCCGTTTCTTGTATTTGCTTTTACATAACATTGTACAAATTATTTTATAAAATTATAAATAAAAGTTATTTGAAAACAGAAGTTGGTTTTTCATTAAAATTATTAATTACACGCAACCACACGAAATATTCATTATTTACCTTATTAATATTAATATTATATTTATTGGAGTCAATTGTGTTAAGATTAGTGACCCCATCTTTTTAATCTTAACATTATGATGATGATGATGATAATAATAATAATAATAATAATAATAATAATAATAATAATAATAATAATAATAATAATAATAATAATAATAATAATAATAATAATAATAATAATAATAATAATAATAATAATAATAATGGTGATAATAATAATAATAATAATAATAATAATAATAATAATAATAATAATAATAATAATAATAATAATAATAATAATAATAATAATAATAATGATAATGATAATAATAATATTATGTTATATTATAGCATGACCTACATTTTAATTTAGAGACTTTGAAACTCATTTCCATGGAAATTAAACACACCATATATTTTCATGATCTACATAAAAGTCTGAGTAGATCTAGATATTTTCCAGTGAGGGGAGGTGTGGATGTAACACATCCATTTACTTACTAGAATAATATTATACCTATATTTTTCCATTTTCGCAAACTTGTTACTCAATCGTTATTATTATTGTTCAAATATTATTATTATATCAATTTATCATGTATATTATATTCATATATTCATGTTTTTAAGCATAGTATATTTATGAATTTATATTGTTGTCACAATTTAGATATTGAATTTTAATTTTCATATTTTTTATTTGCCTCCCCTAAAATGTTTGTTTCTGCTCTATGACTTTTTTGAAATTTCCTGTGATCCCGATCGAGAAACATTGCAATATACAATGATTTGCAATATACAGGACGATCTATAAGAACTCGGAAAAGAAAATGGAAGTATAAAGAAACGTGAAATGGGAAAAATAATACTAACAAAAGAAAGCGAACAAAGAATTAAAATAAAGGTCATTACTAATTAATTATTATAAAAGTAAAAGGAATTTGAAATCGGGAAAAACAAAAAAAACTATAATGTAGCGGGAACATAAAGAAAACAGGCCGGAGCGGCAAAAAGGGAAAACTTGAGAATATCTTGACAGCTGTCAAAGATAACTATTGCAGGAAAAGTCCGGGAGTTAAGTTGGAGGACAAAATAGAAATTTAAGATAAACTGAAGTGTCACAAAGTGACGAGGTATAAAAGGAGGAAACACAGCAGAAGCTGACAGAACAGTTAAGAGAGAAACAGTACGACAGAACGATTAAGATAGAACATTTACGGGGAAACATTTGCCTCAGAATATTGTGGAACAGAGTTGCGACAGAAGATTTGAGACATAATATTGCGACAAAGGACAGAATAGTTGAGATAATACGACGACATTTATTTGTAGAATCTGAAGAGAATTGAAGCAGAGAAACTTAAAGATAGAAGCTTAGAGAAGAGTTAAGAGGAGAATTCGAGACAAGAAAGCAGAAATAAAGGTATAAGCAGTAGGAGCTTATTTAATTAGTAACAGAGTGAAGTTCATCGAGTAAATTGAAGTCAAGCAAGAAAACAACCAGTTAAATCACAAATTGTTATACTCCTCAGTTGTGAGAGATTTGTAAAATCAAGATTATACGCGTAGTGTTGTAATAAGCACTGTGTAATCAGTAGTTAGGTTGTTGAGCCAATTGTATAATTGTGAAAATATTTGTGATATTCAATAAAGTTTCCAGTGTTAATTTTTATCTGTGGGTCAACTAAAGGCACGCTTGGAGTCAGAGAAATAATTCAATAAATTTAAATTTCACCAACGACCAATAACCTAACATCTTTAATATAAAAATTATTTTATGAAATTTAAATATTAAAATGATCCTAGACAAACGAAAAGATGATACAAATATATAAATAAAGATATAATTAATTTTTAAAAATAAAGATGTTTATGGGAAAAAATATTTATTTTATAATTAAAAATATTAATTATTTCATTTTTCATTTTCATTAGTATTATAAAAGTATATAATGAAATCATAGAAATTAACTGACTTATTAATATAGGCTAATATAAATTTATAAACTCGTAGAATTTCTACAAATGATATACCAATTAATCAGATACTATTTTTCAATTTTTCACAAATGAAATATTGTCTGATTTTCATATTATAAATAATTTCAATGCAATAAACTTATGGGAATTAATAATAAATGCATTGAAGAGTATATGAACAAAATATTATCACGCATTATGATTCTCTGGATAGACATAATTTTCAGGCTCCATTGATATTTTGTTTGAAATGTTGATTTGGAGTAAAAACTACTATTGATATCACACGTTTGCACTGAATAACACTTTCTATAATATAAAATAATCAATGAAGTTATATTATTGAAACACACAAACTTACCTGTGTATAACACTAATGTTGCAACGAATACACCTAATTCCGAAATTTACCATAGTCTATATTGTATTATAATACAATTGCAACAAAAAAATTTTTTTTAAAAATTCAGTTGAAAAAATTTCAAAATAAAAAAATCGAATTCAATTTTCAAATTCAATTATCAAAAATTCAATTATCAAAGAGCCGCAGTTTACTCAACGAAGAGCCGCATGCGGCTCTAAGAGCCGCATTTGCCCGCCGTTGGTCTATAATCTTAAAAAAATCAATAAATTTATAGTATAGGAACACACAAACTTACTTGTGTGTACAAATTTAATGTTCCGAAATTTACATATTTATTATAGGAATTGATGTAGTGGTAGAAAAATAATTTAACATACCAACACAAAACACATAATGAAAAATTCATGCAAATTTATTATAGAGTTTTTTTCACCAAAATTTAACAAAAAATAATAATAAATCTTTATATGGAACCGATTGTTGTATCTGGCGACCACGCCGAAAATGTTCACACAATGACGACTCGAGGAGAAGGGAAAAATCTGCAAGAGACGCACTCCCGAAACGTGCGCAAGAACTATTGGATATGGAAATTAAAAGATATTACGGCAGATGCACCAAGGAAGCTGAAAAATAGATACAGGCAATTGATGACTGAATCGCTAAGAATGATTTGAAGAGGACAGAAGCATTCGATTTTCTCCTTTGCGATGAAGCGTCTACGCTGTGAAAAAATTTCAAAACAGAAAAAACAACAGATAAAGCAGCTAAAGAACGGTTTTCCGAAACATTTACAATTAAATTGACTATTATAGACAAGATTAAAAAACTTGCTGCAATCAGACAAGAGGGAAATGAGAGATATGCAACCTTCGAAATCAGGGTATTAAAATTAGTGAGTGAAGTTATTAATTCAGGAATGAGGGTAGAGGAGATTTTGCCAATGAAATTATAAATGGACGAGTCAGAGGCAGAATATTAAAAGATGCGCTAACAATGAAACCAAAGATGACAGCAGAAGAAAGAAATCAACTGGCCAAAATTTAACAAAAAGTGGAATCAAAAGAAAAGACGAAAAAAGAAGAAATTATGGTAATAAAGAAGAGTAGTTACGCGGAAGCAACAAGGAGAAGGAATTCAGAAACTTTTACAAGAGAAACGAATGGAAGCAACAGCAATGTATTAAAAAGCCAAGGAAATTACAAAAGAGAGAATTTACCAGATAATTCGTATAACAGAAATAACGAAATCATACAGTCGAACGGATTGTGCAGAGAAGGACACCAACGGTTTCGCTTAAACACATCCCCCAAGAGATTATACAATCGATCTAGAGGCCTTTCTGGTCCAAGAAACGGTGAATTATGGCATAGAAGATATGAATGTCCACTAATAGATAAATGTTTGATATGTAGTAAGGGAGAGCATAATTTCCGTGATTGTTATTTATTAAGAAAGAAAGAACAACAGAACTTTTAGAACAAGAAAATGATAGTGTGTGTACATGACGAAGAAAACGGAAGAAATTACTCGGACGATGCAGAAACAAGAGAATCAATTAATGATTATGCAATTCATGATGTGAAAACTGAAAAAAACACGAGGAGCTCTATTGCATACATTTCGTCAATGGGGTTGTGAAGGAAGAAAATCGGAATGACAGAACAGAAGGAATGAGGTATGCGAAATCAGATGAAAGAGAATGGAGTAACATGATGATAAATGATGTTGAGATTGAGATGTTGTGGGATTCTGAAGCTTCAATTACAGTGATGAATGAGGAAGCATGGAATAAAATTGGCAGTCCACGGTTAAGCAGCAGTGAAATCAAAATATGTGGAGATTTTCCAGGAACTCAAAAACCACAGGGATGTACAGAAGCAAATGTTTATTGGCACAATAAGATGAGGACTATCAAAATAATTGTTATTAAAAATATATTTCCAGGTTTTATTGGTGGGATAGATACTTTGAAAGCATTTGGATGGCAGTTGATGGAAAAAAACAATATCGAATATGAGACAAAGATTAGAAATTGTACTGATGACGACAGAAGACAAAAAGCAAAAAAGGAATTGGGAAGAAATGAATTGCCAACAATTAACAAATTATTAGATGAATCCGGGTCAATATTTATGGCAGCCAGATTTGATTTAGGATTCACGAGAATCGTGGAGCATGAAATTAATAGATCTGGGAATCTAACAATGCAATTTCCAAGACGACAACCGATGCATCTATAACAGAAAATTGATAATATGATAAAAGAGAACAAAAGTTGGGGTTATAAGACGCTGTAAAAGCCCATGGAGCTCCCAATTGGCTGTAGTAGAAAAGAAATACGGCTCAATAAGAATATGCGTATATTATCGAGAGTTGAATAAGATGAAAGAAAGAGAATTTATCCCTATGCCAACATATCCAAATTACTCGATAACCTATCAGGATCTAAATTCTTTTCTTCTTTAGATCTTGGACACGCATACTATCAGGTCGCATTAGCAGATGAAGCACAAGAAAAAACGGCTTTTAGTTCCAAAGAAGGTCAACTTTGTTTCAATCGACTTCCATTTGGATTATCAACGGCTCCAGCAATATTTCACTGATTAATGCACACGATGTTAGAGGGTATATTGTTTAATGGAGCAATTGTTTATTTAGACGATATTCTGGTATATGGAAAGGATCAGTCTGAACATGATGAGCGATGGCAAGAAGTTTTTAAAAGAATAAAAAAAACAGGACTAAGAATAAATCCGGTGAAGTGCGAAATTTACAAAACCAAATTAAAATTCCTTGGTCACACCGTCAGTGAAGATGGAATACAGACAAATTCAGAGAATATCAAGTCAATTACAGGAGCGACGAAACCACAGTGTGCTAAACAATTTTGATCATTTCTGGGTTTGGCAAATTACTATAGACGATTTGTCAAAGATTATGCTAAAATAGCAGCACCCCTACATGCAGCAGCGTCAAGTTGTGATAAAACAATCGAATGGTCAGAAAGTTGTGAAAACAGTTTAAAAAACTTAAAGAAGCCTTAACACAAGCTCCCATTCTTGATTTTTCTCGTATAGATCGTAAATTTATTTTGGATACTGATGCCAGTTTTGAAGCTATTGGAGCAGTATTAAGTCAAATAAAAGAAGACGGTTCAGAAATAGTTATCGCATACTGTTCAAGAAATCTGACGGCCCATGAAAAAGGATACTGCATAACAAGGAAAGAGTTATTGGTATTGTTTTATATTTTAGACAGTATTTATATGGAAAAGAACTCGTGGCTCAAACAGATCACAAAGCTTTAGTATTTATGAACAAGAAAAGAAAAGCAATAAGTCCACAATTTCAGACATGGATGGCTAATCTATCGGAATACGATTTCCAATTGAAATACCGGAAAGGTGAAGAACATGCAAACGCAGATGGATTATCAAGGATCGAGAGTAGTTTATGTGCACAGTGTCAGACAGCACATGTACAACATAAACAAGAAAGATCAAGAGTAAGATATATCAATTTGATACAAAAAACACAGACAATGTTGGAAATTATGGATGAACAGAAGAAAGATAAATTGTTCCAAGAAGCGATGGAAATTCTTAGGAATCAGATATATGTTAGGAAGAAATCGTTTAAAGATCGGTTAAAGATATCGGATGATATGCTTGTATTGGAATCAGACAAAATAAATTTAGTGATAATCGCATAAAAAGCTATCAATCTAAACTAGTGATTAAAATACATGACGATTTATGTCACGTTGGAATTAAGAAGCTGTTTCATTATTTGGAAGGGAATATTTTCTGGCCGAAAATGCAAGAAACCGTTAAAGAGATAGTAAAACGATGTGTCACATATTCAAGAAGGAAAATAGACCAAGGGAAGACAAAGGAAATTTTAATTTCACACGAAAGTTCTGAATTTCTAGTACAGATTCTGATGGATATTGCTTTCATGGAGAAAACTTCAACGAACAAGAAGTATGTTATTGTTATTATTGATAGGTTTAGCAAATTCGTAAGTCTAACGGCTACAGCAAACCAAGATGAAAAAACTATTTTGAAGACACTAATGAACAGTTGGATTTACAAATATGGTAAACCTCAAAGTATATTGACAGACAGAGGACGAAATTTTGAAAGCAAATATTTGAAGGAATAATTAGAACAACTTGGAATAAAGCAAGAATTCGCCTCGCCATATCAACATCTGTCGAGTGGCTTAGTGCATAGAGCTATCAGAACAATGAGAGATTTACTTGTGACGACGATGAAAGGGGGCTATGCTGAAAAACAGTAGCACGAACTGCTGCCTCGAATTGAATTCAGTATAAATGCAACTTATCAAAGTTCTACGAAATATTCACCATTTGAGATAGTATTCGGGGCGGAAAATAATGTTACACGCTAATTCTAGACTCAAACCTCAAGTACACGATATTTCGGAAGAAGCGCAAACGAATAATAAGCAAGCGGCGCAGAAGATGAGGAAGTTCAAGAACGACAAAAGAATTCAATGACATTTCGAAGTGGAGGAAGAGGTACTAGTAAGACGAGAGCTACATAGAAGAAACAAAAATGATATTCAATATGATGGCCCGGTGACCCGACAAATGCGCGCACAAAAATGAAGAAGTTAATTTATAAAATAAACTATTTACTTAACTATAATCACAAAATTTTTATCAAGATAAAACTGTTGTAATTAGTCAAAAAGAAATACTGTTGTAATCAATATATTCTTTCTAATCTTTCTAATCTCTTTAAATATATAATTATATGCCTATCCAAATCTCAAAATAAATTGTCAAAAAGTTTACTTATTTATTGTCAGTTAAACCAAGTCAAATGTTAATGTTTTCAGCTACTCCTCTCAAGTAATCCAATAAAGACACTGCTCCAAATGTCGGGACCAAAGCTTGCAGACATCGATTAAGGTGGATGTATTTTGTCTTGGATGTCTCTGGATGTCTAAAGCCTGCCCAGAAAAAAAACTCGACGAAATTGCTCGACCAATTTGTAGACCGACGGGTGCTCACCATTAATAGTCACTGAGATTAACAAGTTCTAGTTTTGGAATTTTTAATTTACAGTCTGTGCACTTTTGTCTTGCGCGCATTTGTCGGGGTTCTTAGCATTGCTAGCTTTTGTCGGCGCGCGTTTTTGTTACGGCGCCGATGGCCCATTTAAAATTCTTAGATTTGTGTCAGATCATCAAGTTGAATTGCAATATCCAGATACGACGCGGCACCGACGAATCGAATGGTAAAAGAGATGGCATTAATCTTATGAAGTGGAGAGTAATGATATTACATTAGAGGCCAAAGACCAAATGTGAAGAAGTTCAGAGTATATTGCGTAATTCAATACAATGTGTTAGTTAATGCGCAATTATTTAAGTGTGATCACTTTGTGTTAATAGATAATAAATTTTTAGATGGAACCGATTGTTGTAACTAATATTTTCATAGATATACAAAAAATGACAAAATCCGGCTAATTAATGCCTTGGAGAATGTTGAAAATTACAAAGAATTTGGAAGAATACTTGGAATCTCCCAAAATTTGATTATATCAATAATTTGTATTAAATTGTATTAAAAAATTAATGTCTTCGGTGATTACTTTATTTGTTTCTAGTTAAAAATATATTTGACTTACATTATATCGAAATAATTCCAACTAATTTCATAAAGTTCATAAAAAACACCTGAAAATTAATTAAAAATAATTTATATTATAAATGCTGACTAAAAGTAATATTTAAGAACAATAATGATCTCATAATTATATAAGATCTAAATTCAAGTCTTAAAAGTTACTTAAAATTAAAATACTTACTTGAAAACTACTTTTAAAAATTGAATAAATGAAGTTATAAACTTCATTTTCACATAAATGGTGAGTCGCATCAATTGGCGTGCACACCAACGTTTATTGTAGGCAATGGAAAATTTTGGAATTAGGTGAAAAATCTTTTATATACAAATTAAGTGAGCCGTAGAAAAATTAATATAACACAAACACAGCACATAGTAAAAAATTAATGTAAACTTTTGATACATAGAAATAATTCTATGAATAAAAACTGTTAACATATTATAATTTACAATTTATCAAAAAAATGGTGGAAAAATTATATTTTAAGAAAATCCCTCAAACTCTACTTTGAGTTGTAAAACGAAGGAATATTTTCTTAAGATTTATCTTAAAGTAAAAATAGAATTTAATATTTTCTTATGATTTANGATTTATCTTAAAGTAAAAATAGAATTTAATATTTTCTTATGATTTAAAATATTTCTGAAATTTCTGTTGAAACTGCCTTTTTGCGAATATGAAGAAATGATAACATGAAATCTATTTTTTAATTTACAACTAACTTAATATTTTTACAATATTTCAAACATTTGAGACACTTAACAGTGCCATCAAATATCGATGCAGTGTCAAAATCTCGAAAATCGTAGGTTTTATTAACTTGACAAATCCATATTAATCAGTACCTGTGGAAAATGGAGAAGATTAATATAATTTTTGTATAAAAATAATAAAAGTTTTGGTGATTATTTTATTGTTAATAATTATAATTAAAAATTATCTAACTTACATTTAAATCGAAATAATTCCAAAATTAAATTAATGCATAAATTCGTAAAAAAGCTGAAAAGTAATTAAAAATAAATTATAATATAAATATTGAATAAAAGTGAGCTTTAAGAGCTTGAATAATGATCTCATATTATTATAAAATCAAAATTCAAGTTGTAAAATTTACATCTTACTTGAAAACTATTTCTAAAATGGCTAAAATAAATTAACTTCATTTTCTCACAAATGGTGAGTCACTTATTATTGATGTACAGGCAAACCCCTAAGTCTAATTCATCTTATAATAAGTGTTGGTATGTACACCAAGTGACTTACCATTTAAATTAAGTTTGTAAGTTGATTTATTTAATTTTGGAAATGACTTTCAAGTAAGTATTTTAATTTTAAGTAAATTTTTAGGCTTGAATTTTGATTTTATATAACTATTATATCATTCAAGTGCTTAAATATTACCTTGAGTATCATAATTTATTTTTAATTACACTTCAGCTTTTTTAGAAATGAATTTATGCATGGAATTTATTTTAGAATGATTTCGATATAATCTAAGTCATATATTTTAAATTATTTATTAAAGAAAGTAATTGCCAAACACATTTATATTTTTAATACATTTATTTCCCTTTTCTTTTGAAATAATTTCTTTGTTGCCACCTCTTTTTCCTTAGGAAATTTCTAAAAAAAATGTGTATCTTTAAATTATGGTTCCAATCGATTTATGGTGATTCTAAGAATCTTCTAAATTCATAGTGATCTTCGCCATTTTCGAAGGCATCAATTAATCGGATTTTTTCATGTTTTGATTTTATTAAAATATTATTTTTTTAAGTAAGCTACTAAATTTACGATTTTCGAATTTTTTCTCGAAATCAAGAGGTAGAAGAACGTGGTTGAATATTTGAAATTTCACCTTACGAAAAGCAAAATTTAAAAAGAAATATCTGAAATACTGTAAAAAATTTGAATTATTTGTAATTTCGTGAATAAATCTTACGTCAGTTCTTCACCTTCGCAAAATGTCAGCGTTTCCCATTTTAATTGGTTTTGAATTTTTTTTGAATTTTTTTTTAATCACTTATAGCGAAAATATTTCCTAATCCAGAAAATGAGATATTTGTTTTCATTATAAGTTATCTGATGATGATATATGAAATTCTAGAGAAATATTGAATTTATAAATAATCTTATAAATCTTACGAAGATTTTTCGTCTTTTTCACTACAAACATTTTCTCAAAAATATTTTCCACGATGTTTTTTTGATAAATTGAAAATAATTATATGTTAACGATATGTTAATCACCTTTATTCATTAAAATGAAAAATCCTCTCAAAAATATTTTAATCCATTTATTTATTGCCGTAATTTTATCATTTTTAAAGGCTATTTTTTTATTAATTTATATTCAAATTATTTTTAAAATTTTATAATTTATTTAATTTACCTTATTCTCGACTTCGTGTTGGATTTCACGACTTTTCAATCATTTCGTTCTTTTTCTTGATTTATTATCTTTTATTTTATTTTTTAAAATTGTTTAGGTAAAATTTAAGCTATTTTTATTTTTTATTCATAATTGTTCCAGTACGTCTTAATCACTCACAGACTCTTGAATTTGAAACCACCGCACTAAGTTAAGTATTGTTTGTTTATATGGTGGTTTCCTGTCCCCAAAATGATGAATGTAAGCTTTTTGCGTTAGCACACTGGATCGTTGATTTTCTAAATAAATCTCGATTATTTTAACACGTTGCTTAGTCGTGAATTTATTTATATTTAATTTCCAAGGATTACAACTAATTACAAACTGATTTCATGGATTAAAATTTTAGACTATCCTGCCTTACTGTAAAGGAGGTTCAAACTAAAATGAATATCATGTGTTAAATAATATATGTGTTAAATAATCCTCGATCAAAAATATTTATTAATTTTGTGATGGTATTAAGTGTTAGACAAACACGTTCTTTATATAATAATAAACATTCCATATAAAATATTGATATTATATTTAGCAAAATTAATTTATAATTTAAAAATTGATGAAAACAAGTAATAAAATAATTTAAAGAAATAATTATTTAAAAATATATAAATATTAAAAAAATTTTACATTTACAGTACTCTGTATAAAAATCAGTTCATTTAAATAAAAAATCATAAACAGAAAGGAAAGCGAGTAATGCCAACATAATAGTTAGGAAATATTCCTTGCGGCAGACTTTTTATTCTTTGATATCAGATTTTGACAATCATGTCTTGTTTCAACATTATCCAAAATATAACTTTATTCAATTTAAATTTATATATTAAGATAAGACATTTTAACTGCATTACTTTTCTTTAATCGAGCATTTGACAAAGATTTGAATGGTAAAATGTCAACTTAGCAAGTAATACGATGTGACATTTTATTTTTATCCGTTAACCTAAATTATAATAGAGAAAAGATCAAATATTCCGGAAGACAAAAAAAGTGAGTCTCAATTATTATTTTTAATAGACTAAATATGTCGATATATTCTACAATTTTATTAATATTAAGATTTTATTTATTTACTTATTTTTCTTTCTTAATATTTATATTTAAATTCCGCATCATTCGCATAATTATGAAAGTATAAATGGAAAAAACTAATTATTTTCCGTTGATTTCTCGTGTAGTTTTTTTCTGAAAAAATAATAGAATTTTTATAGGAAATTCTACAATAATAAAAACGCTATCAAGTTCAAACGCTTCATTTATCATTTTTAAAAAAAGAAATAATTTTATAAAACTACAGTTGATAATTAAATTGTAGTGTATTTCTTTTTCTTGTTTTACTGACACAAATAAAATTTTAAAAAACATTTTTAGAACGTTTTTTGGTGAATCTTTCCATTAAAAAAATATGATGAATTTTTCACATTATTTATAGACAAATATTAATTATAAGAACTTCTTTCAATTTTCACTCTTGATTTCTTTTTAATTGACATTGTATTTATTAAAAAATTAATTTTGAATCATAGTCAAATTTTTAATAAATATAAAATATCATTTGATTTCTAATAAAATGAAGAGATTTTTTTGGTTTTTTGAAAAGTATAATAATTAATATTTTTAAATTTTTGATTTAATAATTTTTATTTATATAAATGATTTAAATGTTTGTTTGACGTTTTATATGCTTGGAATTATTTTTCGTTACAGATTAGTTATTTAAATTAAAAAATCACATTTCATGTTTCTTTTAAACGTTTAAATAATAATTTGATTCATAAACATATTCCAATAACTTTTTTCCACTTCCTCCATAAATATTTAAGGACTTTTACCATCTTTTCCTTGTGGAGGCAATCCAATTTTCATGTATCTGGATACAGATACTTCTACTGTATTACTGGTAATTGCCAAACTAATATAATAAAATTTTCTTCATTTTACATGACAGAATTTTTTTTCAGAGAAATTCAAGAAAAATAGTTAAAACTTAAATTCAAAAAATTTGCGATTTTCGAGTATAAGTTTTTATAATGTAATGGTTACCGCTTTGAGGCATTTAATATTCTTAATTCTTCTGTCATTTGAACTATTTTATTAATTATTTTAAGTGTATCTTGATAATTGAATTTTCCTGTATTTTTTATTATGCAAAGTTTTTTTTTTCAGTAACGTATTTTATATTTTTTACATTGACGCATAAATTGCAATAGTTAAAATTTTCTTTATACCTTGGTGACTGAAAAAATATAAGTGTGTATGGTTTTTATTTGATTAACTTTTTTATATTATTGTAGTTCCATTCTAAATTTTATAAAGAAAAACAAGATTGACTTTGATAGTCATTTTATATTCTGCTCGATGACTTTTAGAGCGTACAAAAATACCGAAACGTAATATATTTGTTGAAACATTGATTACGATGCCACTGACCTATTATGCAATAGGATTCTGACGTCTCGGGTCGCGACACTCATTATGCAACTTTGACAAAGTAGTTACAATTAAAGAATTTATTCAGTATAATTTAATGACGAAAAATGGTGTAAATGAATAAGATAAAAATGCACCCTTTGTACTTTAAAAATAAATGAACTGAAAATAATTAAACTATAAAATCAAATAATAACTATATCTCAATTATGAATCTAAACTAATTTAATCAAACAAATGGAATATAACAGTGGTCTTCAAACTTTATCAACCCACGGAACCCTTAGAACGATACAGTTATTTGGCGAACCCTTATCCACGCTTAGAAAAATATTTCTTAAAATAATATGGAAAGTAAATCAATGTTGTATTACTTTAAGTAGTTGTAACAATTAAAAAAAAGTATTGTATTTTTTATTAAAATATTTATCATAAATTAATGTAATTTAGTCATTAAATAGCATCAACTCTTCTCCAATGTGTCTCCTTTATAATTTTTATTTTGACTCTAGGAACACAATTTGAAGGACACTGGAATATATAATGTTATAGTATATAATATTATAGTATTATAAGAACTTTTTTTTCTTCCAATTTCACCACTGATTATTTTTTCCATTGAATTTATTAAAAAGAGAGCTTGAAGACTATAAATCAGTTATATATCGATGTTTGTTGGTACTCACGAATTTTCGGCACTGCCTTTTCAAGTGAAAATTCACTTGAAAAAGGTAGTGCCGAAAATTCGTGAGTATCAACAAACATCGATATATAACTGATTTATAGTCTTCAAGCTCTCTTTATAATATTGTAGTCTAAAATTATTTATTATGTTATCTTTGACATAAATGTTCGTTTTTCAGAAAGTATTTAGGCACAAAAAGTTGTAACAATATGTGCATTGTCTGATTTCTTTTTTTCATTTATTAAGAATACAAAGATTTTGAACTTTCCCAGAAACGACAGCTTGTTGGTAAGTCGCAGCTTAGAGAGAAACTTTAGTATGTTTACTTTCTGTAGATTTTGTAGGAATTTGTTATTATTGTAATGGAAATTAATATTTTCTTTCATTAGTTCTTTTACTAACTAGAAAATTAATTTTCATCGAACTTCATCATTGTTATTTTGTCAATTTTTTTCTTTTATCTTTTTTATAGGTTAAATTAATACTTTTATTTGTTTGACACGAACTTTGAGGACAGGTATTTTCAAGTGTTTTTTTTATTTAATCGAAGAATGATCATGCGTCGCTAGTTGCTTTTTTATCTTTCCAAAGACTTCGGGCAAACAAATGTCTGTATAACCATTCTAAATTGTTTGTTCTATAAAACTCTAGTGGTATTGTAGCAATATGTCCATTTATCACAAAAAAAGAGATGCATATTTGCTTCGAACTACTTCTTGCGCGAAATCCTTTTGTTGGGTCTAGCTCATCTTAGATGACTCATACAGTTGAGAGCAGTTTACTTTCGAGCTCATATGCATAGATCCATCACCTGTGTAAGTGTTATAGGCGGATTTTGATGCACCTTGATTTTATTTTTCGAGAATTTCTTTGCACCTATCGCAATAAGTCTTTTATCGAGCGACCGTCAAGTGCACAAATGTTCAAGTAACATCCTGTGCATAATTGTCATATTAATGCCCAAGGTTGTCTCAATCCTATAGTATGTCACATGACGATCTTAGCATTGACTGATTTTGAATTACCTTCCATGAGTCAATGAGCTAATGACAGTCATGATTTTATTCATTAATCCCGTAATATACAGAAGTTTTCAAATGGTAATTCGCCACCAAAAGTCGAAGTGAGTTAATCAATGCACTGTTGTTGAGATAACCTGTGTCAAAAGTCGTATTAAATCATCGTGTGAAAATTTTGTCGATTAATTCCATTTTTTGACTAAGATCAAATTTTCGAGACACTAAACAATTATTAATGATTTGACAAAAGCAACTTTGGAAGCCACAAATTTCTTCAATTTGGTCCAAAGAATATATTTATTTAGTTCGGCATCTACGTTTTGATGGTCAATACTTCTAGAAGATGTCCAAAGATTAACTTTGACACCATTGAGTGACACCAGATGAAATATTAGGATAGAGACCATAAAGCCTTTAAGATTTCATATGGGAGATGCATACGATGTTTTACTAAGCATTTTTGAAAACCAAGAAATTAATAATTTAATATGAGACAAAGCCTCAGGTTTATTAAATTGTATTAAACAGTTTGTTTTTGTGTTCAATAATTATTTAGCACAAAATATTAAATTGTATTAATCTAATAAGCTGGATGATTCAAACAAAAGATTTCGATTTAGTATCTGTACTTGATATTTTACAAAACTGCAAAGAAATTTTTATGGGCCTTCCATCAAATAAATCCTTCAATGAAACTATTGTTGATCTGAGAGAGTTTGCTGGCGAAATTGACGTTGATTCTAATTTTTAATCAACAATATCACGACACCATGTAAAAAGATAGAAAAGCAGCTTCTCATATGAATCACGGTAATGAACCGATCAAAGATTCAAAAGAAAAATATAAGATAGGTCTTTTTATTTATGATTGATCAAGCAGTGAACGTACTAGATGCTAGATTCGGATAACTTAGTCAGCATAGAAACTGTTTTCAATTCTTATATAATATATACGATTTGAAAACAATGTCTAAATAAACGCTTTCAAAATTACTTTAACTGATGACAATTTTGTTGACACAAAGAGGGTAGAATAAACAGAGGAAATTTATGTGGTTTCTATGCTTTTGGGAAAAAAAGAAAGCCTAAACAATGCACTTAAATTAATGACAATATTAAATGATGCCCGAAACCTTAGTGTTGCCCTAAGAATATTGTTCACTATTAATTAACTGTACCAAGTATGTAACGGAGTTTCCCTCAATTAAAATTAATAATGAATTTCATACGTTCCGCAACGATGCACAAATCGACTTAATGGTTTGGTTATTTGTGCAAATAAGCATGAAATTGCTGATCAAATAAACATAAAGCTGATAAAAAAAGTTTGCAGAACTGAGAAAAACAATTTTCTTGTGATTTTAGTGTATTTCCTGTTACGTATGTTTAGATTTTATATGATAAGTTTGTTTATTTGATTGTGCAGTAATGCATCTTTCCAAATGTACTTCAGGACTGTTAATTTTATATATTATATGGATTTTTCTAAATATACGTTTTTGAGTTTTATTAAAAATAAAAATGTATATTTTTAATGTATATGTTTAACGGGATGACGTAAAATTTATAATGGGCGCTGCTTTGGAACCCCTAAACCACGCTGGAGAACTTTTAGGGGATCCTAGAACCATTGATTGCAGAACACTGATCTCATATACATTTGTATAAAGAATTGTATTTATGGAAAATTTGTAATAACAAAATGATTTTTTTTGATTAAATAAATAATAAATTACTTTTCAAGAATTCGTGAACCATAAAGAATTTAGTGTTAAATTTTTTTTTGATATTTATTTTCTCAAGTCGATTGAAGAAGACCTTTGCCATGAAAAATAAATTTTAGAGTTAAAAAAGACTCGAATTGGTATTAATTAGAAATTATTTATTTTAGATCAATTATATGATATTGAAATGATTTTTGTAAACTTTCAACTTTTTTGTGTGGTGCCTCTGACTAGCACTTTTATCAATTTAATAATTGAACTAAAATATATTATTAAATTAATTAAATTAAAATAAAAAATTAAAAACAATTGTTTAAATAATCTTTTACTTTCACTTTTTTCGAAAATCATGATCAATTTCAAACATGTCTAACGAAGTCACTGAAGTCGAACAAGTTGAAGAAGTTGCAGAAGTTGAATCAACTGAAGTGGTTACTGAATAAGTTGAAGAATCATCAAATTGAGTCAAAATCAATGGATCAAAAATGTCAGAAATACAGGAAACTGAAACCTTCGTCTTATTCACAATGATATCTCTGATGATGTTCAAGTTCTTCAACAATGTTAATTACAATAAATTCTTTGTTCAAATTTATTGTATGTCCCTACATTTTGCATCATTATTTAGATGAAGTAATGTTGCTCTTAATTCTTAAATTTATTTTTTAACAATACCTATGACGATTTATAAAAATTCTGATAAATATTTAATTGTTTTATTCAATGATTTCTTGCAATTTCTTACTCGAGTTATCTTTAATTATAAATGGAAATCTTTTGTATATACTTTGTCATGAAATATTCAATAAAAACATCCTAATTATCTTATTATTGTCATTGGGGGAAAATATTTTATCTTGTAAATGTTTTGTTGTGGCAAAAAAGATTTTTTGAACGATATTTATTGTAAAACCTTTTTTTGAAATGATGAACATGAAGAAAAAAAATTAATTAATTCCTTACTAAAACACTGCATTTAAAATTTACAAAAAATATCGGAACATTCATTATATATTTACATGTTTTGTTTAATCAAATAGGCAACTATAAAATTCCATTGCCGCCTGGAACTGAAACATATGGCTGTTCATAACATACTTTCATCCTGAATGTGATTGATTTAAACAAAGGCAAATATTTAATTTTATATCACAGATTTAAACAAATAATTTTAATCGTTTAATAAATGAATGCATGGGCGGTGGCCAGGATTGATATGAATTGTTCAATTCATACATTACTTAATGTTGAAAGAAATTCTCCGTAGTAATTTGTTTAAAATCTAAATTTTAGATATTTGTTTTATTCAAAACATTTAGATTTACTTTTTAAAAATTATCGGAATTGTATAATTTATTTTGAATTATTTCTTCAGCAATATGTAGAAAGATAATAAAATTTTCTATCATTTTCAAATAATTATCAATTACACTAGACTTCCGCTAATCCGGCCTTCGGATAGACTGGTCTCCTGGTATTATTCTTTCATCCGTTCTTTTATAAAATGGTGTTCAATCAAAAATAATTTTAAGAATCCTGCACAAAGTCATGGATAACACAGACTCACTTTTTTCAAAGCAAAACAACATTACATAAAACAAAATACATTATAGCTATCTAAGGATATTTTATATAAGTAAATATTACACGAGTCGCATGAAATCACTCTAAACACAAGACATGCAATCCAAGGTTAATGAAATTCGTACAGAGAAAGCTGTTTTGTTAGATTCTATTAAAAATAATATATTTATTAACGATAAGGATAATTTAAATGTGGATATGGATAAAAATAAAATCAAAAGAATGCATACAACGATGACAATAAAACAGAAAATAGAAGCACTTGATCTAATAAAAAGCGGAACATTACTAAATAAATTACGAAATCTTGGTGTCCCAAAATCAACGTGGGATAATTGTGTAAGATTCGAGTTAAAAATACAAAAGTGAGCTTCAAGTTTAGAATTAGAAAATAATCTTTTAAAGCAAAAAATTCCTGAAACAAGCCAATAATGGAGTATTAAATATTGCGATTTATTTGTGATTTCTACAGGAAAGAATGAAGAAAACTACTATTAATTTTAAAAGAAAAAGTCATACAACTGAGCAAAACAATTATGGTGATTCTGAAGAAAGGTTTGAAGCGAGTGAAGGTTAGTTAAGTTATTCGAAAGGTCGTCATGACATTATTTTTGTGTCAATTTATGAAGAGAAAGAATCTAGTGATATCAAAGCAGCACAGGAATTTACGAAAAATTGGGGAAAGTTAATAAAAGATAAAAAAACTAGTGCCAAAAAATACTACAACTTTGATGGAACCGGCCTTAATAGAAAGGTTTTACAAAATAAAATATTTCTTGACCCTGTTCAGGATAACTAAATGAAAAATAATATAATAAATAAATAAATTACCTGGGGGAAGATCGTCATGACAAACGGGACGATCTATGGGAACTCAGAGAAGAAAACGGAAATAAAAAGAAATTAAAAATGAGAAAGATAAATCAAATAAAAGGAAACAAACAAGGAATTAAAACAAAGGTCACTGTTAATTAAGAAGTACGAATGAAGGTGGAATTTCAAATTCCAGAAAAACAAAATAAGGGGAAAAGCCGTATCTTGACAGCTTGTCAAAGATAGCGAAATTGTCGGGAGAAAGTCGCTTACCAAAAAAGGAAAATGGAAAAATATCTTGATGTCTGTCAGAGATAAGGCTGACGTAGAGGAAAAGGAAAATGGAAAACAGAATCTGTCGCCAGTGCCACAAATAAAATAACTATATAAAGAGAAACTGGTGGACACAAATTCAGACCATTTGAGAGACAATTTGTGAGACAATTTGAGAGACAAATATAGAGACGAATTTGGGAGATAAAATTATTGGAGAAAAATTAGACAACTTCGGACGAAACGTTGTTGGAGAAACGATTGTGAAAAAGAATTGTAAAGAAAATAATTGTGAAGAATAATTGTTGGAGAAGATTTGAATAAAGGAATTAGTTGAAAAATTAAACGAAAAGGAAGTTACTTGACTATTTGAATAAATTGTCAAGAAGGTCAAAGAAAATAACCAGCTCAAAGTCCCAAACCAATCAGTAATTTGTGATCTTTTAATCCGGTGTTATACGCAAGTGCTATTCCTCACCGAGTGTTATAATAAGCATTGTAGTCACCAAGCAGAGTGTTGAATTTATTGTCAGTGTAAAGTGAAAGTTTATTTGTGATTATCAATAAAGATTTCTGTTGTTAAAATAAATTATTGTTTAATTAGTACTATTTTAATATTCATCCGTCTTCTCCTTTTCAGGGATCTTCCAAAGCTTTAGCCATTTGATCTATGCAGACTTCACTACATTCGAAAACTTTAGGTCAACTTGGCAAGGTGATCCAAGGATTTCAAAAGGTCTTATTTTCTGATTAGTACTTTCTCTCCTACATTAAAAATTCTTGTGTGTTCCACGGCACACAGTTTGGACAACACTTAATTATTGGAATTTGTATTAATATTTTTAATGTAAATGAAAACTACAAATAACAACATTATTTATAATATTAAAATTAATAATAAAAAGAATAGATGAGATGACGGTATGGATAACGAGTTTTTCAATTTCCTTTATCTTGATTTCTTTTTTGGGCCTGTTGAACAATATTTTCTTTATATAAAGCCTAAATATAAAGCCGAAATATAAAGCCGAAATATTATCCGGAAAGGACATACTTTGTAGAATAAAGTAACCAAGCGGGAAGAAATGAGAAAAGAAAATTCATAAACAGCTGCACAATTTATTGAATTAAATTACACATTTATAATATCATCACTGTTCATTGAAAAAATAACTGTTCCATACAATATACAAATGAAGCACTCATGTTGATTATCATCATTAAAATATTAAATGTGATGAATATAGATCATTAACAATATTTACACAGAAAAAGACAAAAATATTACACATTATTTTGCTTTTCAAATCAATGTGATACGCGCCCCGTTACCGAAAGATCGAGTTAAATTCAATAATTTTGTAAATGCTGGAAATCAAGTCAGTGCAATTTAAATAATAAACAATAATAAATACAGAAATTGTATAGAAAAATCAATAAATAAAATTATTTCAACAAAAACTCCACTTGTAATTTTAAACCGACAAATTTATTCGTTGCTTAATGTAACGTTTTGATCACCGGATAAATAGAGCTTTTTTCACTTTCAACACGATTTCTGATGGAATACAATAAAGGCATCAAATAAAGATCATTTGAAAATTAATTGAAAATTATTTTTGCACTTTCCCAATCTACAGAATTATCTGAACTCGAAAATAAAAGGCACTCGCTGAGAGCCGTAGACGATTCACAGCCGCTTATTGACATTTCAAATATTTGTTGATGTCGAGCAGATACAAATCTAAACAAGTATTTCTTGAATTAACAAATTTTATGTTGATATAAAAATATAGAAACCCGATCAAAAGATAATATTAAGAATGAAACATTTCAAATGAATGGGGGAAAAGTATTTAATGAAATATTTAATTTAAAATTAATATTGGTAGAGAAAATGTTCATTGCAACGACGGATGTCTACGAATATGTCTACGAACGAACTTGATAAAAAAGTTCATCACATTAACCCTTTCCTATCTTGTGTCTATAAAAATATGACAAAAAAAATTAACCATTCTATCCTCTGTCTGTAAAAAAATGACATTATTTTTGAATAGTTTATTTCCCATGCACTGTCGATTATATTATGACCAACTGTTTATAGATACCGATGTGCAAGAATGGCAGAAAATGAATTTTTAAAATTTTATTAGGATTGGAACGGGCAAGACACATAAAATAAAGAAGATAGGAAAGGGTTAAATGTGATGTAAAATATTTTTATTTAAAAACAATTAAGCAAAAAAAATTTAACAATTTTAAAAGAAAATATGACATATTGATTTTATCCAGTGCAAAACTGATTTTGGAATTAATTAGATTTAAACTTAACATAGCATGGCCTAGAGTCACACCAAGCTTTAATTTATTAATTAAATCATCATTTCATCATGTAACATATAGAAGACAGATTAGTTATCATTGACTTGTTTTTAATGAAAATGATAAAGTTCAAAAGAAATAAGAAGAGAAGTTTGCAAATTTAAACTCAGGCACGACAAAACCTTTTTGGTATAACTTTTGCTATTGCCAAATAATGTCAATAAAACTGGTAAGGCCACAGAAAACGTCAGAAGTGGGTGACTTTCTTATGACTAAAATATTGCTAGGTAAGTTAAAACGAATGGAAAGTTTTAATCATTGTGTTCAAATCGAATAGAAATTTCACATAACAGAAATTTCACAGATAAATTTCATGAAAAAATTCTCTTTATTTTCAATGTCGATTCAAAATAAATTATTAATTTTTACAGTTACAATTTGTTCGGCTTATTAATGCTTCGATAGGGAATACATTGATATATTTAAGGTTCAACAACAAATACCAAGACTCAAAGATAAGAGGCTTTTAAGCATTGTATAGCTTAAAAAACGATTCTCAACAATAATTATTAATTCCATTTACAAAATAATTACTCTTCCCAGTTGGAGAATACTGTAGTGTTTTAATCTTTGTAGTGAGTGTTGTTGAAAGTTTTCATATTACTTCATTTCTTGACTAAACTTAATTGACAATTTCAGTTACTGGACCGCTAAGGCAAAGTTAGGAAAACTCCTCATCCTTAATATAGTCAAATCTTCATTTTGCCTTTTATTTTGCCAGTTTAATCTTTCAATCAATCATTTGTTTCCTCATTGCCTTGATAATAAAACATTTATTTTAAACATCATGTATTCGTTGTCAAACAACGAATTTTTTTATCATTGGGCATTAGTTTCCATCATTTCCCCGAAATATATAAAATTTTTAATTTCTTAATTAATTAATAAAATACAGCAAAATTATCAAATTTATCAATCTGAATAGAAAATGACCATTTTTGTGTACCTTTTATTTATCTGGTTATGCTAATAGTTCAAACTTCAATACATTTGAGATACTTTTTTGATTGAAATTTAGATTTTGGAAATATTTTAAAGATAGGGCAAATTACTCGATAATTATTTTTTGCTTGTGTCCTATAGGAGTTTATTTTAAAATTATTTATAAAAAGACAGAAAATAGAAAATTAATTTTTAAAATATTTTAAAAAAACCTACTTTCTTGCTACGCTAGAATTTTGGCAGAGATTCCTCAAAATTAAGGCCGACAAAAATCGAATATGCTTTGTAACAGGGCCTTCTTTTACTGGTAGTTTAATTGATTGCAAAGATTCAGCGGCACATGTGACGTCATTTTGTATTAAATTGATATTTGAGGTTGAATAGGACTGTGAAGTTGGACTAGAGGGGGGCCGTACTTTTGATAAAACATGTGTACTTGATCGAACATCCAATATTTGAGTTACTTTAGTTAAGTTATTAGATGAAATCGGAATTTCTCTGAGATTAGAAATATGAGGCTGAATTAATGTTGGAGTAGCAGCTGTAACGGTCGAAGAAAGAGTTTGCGATTGTATAACTGTAGTATCAACAGCAGAAATTACATTTTCTTTGTTTGTAGTGCTTATTAAGTTTGATTGTATATTAGATATATTAGAGGTTTTTGGATATTGAATTGTTGATAAATTTGGAATAGATGGCTGAGTAACAATTTGATATGCGACGGAAGATGAAGGATTTTCACTACTCGATGACAATTTTGGCTGGTAATTATTTGTGTTGATGTTAACAAACTTAGGAGATGGCTCAGTTTCTGTATTAGATGACGAACTGACTTCAGGAGCTAAAGCAGATGTTCTATCTCTTTCATTTGCTAGTCTCATTTGTCTAGCTGATTCCAGTGCGACATTGTTGCAATGTTGTTCGTTTACGTGATTTAAAAGAGGTAACGGAGTTCTCTGAGTTTTATCTTCACAACCAGCCCATAAGCATATGCTCTGAAATTTATAAATAAAATAGATGTAGTGAAATTTAAAGGTGCTTATTAACTAATTTATTTATTGTTGTATTAATATAATCTTAATTTTAAACATAAAGGTGCAGTTACTTTCTTCAAGAATTTATTGACCTATTGCAATCTAATAACAATATTTTATCATGATCAGGGCCGTAACAAGGGTGGTGCGAGCGGTGCATTCGCACAGGGCGCACATCTGAAAACGGCGCAAAATTGGAATTTAACATTTTTTAATGTTACCAAAAAATAAATAAAATAAATTATTAAATGGCCTGTACGAAAAAAATGACACACTAACTAGCCTATCTTTAACATTTCTGATTGGACTGGTCCATTAGCGTGCCTTCGTAGGTGTGTATTTTGAAAAATGTTAGTCCACAAAATGTGCTCCTGTCAATTTTTCAATTAGCAACAGAATTTTAAGAGCATTACTACCTATTATAATAACTGGAGATGAATACATAGTCAACAATCTTAACATGAATATTATAATTATTATAGTAGGCTGTTTTGAATTCGGGTTTTAGGGGCGCCAGGTATATGAACCGCACAGGGTGCAATAATGCCTTGTTACAGCCCTGGTCATGATCAATGGTAAGCAAAAATTAAATCTTTGAATTACCAAAAAAGATAGATGATCCATTTTTAATTCAAATGTTGCCCTGTAGAACTTTTAAATCTAACATTGAACAAAATAAAAGTAATCAATTTGTGAAAGTCAGAGTGAGATAAACAACAATTTAAAATTTGTTTAAACGTAGTAAATTAAAAAAAATTTGAATAATTGACGTGAATTTATTTAATTTAGAATTTATTAATGTAGAATTTATTGATAGATTTGTTAATAATGGTACATATATTTAATATTTATTTATACAAGACTAACAAAGGTAAATAAAAAAGAACTTGTTTCAGTTAGTATAAATTTATCTTTGAATTCGTTTATTTGTGAAATTAATTAACGTTAATATATAATAACTCAAATATTAAATCATTTTTACCTCAACTTCAGTCCGTAAAGTCATGAAATGATTGGTATAAACATGTCCATAAACCTTTTGAGGTTTATCAAAACTTTGTAAGCAATTATCCCATTCGCATATGTATAAATATGATAAATTATGAGGCCTTTGATTCGAATAGTTGCGTTGTTTACCTTTACCTCCAGATCCATTATTCCGAAATCTAGATCTTGTGCGACCCAATTGACTGGATGTTATTCTCTTATATGTTCGTCTTTGTTGACTGGAATCTGACGTAGAAGCATCATCCGATGATGTGTTTGTTATAACAGTGTCTGTGTGAAAGTTATTGGCAATAGATACAACTGATTCTGTTGAACAAGTGGCTTGAGTACTGGCTGTACTAATATTGGCTACAATTTTTCCTAAATCCGAATCCAAAGTTCCTTCACTGCTACCGTCAGTGCCATTGGCTAGACTTTCACAGTGAATTGGTGATACTGTTGAAGAAGAAAATGCTTTCATTTCTGAATCAGATTGTTTTATTTCTTCAATAACTGACCCATTTGTATTGCTATAGTTTGTAGCGGAAGAATAAATAGGTTCATTTCTGAAAAAAATAGATATTAAGAGTAGTTGAATTATAACATTTTAAATGATAAATTATTGTTAACAAAAAAGTAATAAAATTAATATAAATAGAGCTTTTAGAATAAGTTGAAAAGTTTGATGAGACTTTCGAGTTAATATCTTTGGAATACTTTATCATATTCCTCCATATCAAAACAGCAATGAGAATTAATACTAGAATTAAAACACAAAATCTTACAGGCAAACTTTTTTAGAAAAATCTAAATCATTTGAAATTTTGTAGCATAATTGTTTTCATAATATTAGTAGATGGATTGGGCACCGCTCGATCAAGTGCCCTTTTCTTTTATTACAGAATATGTATAAAATCTTATTTATTTATTTAACATTTAATTTATGCTGCAGCCAGACCCGGCTTAACAGTGAAAGCAGAAGATGCACGGAATAGGGGCACCACTTTAAAAGGACGCTAAAATCGAAAAGTGATTTTCCACTTAGTTTTTTTGTAAAAATCTAATATCCCAATCAAATTTTTTTTTGAAAAAATATTTTCTTCACTCAAATTAAAAATAACACCAAAAATATCTATTCGTAGGTTCTTTTTTCTTTGTTTTTATAAAATGAAACACATTTTCCAACTAATTTAATTTTTTTCCGTTCTGTTCCATTTTCCATTCATGCAGTACATGGTAATTATATCGTTACGATATTTTCAGTAAGAAAAAATAGTATTTTAAATAGTATTCATTACATTAAAAAATATAATTTGTTTGGGGAAATATTTAATTTTAATTAGACATTAAAGCGTAAGAAATAAGTATAATTTATTGGATAATACCATTTTTGAGAGTATAGTGATTTTTATCAATTTTATATATTTTAAATTTTCAAAATTTTGCAGCATCATTAACAAATAATTTTAAAAATGGGAAAAAAGAAATTATCTGGAGCAGAATACCGGAAAAGAAAAGCGGTGAGAAAAATTAAGAAAAAATTTAAAAGGTTAATTGACCAAATTTAAAAGAAAATGATAACAGCTCTGTAAATATAAATAGTAATAGCAATGACACTCACACTAGAAAAAGTTGCTGATTCACATTCTTTAGCATTACCAGATCAACACAACGAACATGAAAACATGTCAACTACTGAATATAATTTATTTTCACCACACCAAACAGAAAATACAGTGCAAGTAAGCGAAACAGTAAGTTAAATCAAATGATCCAGCCACTTGGCCCGAAATTACTAATGACAAAATTCGAAAAGTTATTATTGAGCAAGGTGAGATGGTACAGATAAAAATAAATTATTTCCACGAGACGATTCTGGTCGTAGTTTTAATAATAACTATTATTATCGTAAGATACCAAATAATGATACTGTTTCACGAACATTCATCTTCTAAAAACTGCGTATTTTGCTCTTGTTGCAAATTATTTGCAGGTGTAAAAAGTCATTTAACAACAGATGGTTTCTCAAATTGGCAAAATTTATCAAAGACACTAAGTTTCTATGAAGTCAGTAGATCACATTTAACATTGTTTATAAAATGGGTTCAACTAAAAAAACAGTTGGAAAAACATACCACAATAGATAGTGAACTTGAAAAGGTAAATGAAAGGGAGAAACGACATTGGTGTAGTATTTTAGAAAGAATTATTGAAATAATAAAATATTTCGCTAAACAAAATTTAGCTCTTCGCGGCTCGTCGAATATAACTTTTCAGAAAAACAATGGTAATTTTTTTAAAGTTAGTTGAACTATTTTCTAAATTTGATATTGTAATGGACAACCATCTCGCGAAAATTCAGAACACACAAAAAGAGACCGTCCATTATTTGGGAAAAAATATCTTTAATTTCAAAAAAAATGTGTGAATGCTTTTGTCCAGATGGTAAAGTAATGCTAAATATTTTTCGATAACATTAGATTGTACTCCCGATATAAGTCACACTGAAAAAAAGGCTGTAATTATCAGATTTGTCCATAAAAACGAAAGCGACCAAATTACATTAGAACATTTCTTGGGTTTCGTAGAAATAAATCATTCTACCGGCATAGTTGAAAAGCTAAAAGAATTAAATTTAAATATCAATTATTTACATGGAGGGATATGATAATGGTGCTAATATGCTTGGTAAGCATAGCGGTTTTCAAAGACGTATTTTGAATGAGAATTTACGAGCATTCTTTGTTCCATGTGTGTCTCACGACTTTAATTTAGTGGTCAGTGATGCGGCGAAAGTTATTACAGAATTTATAACTTTTTTGGCATTTTATAATTTTATAATTTTATAATTTTTTTAGTGCTTCAACAAAACGTTGGGATGTGTTAAAACAATTTAGTAAAATTACGCTCAAACCTTTATCCGATACTCGGTGGGAAGAATTGATGTACTTAGCCTTTTAGGAAACAATATTGGAGATTATTCAGATGGCTTACTTGCCATATATGGAAATGAAAATAATGACAATACTACAAAATCTGAAGCTAAATCTTTAGCAATGAAGCTTGACTACGAATTTTTTTGTTCGCTAATAATAAGGTACGAGATTTTAAGCAGAATTAATGTTGTCAACAAAATGTTCCAATCTTCGAGTACCAACCTAAAGAATTCCGCTTAGATGACAATTTTAACAATATAATAAAAAAAGCTATAACTTTGGCAGAAGATGTAGATATTTGTCCTCAATTTAAAGAAAATCCATTACGACAGCGTAAAAACCGTATGTTTAATTACGAATGTCGTGATGAGAGGCCGAGAGACCCGGAACAGAACTATAAAATTTCATTCTTTCTTCCAATTGTGAACAGTGTAATTAACTACTTAATAGAGAGATTCGAACTTCTGAATAGTCATGCCGAAAAGTTTCAATTTCTTATAAGTTTTATTGAAATTTATAATTTGTGTGACGAAGTAATGAAAAATAAATGTAACGATTTACAAACTGCATTAAATATACATAGACCCTTCAGAGTTATATAATGAACTGTTTATATTTAAAGATACCATAACGCAACTAAACAATTATGATCCCTTAAATATTTTACAGTATATATATATATAAATGATTTATTTGGGATATTTCCAAATTTAACAATATCTTTGCGGATATCAGTTTCTGTAGCAAGTGGCGAAAGATCATTTCCTAGACTTAAACTGATTTAGACATATTTGCGATCAAGTATTTCTTAAGAGAGATTAATTGGGTTAGCAATGATTACTATTGAAAGCGATATCTGCGATGAAATAAAAATTAATGATATTTTGGATGAACTTGCTTCGATAAAAACAAGAAAAATAAAATTTTGAATTAACTACCGGCAATTGATTTTATGTATAATTGATATCTGTTAATTACAATTGATAACAAATGAATGATTAATTTTAAATAATATACAATGATCAATAAACTGTTTAATTTGTATTTGAGTTTTTTGATATCTTTTTTATAAAGAGTGCCAACAGAAAATTGCATCGGGGTGCTAGTACCGCTAGAGCCGGTGCTGGCTGCAGGCAAGAAACCATCATTTTATATAGTTTATATAATTGACAATTTAAAACTTGAAAATATAATTTGAAAGTTCTTGAAAATTTAAAATAAAATGAAAAAAATTATTTGTAATTAAATACACAATTGATAAATTACTTTCTAATTTATAAATTCATTTAAAAAAATTAGAATTCTCAAAATAATAATAAGTTGAAAGTAATTAATTATTTGCAAAGACAGAATTGTAAATTACTTTACGGTGACTTGATTATCTAATTCTATGTGATTATGATAATCATTGTGAATGGTATTTAGCCCTAATACTCCATTCATGGCAAAGCTGTTATGATTTTCTTTTAATTCGTTGATTAGTGTCACCGAGGATTTCTGACAATATGTAATGCAAGCATTAGAATCACTATTTAATTTTGGTTTCTTTTTCGGAAAATGATTTGAGTCAGATAGATCGGTTGTAAATCCATTTATGATTTCATTTGAGTGTCTTTTCAGTGACTTCTAAATATGAAAATTATGTTAAAAGGTATTTAATAAATATAAATAAATTTATTTATTGGAAAATGGTATAACCAAATATTCTGATAGACGCAATAAATCAAGCATATTCCTTAAATATTCAGAAAATGTCCAATTGAGTTCCAACTGATTTTTTTTGCTAATTCTTAAAATAAAACGTTCTTTTGCAATTTGTCTTGAATGTTTCAGTCTTATTATATTTATCTTATAAGTCTTATACTATTAAATATTTATCAAGTCGTCTAGTGTTTTGCTCCTTGGTTTCTTTCAAACAATTAAAAATATCTTACTTTATTGATAAATCAATTCTCTTGTATTATTTTGAGGGTTTGAAACACGACTTTTTATTATGATTCAACAAAATATTGAAAAACTATTTTTATTTTTATTTTTACCCCTCAACACGAATAAGCACTAATTGGTGCGCTCTCAGTTTGTTTCGAAAAATTCCCAATGAATCTCACCATTTGGTGTTCTGGTTGTACTATCAGTACTGTTCAATATGAACGTGACGGGACCGGATTTTCGCGTGTTCATAATTCCGTGTACTGTGAACATGCGAAATGTATTGGTTATAAAATACTAAAATATGAATATGCTAAACTATGTCAACATAAATTACGACATAAATTTAATTGGTCCTCTATTGGTTTTTGATTTTACCAATTAGTATAAACTTATTTGAAGCAGTTTAAACAAATCATTGTCAAAAATCCAAAAAATAATTTCAGATAAAAAATTCCCACTTAATTGAGTGTTTACTGTTAAGGATATCTAAATATTAAATTAAATAATTATTGTGAGATGTTTTCAGCTGAGAATTAAATATTTCAATGATTTATTAAAATAATTTTAAATGATAAATAATGGACTATTAAAATAAGTTTTAAAATAAGATTTTTAAAGATCTTGAAAATGCATATAATCAAGTAGAACTAGAAGGCGCATCAAAGTTAAAAACGACGTTTTCAACCAAATCAGGGAATACTGGACAATTACGATATGGGAGACATAAAAGAATCATTAAAAGAAACAATTGGACAGTGCGAAGCATGTCAAAGAACGAAAGTTGTGACAACTTTCGTTGATGGAAGAGACAATAAAACTGACAGCAGAGGAACCGTGGGAGAAAGTATATATATATATATATATATGACCCATTACAGGAAACATTCAGAAAGAAAAGATATAATCGCAATTATTGATCAATTTAGCAGATATATCTCTCTGACTGCTGTCGCTAAACAGGGTGAGGAAGTGGTGAAGGAAACAATACTACAAAAATGGATTCTTAGATTTGGAGCACTAAAGGAAATTCACACAGATTGTGGAAAAGTATTTAAATCTAAGACGATGAAAGATTTTACAAAATCAATGGGAATTACACTATGCTTTTCAACTCCATACCACCATAATACAAATGGTGTGATAGAACGTCAATTTCGGACAATAAGAGACTATATAAATATATCATTAAAAGAAAAAAGTAGGACAGATTGGGCAGAGATCATACCAGAAATTGAATTTACCATGAATGAAACATTTCAGAAATCAATTGGGCAAAGTGACACAGAAGTAATATTTGGAAGAAAAATAGCTCGAGAACAATTTCATAGTAAAACGCCGATTTCACAAAAAGAAGATACACGAGAAACAAAGCAGACAAAAGATCATTCAATATTGGAGATGAGGTACTGGTAAAAGTAGAATCAAGAACGAAAGATAAGGAAAGATACGAAGGGCCATACGGAATAATGCAGAAGATCCATGATTGCCGACATCTGCTACAAGACCAAAGTGGGAAAATGCTTCAAAGAAATGTTGAAAAGATGAAGAAATTTCTTAAAGAAGGGGGTGTGAGGTGTTTTCAGCTTAGAATTAAATATTTCTATAGAATAATAATATTTAAAAAATAAAAATATTTTTGTTAACACTAAAACACTTCAGTTAAAAATACTACTGTTCAGTTGAGAGGGTAATATCCGATTATGAAAAGTTTTTGATGTATTTTTGATGTATTGTCAGTAATTACTGTCATCTGCACATTGTATCCACATTATGCTTCACTGGAATGAGAATATGTATATCCAATGCGTACTTTTACATAAATAAATACTTTTGAATGACAAATGTGAAATTGGTTCAAAACTTCAATTTTGTTGAAAATTGAAAAATGCAATTGTTACGCAATATTTGCAATAAAATAGACTAATTATTTAGCTTTATAGTCCATAAAATAAAAAGTATTTGAGCAAGATTTTTGAAATATATAATTATGCCATTTATTTAATCTATGTGATTGTAGGTATGTGTGTGTTTCACAGTTCAAATCAACACCTTTAGTAGTAAACCATGTGAAATCTATATTTTTAATTTTATGAGTCATCTACGATAGTAATGGACTTAGTTTACTAGTGTTTCAATAAGCATGGTAAAGAGTTTATTATAAGAAAGCACCCCTCAAGCATTCGTTTTACGACATATTTCGACAGTTTTTATGTTATCATCAGGTAAGTTAGAAAAACTATAGATGTGTCAATTATTTTGAGGGAACTAGTTTTTACATTTAAAATTTTTATATTATATATTATATAATAGTACAAAACATGTGTATTGGATTAAAAATTTTGAAAATTAAACGCATTTATTTTATTTCTTTTGATAATTCTTTAAAATTTGTTAAATAATTGGTGACAGCATTTCTCAGTAACTCTTACAGATGATGGTTAGTTAAGCATGATCCTTGTTAAGATTTCACAAATTTTAGGGTGAATAAAATGATTCACGAGCAGCAAATAAACCTTCAAATAGCACATGCGGCTTGCGAGCTACAGGTTGGCCTCCCCTGTTATATAACATACATAATATATTAATTTAATCATAGCCTGATTCAATCAGTATTATTGTCATTTACCAATCAATCTTTTCTTCTGCGTTTTCAACTTATTTTTATTGTTGGGATTCGTCTTGAGTGACATAAAAGAAGTTTGGATTGTCAGAGAAATTTAATGTGTTAATCGATAAAATGCCAAAACTTACAAAAATTAAAAATTAATAAATTAACAAAAAAATTGAAAATTTATAAAATTGACGAATTTCGGAGAAACAGGTACGTACGTATAGTATATAAGTATATAAGAACGTTTTTATCAAATTTCACCACTGATTTCTTTTCTATTGTATTTATTAAGAAAGCTTCAATGTGAAGCATTTAATTTATCGATGATTTTGACATGTTACTGATTCATAGTCAAGCTTTTTAATAAATAAATGTGGGAACGCCAAGCGATAAAATAGAATAATGAGATTAGCCCTTCCTCGAATATCAATAAAACGATTAACATTTTCAATATTAAAATGTGTAGTGTAGTGTTAATTTATTGCATGTAGTTTTTTAAATACAATTACTATTTGTAACCATTATTTTTATTCGGGACGTATCCCTCGTGTACCAATAAAAGAAACTATATAGAGTAATTATCTATGGTAATAATTTACTATAGAGAAATGACAAATTAAAAAGTTTTTAAAAAAATCAATAACAAAATTCAAAGAATTAAAAGGAACTAATTTGACAAATAGAATAGTCAATTGGAAATCTTATCAAGTAAATATTAAAAGATCATTCCTACTATATCTGTATAATATTGGAGAGATCTTACAATTCGAAGGCTAAATTAAAAGAGACATAACCATAGAAATAACTTGAAAGTTAGAGGCAAAGAAAATATAACCCAAGAAAGTAGTCCGAAGTTCAAACAAATATTAAAAGATTATTTATACTATAGAGAAATCTTACATTTCGAAGACTAAAGAAAAAGAAACATAATCAGAGAAATAATTTGAAAGTAGAGAAAAAGAAAACACAACCCAAGAAAGTAGTCTGGAAAAAAGGACCTCAAGGCAAAGATTGATTTCGATCCAAAGCAAAGCCTTCGGAAAGTCAAGCTGAGAAATTTCTAATATTGTTCCCTTACCTAGAAAAATGACAGTTCAGTCCCATTTCCTATCAATTGTTTGAAGATTTATTAATTTTTGTTGGTTAATAAAATTTGTAATTTTATCTAATCTTTATTCTGTAATTTTGTTACTATCGTACATACAAGCACCCCGACTGTCCCGCCACATGTTTTTACTGGAGACGCTGTCAGTCTCTACAGACTTTCCCTACATATCAAATTATAAATACTTACAATCACAACTGATAACAATATCACTATGATTAGCCAATAAGTAACTAATAACCATAAGATTATAATAAAGTGTAACAGGGAGAAGCGAGAGGTCACCTGCCTAATTTTTTTTGTTTTCAGCAGAATAAAGTTCATATTATTAGTTTGTCGGTTGATAATAAAATTATTTGGTTTGCGAAATTCGGTATAAAAGCAGGAACAATAGTGGTCAATTACCAGTTGATGGAAGAGAAAAGTTAGAAAAGAATTTCAAAGAGAAAAAAGTGTAAATTTAGTCAATCAAATCAATTAAAAGTGTGCCAGAAAAAGCGGTTTTCTTTTGAAAATACCTACCTTAATACATTTAGTTAAAGTGCTGATAAAATTAAAATATTCTTGAAAATATTATTAGAAAGTGTGGTGAAATTAAATAAAATCTAATAAATGTAATTCAACTTTTTACTATTTACAGTAATAGTCCAACATTATAATGAAACGAAAACCTCTTAACATTTAATTATCAATTCAAACATGTTAAAATTGATTAATAATATCATAATAGCATAAAAACTACCTCTTCCAAAAGGCCACTCATACTTAAATTATAGATATTGTAAATTGTATTAAAAAAATTTATTAATTTTTAATTTATTAATTTTTATTAATTATTAATTTTAATTTTATTAATTTTAAAATTTATTAATTTTTAATTTATTAATTTATTTATTAATTAATTATTAATTTTTATAATTTATGGCTTTGTTTTTCTTACAGTACCTGATGATGACAGTAAAAAATATCCTAAAACGAATGTTTGAGTAGCACTTTCTTTCATAATAAAAATTCTATTTAATGTTCACTATATAATATATAACTATATAACTATTATATATACTATATATAATAGTTGATTAAGCAGGCGTTACATTTAATTTTTCCCAATCATTAATTTTATAAAAAATCTTGTAATTTATTCTTTAATTATTGAACTATTTTCAATTAGTATATTCAAACTAAATGTCAATTGTTATTTCATTGAGGAAATATCTCAATTACCCGAATCCCTTATCTCGCGTTGATTATGTAAATATTTTAACAGAAATGTAAACAATAATAATCATATATAAATTTAATTTAAATTGCTCTTCATAAATAAAGTATCTGTCAAAAAAAATGAAATATTTTTAAAAAAAACTTTCAAAAACCTTAATATTCCACGTATTATCGAATTAGAAAGTTTAAAATGTATTTATAACTATCTAAATTAGAATATATTTAAAATTTATGTTTTTTTTCTTTTTGTCCTAAATTATGTAAAAATTAAAAACATTTTTTGTAAAAATAATGTAAAATAAATGAATATTATTACTGTGATACATTTATACAATACAGCGCCTTGTTTCCCCGAAAATAAAACTATTATATTTAAATTTTTGGTTTAAAATACTTATAATGGCTTATTTTCGAGGGATATCGTATTCTCCGTATACAACAAAACATTTATTTAAACACATTTATATCATTTTCTACTGTAACATCGTTATAACTCACCAAATATCGAACTCTGCCCTGAATTTTTTTGCATTTCTATTCATATTCTTCTTTAAGTAATATATTTTCTTTAGGTAATATTTTGTGTTATTATTTATTTGTATTATAGTATTAACAACTGTAGTTTTGCATGTTAATAGAACCCATAAATATTGGACACAATATCCATGAATTTATAATAGCGACATTCTTAAAATGAAATACTATTCTAATGTAATATTTTTGTTTTTAACTCAATGCGAAGAGCGTACCACGATTCAAATTGCCATATCAGTCCCTCCAATATTCTGATTATTTGATTTTGCTGATTGATGAAGTTGGATTTTTAGAGGATATTTTTTGTTCCAACGTTCACACTTTCTTGGAATGTTTTTTCAATAAAAGAAAAAGTCATTTGACCATTTCAAACGATTAAGATTATATTATGATGTGGTTCATGAAACCAAAGATGTAAAATATTGTCTAGAAATATTTTGATTTTCTCAACATTTATTTGAGCATAATTCTGCAACTTTCTTATACCAAGTTTCATTTTATGAGTCTTTAAAGCATTAAATATTAAAGCAATGTTATTACGTTTCACCAAATTTTGTAATTTATAAATTTAACTAATAAAATTTATTACAGATTTACATAGACATGAAGTATGCTGAATATAAAAATAAATGAAATAGAACTAGTTTACGAATAAATCTAATAAATAATCTAGACAAAATTGAAAAATATTTAAAGGAAGTATATTACAATGCAAATGTTATTTGTATTTTAATCTTTTCCATTTATTCAATGACATTCAGTTTTATTACAGTACTAACTTGTGACATTCCTTACACTGAACATTTCAGCTTATTTCAATAAAATAATAACTTGAATTTTTACTATAAGAACTTCTTTTAATTTTCACCTTTGATTTCTTTTCAATTGACATTATATTTATTTAAATAAATGACCCTTAACCTTTTGGAGAACTTGATTCAAATTTGATTTGCTGAATTGAAACAATGTTTCTTTACTGATATAGCCAATGTTCTTAGCTCAAATATGTTTCTATAATATTTAAAATTTGTTTCCTAAATTTTTAATTTTCTAAAAAAATTAATATTGAAATTTCTTTGCTTATAAAAAACGCCCTCTAAATTGTGTCTCTGATGGACTATAAAACATTTTCCGGCAACAATTAAAAATAAAGTTATAAATTCTACCAAATCTTTAACCGATTCTGGAACGCAATTGGATTGAGCATTATTTACATGAGGCACATTACTCTTCGTATTGCAATTATTACTGTCGTTGGAATTACTGAGTACAGGTTTAGTTCTGTTTGTTTCAAGTAATGATTCCAGTGCAGTGGTTTTCGGACTGGATTTGAGATTATAATAATGAATTTCTACTGCTCCTCCAGGAGTATATAACTGCACCAATTGGACTTGAGGAAACAATAGCCTAAGTTTTAAAAGGAATTAATTTAAAATGTTATATAAAATAGCACACATTGTTTACCTGACTAATCTATGAAATTCTTCTGCTGAAACCATTTCTGAATCTTTAAAATGATTTTGTACAGCGATCTGCAGTTGTTTGTAAATTAAAAATAATGGTACAGTAGATTGAGAATATTCTACATAATTTCCAAGCAACCAACTTTTTACAAATTCCTGTTTATTTGCAAAACTTGGAACAACCTCACTTTCTTTAGATAACAGGTCATTATTTTCAATAACATTATTGTTAGTAGGAATAGCTGATATTGTATTTAAATGAGTTGGAGTCTGTATAATAGGGGTTGAGGATGTCAGACCTATGTGATTGCTGGAAGGACGATCTATAATTTCTGCTGTCGGAGTAGACTCTAACATCATGCTCGGCAAAGGAGTTGATATGCAAGTATTTTTAATGATTGTTGAGTAGTTCGGGACTGTGGATTTCGTAGGCGTCGTATTTGTAGTTGGCACGCAATTTGTTGTACCTGATGACACGACTTTCTGTGAAATAAGTGGATACTGAACATTAAAATTTATATGAGATGGTAAGAAAGGCTTGGTTGAAGATATCGACAGGGTGGCTCCATTTGATGAACCAGTTGTTATTATGGAAGATTTCGTTGTCGGGGCTATTGTTAACACTGAATTTAAAGACTGGCTGGTAATAATTATACTGTTCTTGGTTATGAGTGGAGAAATTTTCTACATTTATGAAAACATAATTAAAAATATTATTAAAGTATAAATTTACAACTTAGTTGAACTAACTACTTATTATTGTCAGTATAAAAAAAATAAAATAAAAATAAATTTATAAAAATATTTACATAAGTACAAAACTATTATTTAATACATACACTAATTGACCAATATTGTTCCTTTTATAATAAGGTGACCAGATTTTTAGATGGGCAGAGCGGAAAACTTTGAAGGAGGGAGTATCAACAAAAATTTTCATTTAGAATAAAAATTATGGTAATATTTTTTGATTTTTAACATAAGTACAATTTATAAATATAAAAAATTGGAAATATTTTATTCCTTGACATATTTTTTATTTGAGCGAATTTGTTTCAGTAGATTGTTGTCATTTTTTAAAATATTGTAAAAATCTTCACAAGAATTTGTCAAATTATATTTGACACTTAAAATGGCTTTCAAAGTTTATAAATAAATTACTTACCTTAATTTTCTATGGTAAGTAGCAGATTTGTAATATTTATTTGTTTAATTAGCTTCCTAGTATGCAGTACGAACACGAAGTGTATCATCTGAGAAACAAATACAATGTAACTGGGTAAGAACAGCAATATGTTAGTCTTAGTAGTCCGTAGGATTCTTAGAATGCAAAGCAATGATTTTCATAAATATGGGACTTTTGAAAAACGTTGTGGGACACGGGATAAATCGTGAAAAAGCGGGACGTCTGGTCACCTTAGTTTATAAGCTATTAAGAAGTATATATGTAATATTATAATCTATCCCCAAGTGCAAATGCCACAGAGCTAGAGTAAGGTAAAATTCAAGCACTAAATAAGTGCCATACAGAGAATGCACTAATATAAATAATCCTGTTTTTTTATTTCTTTAATCGTCATAAATAGTTGAATATAAAAATGAGTTTACGCGATATGTCACAGCATTTTTTTAAAATAAAATTGAAATCATTAAATGCACTTTTAATTGTGACTCAAATTTATTTTGATTTTCATTATGCACAATTTATTGAATTTATTTAACATTTTCCTTTCTTTGTTTATCTGTTGGCAAATGATCAATAAAAGCATTTGAAACACAATTTTCACCAAATCCTTATTTTAGAAAAATTCTTTGTCTGCTCTCTAAGAAATATTATTAGACGTGACAAGATATTTTGATACAATTATGCTTAGAAAATGCCTGAACTAGAGATCAAGCAAGTCAACCAAAAAAAATGAAAATTATTTCATTTGTTACCAAAAATTAAAGTGATTTAAAATTTTTTAAAATTTTAATTCGGTTAATTCAGCGAATTCGGCCTGGTACCTGATTTCTTGGTCTGTCATGGCCGATTTAGGGGGAGTCTACTGTAAAATTCATAGTATTAAAATAAATTATTGTTTAATTAGTACTATTTTAATATTTATCCGTCTTCTCCTTTTCAGGGATCTTCCAAAGATTCGAAAACTTTAGGTCAACTTGGCAAGGTGATGCCAGGATTTCAAAAAGTTTTATTTTCTGATTAGTACTTTCTCTCCTACATTAAAAATTCTTGTTCATGTTATACTTTGATCTCTCCTTCCTTTGTTGAGTTGGCTACCTTCATTAAATTGATTTTGAAATTTTAGTTCTTAAATTAAATTCATTTTTTATCTATGAACAATTTTGAATAACAGTTCGTATCATTTATTTCCTCTATTAATATCGTTTTCAAATCAATAAATAATTCCATAAATTTTATTTAATAAATTATATACTCAAAAACTTGTCTCTTCTTATTTTTGTTATTTAAACAAATATCAGTTTTTCTTAAAATATTTTTTAAAAATGATAAATTTCGGTCTTCTTTTTAAAATATTTTTCAATAAAAATATATTTTAAATTTAACAAAATTTCTAATTAATCATAAGAATCTTTCAACTTCCTCATACACCTTATTTACACATATTTTATAGATATCTGAAAAATTTAGCGTCTCATTAATTATTGGACTTTGTATTAATATTTTTAATGCAAATGAAAACTACAAATAACTAGAGTAATAGCAACACTTTAACAAGTATGTCCCAAACATTTGTCTTTGTATTTATTTAATTGATCATTTGTTAATTTAAAAGATAAGGTAATGTTATTAATTTTTAAATTTAGAAAATATTTAAAATGAAAATAGATTACCGTATTTTTCGGACCAAAAGGCGCACTTAAAATCCTTTCATTATTTTGAAAGTTATTGTGAAAGAGTTGAATAGAGTTTGACTTATCGGAGTTTTTGTGTCATTTAATGTGTGCACCTTATGTATGAAAACAAAACCGTTAGCAGTCGATCAATGATATTGTGTCTTATAACACAGTGCGCCTTGTGGTCCGAAAAATACAGTATTTTCTAGATATAAAATTCAATATAAAAATGAATACTTGATTCACATTAGATTTTGATAGGTTTGTCAAATCTGTGGTGACGTAATTCTGAGGTTTAAAAGTTACAGCATGTGAAACTGGCATTGCTGCTATCGGAACCTTATGAATCGGAACAGGGGGTGGAGGCATTAATGATGTTGCTGACTGTTTTGTGGTTTGATGTGGCATTGAAGAAATTGAATTGCTATTAGTCGTATAATTATTTGAAGTTCCGGCAATCACACTAGGACCTTGCATGACTCTTATTCTTATTAAACTTTGTGTTCCCATAACTTGAGCCTCTAGACTCAGTAACGTATACAGTGTGACTAATGTTTCTGTGGAGCATTCAATCATCCTGTAATTAATATTAAATTAAATTAATGTAATAAATCGATTACTTGATGCACAAAGTTGGATCAATTTCTGATAAACCATAAACAGCTTCTAAGGCGAGAACAAGCAAATGTAAATCATGAACTATTAGAGTTGAAATTAAAGAAGTAAAAAATGATTTTGGAAGACTGGCAAAAAACTCAATGTTTTCAGTGCATACTGCTTGATCACATAGACGAGATACCAATTCAAGGCCTATAAATCAGATTTAATAAAAGATATTTGTGTTGGATTAATAATTGTATAGTAAATCAAATTACAACTAATTTAACCAAGTTGAAAATTGACATATTATTAAAGAAATTTCCAAAAACCACGATTCATTTATTATTTGGTTGATTCTTTTTATTATTTCCTCTGCACGAAAATTATGTTGAAGAAATTTAAATTAAATAACTCATTAAATTTTATTTAAATAAGTTTGACACAAACTACTTACAGTAAATAGTAAACTTAAGATATTTTAAAAATTATGAATTTAATTTATCTGTGTTTAGTAATTATTTTAAATATTGAATGATTAAAATTAAATAAAGTAGAGATTAGTCCAGGCCAATGGTGAAACCCTCGAATTTCAAATTATATCAAAAAGTAATCTTAAAATAAGAGTAATTACGAAGGGCCAATTTTAATTTCATTAATTTTTGTTAGGTTGTAACTTTTGTAAGTCTCCAACATTGACTAGCCCTATAAATGAAATTTAGCTCATCTTAGAAATGATGCTGTTAAATGGGATTTTAAAATTATTTAGATGTATGCAATTATATAAATTAAAAATCTTTAAATACAATTTTAATAAAACATGTTGAATTATTAACTATAAAATTTAGTAAGATAATAAAAATAGATCAATAAAAAGCGAAATTGTTTTACTTTCTTTCGATGAAAGTTAAATATTTAGAACGAAAATTTAATTCAAATTAGTAAAATGTAAGTAAAGAAGAAATGAATAAGTTTGGTTTCTTGTAATTAATAATTTGTCAAAAAATTTGAAAGATTATTGGTAAAGAAAACAATTGGCACTTCATTTTTTCGAAAAAATTTCCCAGAGATGGGATTTAGGAATTAATTGTATAATCTATATTTTTTGTAGAAAATGAAAAAAATGAAAGTTATCCTCGTCGAAAATAATATTTGTAAGTAATATTCTGCAAAGTATTTTATCCATTTCAGGATTTAGGCATCGATTAAAGTTTATTATTGTGGAAAGGAAGATTAAGTAACTCATTCAAGCAATTTATTTCATCAAAATTACAGGTTCAGAATTAACCTATTTGAAATATATATATGTCGTAGGCAAATGGTAATTTTAGGAAAATAACATTTGGCTAGGCAAATGCCATTTGCCTGGTCAAATAGCTTTAGCTATTATTTCATAATAATACCCTTGCGAGTTGTTGAGTGCGACCAGTACCCTTACGACTAATACCCATAGGGGGACAGAATATTTTGTCGGATAGACTAGGAGTATATATATTAATACTAATAATACTAATAATAATAATAATAATAATAATAATAATAATAATAATAATAATAATAATAATAATAATAATAATAATATAATAATAATTACCTAAAATTACCATGAAATGAAATAATAGCTAAAGCTATTTGACCAGGCAAATGGCATTTGCCTAGCCAAATGTTATTTTCCTAAAATTACCATTTGCCTACGACATATATATATATATATATATATATATAGTGTAGAATTTTGACAGTTTTTTATAATTTTACAGAAACAATATAGACAGAATAGATAACAAAACAGAAAATAAAAAGGAATATGAATCACACGAACAATATACTACCAATAAAAGGGAGGGTCAAAAGATATGTTCACATTCTAACCACAAAATTTTAGGCAAATTTGAAGAATTTGTTAAAATAACGATGAATCCTGATTATGTTTTCTGAAGATAACAAGAAAATGGGAGAAGTCGACAATGCAGAGATGCAAAAACGTTTGGTAACGTTTACCAGAACATCATTGAAATGATATAAGAAATTACTTTTCCTATGTTCGGCTTTTATCTTCGAAATGCTTTTATCCTATACAAAATACGAAACGACAAGAATTCAGTATTTACCGAGTTTTTATTGAAGGTTACTGAAGAACTAAAAAGAAAAATTTTATAAGCTTAGTAAAAAAGATGATTTGTAAACACAAAAAATAACCCAAAGTAGTTAACTGAAAAAATCAACAACATTGTCATACAAGTAGTAATACAAAATTACATACAAAGCACAGGGAAGATAGACGAGATATTTGTTATCCGTACAATGTTGCATTTCGTATAATACATAATTTGAGATAACTCTTGACCAAAAAAATGCTAAATTAAATTTAATAAATCTTTGGTTTCTATTTAAAAAAGTATCGTTTCATAATTTTGGAAAAAAAACATTTATTATTTAAAGAAATTTGTGGACATTTATAATTGCAGTTGTAATTATTTATGCTTAATATATTTACTAGACAATAAATTTCCTAAAATTGTCAACCGGTATATTTTAGAACATTTCTTTATTGTTGGAAGATTAAAAATATATCATATCTTAAGTTTTACAAAATGAAAGTCAGAAATCTTATTTTTTAAATTGTGAAAGAAAATATATAGGCAACTGTTTGAGTCAATTGAGAACGTACAACTACACAGTATAAACTTCGATACAAATTAATATTGAATAGAAATGGAGTATTTTTTGTAGGAATTTTAAAATATGTTTATTAATCAAACCCATATTTGATATCTTTTCACAATTCACAACATAATTGAAATTTTTGATTTAATGAGACTTGTAAGCAGATTGGATACATAAATTAAACTATATTCAGATATCCAGTAAATCACCTAGTTATATAATTCATGAATTCATAAGAATCTTTACCCTAGAAGTTCTTGGAAAATTTTATGCAGCAATTTTGATAATTATTGGTCTAGAATGTTATGAAAGTTATCGTCAAAAAATATTCAATCCACAATTTATTGAGTGTCCAAACTGTGGCAAACTGGTTAACATAATTATCAAAATTGTTGAGTGAAATTATTAAAAAAATTAATTTCACTAGATAACAATAACTATAACTCTATTTTGTATCCCAATATATTATAATGCCATTTGGATAATGAAATGCGTTTTAAATGTTTTAAGGGCAAATTGACATGATCATCGACTCTCAAGAATTATATCTGTTGCTTATGTAGATTATCTACTAATTTTTTTCCGGCAGCCTAGGAAATCACAAGTCGCATTTTAGAATAGTTCTAAAACAGCTGTTCTTAAAATCAACAATAACAAATTCAATTTATTCGACTTGAGTTGTTAAAAGATCTGTTGGATTTATAATAGTTTTCAGTAGGAATAAATTTTCAATCTGACTCCTTAAGTAACTTAGACCCAACAATAATGAGACTTCATTGGGAAACACAATGAAACGATTCCGATCATTTGTCATTAATTATAATTCCACAATTTTCGTATTTTCACAATAGCAAAACTGTTTTAAATTTAACAAAACAATCCTACAGGGAAAAAGGCTAATAAATGATGACTTTATCCTTTTCTCCAACGAAACAAAACGTTCGGAATAGAGTTCAACTAAATCGTAAAAATTTCATAAAAATTCGTAAAAATTTTCGAAATTCTCATTAACTCCTTACTTTCATTGCTAATTCTTGTTAAACCTTAACTAATAAATGAAATTTTTATATTGCTTCTGTATTGTCATAAATGAAGATTTTGTTCGCGAAAGCAGACAAATTTATAGCGTAATCAATTTTTTTTAATTAATTAATTCCTTGATTAATCTGTAATTCGTAAAATTTTTATTTAATTTCAATAAATCATTTAAAAAAAGAGTACCAAATATACTCAATACCGAGTATTCGAAAAATATTCAAATGCTGTGAGTCACAGCCTGTGACATTAAACATTGCCATTGGTTGCTGTAACACCTATAAGGATTTACGGTTGCATTATATAACTTGGTAGTGAAAGCACCTTGTAACGCGATAAAGTTCATTTGGAAAATTGTCTAAGAAGTTACAAGAAGTAATTTTGGGATTTATAGTGGAAATTTCGATCAATACTCCGAATTCTTATTCTTTAGCTAGTCAATTGTTGCTGGATAAATTTTTCCTTCAAAATATCTCAACAAAATAAAGTCACATTAGAACATTTTAGTGGCCAGGTAACAATCATGTGAATAATCTAACGTCGCAATTTCTCAAAAGCAAGGAACAACTTTACGTGGGATATGAATTTAAAATTAGTTTTCATTTTTTATAATAAAAAAAATATATAATACTAGAAAAAATTATTTTAATAATTTTGTGCTCAAAAATATTCATAAAGTTGTTAAATATATGAATTAAAGTAATTGTTTTGTGTTTAATCAGCATTTTTCAAACTTATAGATATAGGGGTCGGCAAAAATAATTTCGTTTATCTACGTCGATGAAATCTTATCAAAATCTAAAAGAAATACAATTCAAAACATTTGTTTGTGAAAATCGCATGTGCAAGTAGGCTAAAAGTGTAAACTATATCAGAGCCTAGACATAGTCTCCATTAGCTTCAATGACACTCTGGAGGTAAAGTGTAAAATTTTGAAACTCGCTTGTGAGTTTGGACTCCTATGTCAACTCCAAATATTGGCAAAAATTTTGGCTCACCTCTCCTGAATTACTGAAGTTTTTTCCACGTCGATATCACTCGTAATTCCTGAAGATAAAGCGATCCATGAAGTTTGTGTCGGGTGAGTAGGCCGGCTGCTTTAATAGAGACACGTGGTGTTCTTCAAGCCAAAGTCGAATCAACTGTGCTACGTGAGATCTAGCATTGTCATGCTGAATGACCATTTCCCAAGCAGGTAGTATTGTTTTAAAGTTTGAAATCATATTCTGCAGAAATTGTAGGTATCTCTCAGAATTTATAGATCCACCGTCGTGAAGAAGTTTGAAATACGTAAGTGATTTTGCATAGTTGCTGGCAACAATAATCAGAACTTTTCAATCAGATATTGTCCGTCTAGCAATAGTTGGACGATCATCTGTACCATCAACACAAACACGGTTGCATTCTTTTAGAGGTACGTCTTGAAGGTAAATCCATTTTCATTGATCACAATGATCTTTTCTTTAGCCTTTCTTGCCGAATACTCATTCAACATTTCTTGAGAGCAAGTGATTCTGATTATCTTGTTATTATCAGTCAAAATGTGAGAAACCCATCTTCTGCAAAGTAACTTCTTTCCAAGTTCTTGATTTAATATACCGCGAACACTCATTTCTTCAATGTCTGTAACTCTTAAAATGGCTGGAAAGCCTAAGTGGTAATCTTCTTCAATCATTTCCCGCACAATTATGATATTCTTTTCTGAAGGGCTCGTTCTTATTCTTCCTGGACCTTCTTTTCGCTCAAAAGGTGTTCGCTGTTCTCCTGCAAACTCTTTGGTAATCTGCTGTACTCTCCGATGGCTAACGACGTTCTCTGCACTCCAACTTTTGACAAGAAAGTAGTGGATTTCGGAAGCCGAAAAGTTATTTCGTGTTAAAGTTGCAACGAAAAAATTTATGTCGCATTTGCCTTGATCTTTCAGGCTAAATCATACAACCAAACTTAAATCTTTTATGCTAATTTTTTTGTCAAAATGCAAAATCCATGAAAATATAAAATAAATATCAAAATAATATCAAATATAATTTTAATTTTATTATATTTTCTGATATGTTGATAATGAATTTTTATCTAAAATTTAATATGATAAAGAAATTTATCTTAAAAAGTTATAATTTCAAATCTTAGTAAATTATTTTTCTTGTAGAATTTTCACAAATCTCAAATCATTATCATTATAATGAATATATTGAATCTTAAACATTGAGAGATCAAAGACATTTGTCTAAAAATCAATATTTAACTTGTTTGAATAAATATTAAATAAGTATGCATAAATTAGAGTTTTTAGAATGTAATTTAAATTTTTTTTATACTATTTTTTCGGCAAATTATATTACTCGAGTAATTTTTTTAAACAAATTATTTCACCAAAAACTTTGTTAATTGTTTATCTATAAGCAGGAGTATCAACTAATTTTTACATAAGATCTAAATTTGTCAATAAAAATTCTCGTCTGTCTACTTTTTCTAAAATTGACTACGTTTTTATAAAAAAAAACATCATAGTAAATAAATACAAATTAAAAGTAAAGCACTTGTTATGTAACATGTACTATCGGCGATCGAAGTTATTGACATCCCGCGTCTTTAGATTATTATTATTATTATTATTATTATTATTATTATTATTATTATTATTATTATTATTATTATTATTTCATTACATGTTTCTTATTAATTAAGTTGTATTTTAACATAATGTCCATTTTTAATAGGATGGTATCATTAACAAATAACTTTAAGAAAATTTTAATTACCATGTTCTTGTTTATAATGAGACTCAGTTTGAAATTCTCTAAGGCAGTTGTAAAAATTCAAATTCCTTACTGTATAAAAATTTCAGGACGGAAAAACATTTGAATATTTTATATGTAGCCTAAACTTCATTACGGTTGGTGACCATTACATTAAAGCATAAAATTGAATGGTTGTTTATTTATTAGAGATTGTGAAAAATTTGAGTAGGTTATTTAAAAAATGGGCAATATTTAATATATTTCATAGTTATTATAAACAAAACATTTTTGAATTATTTTAAAATTTATTCAAATTTATTTCTGAGTTTTTTGGTATGTTTGAAATAATATTTCAAAATATTTGTGTATTTACTTTGTTGATTTTTTAAAGAAAATTGAATGTTTATTTTTAGTGTTATAAATTACATTTCAACTAGTATATAATTTTGACTATCGATATTAAAATTAATCAAATTTTATCTTAATTATTCTAATATTTTTGGTCCTACTAATAATAAATATTCAGATCTCAACGAAATCGCGTTAAACTTACTAATTCAGAGTTATTAAATAAACTATTGCAATGACTTACTGTCAAAATTTCAAATAACATTTTCTATTTTAGTTGCAAGCGCACAATATTTTGTAATCATTTGACACTAAAGTAATAATTCGAGTTTAATGATGCTTGTCTAAATTTATTATTCATGTAGCCAACTGTTTAAATATGTTACATGATATGTAAATTTGTTAAAAGAATTATTTATTATAAGACTATTTAGATTATTTATCAAACTTCTATTTCAGATATTATTTATTATTTTTCAATACATTTTGATAAAAATAAAAGTAATTTTCAATAAATAGTTAAATTATTTAAAATTGGAGGTTTGAATTTTTATTGTTCTAAATTTTTAATTAATTTTAGTTCTTTCTTTATTATTTTTATTATTATAGCCATATTATTGCCTCAATAATAATAAAACACACTGATATTGGCTTTAAAATTCAAAAAATATTCCCAGACCGGGTAGGCGCAAAAAATGATAATGGTGGTAAAAGAATGTGCGGGTAATCAATGTGTGGGTTTGATTGATAGTGCTAATTATTTTACAAATCCAATGTATTTTTATTATTTCTTCCAATAATTTATCATAAGCTATAATAAATTTAATTAATTTTTCATTCGACGGTTTTTTCAATGTTTTTTTTTGTTTAATAATATTTTCGTCCACTTTTTGAATTAATTTTTAAATTACTCACTATTCTTTTTCAAATTTGATACAGTTGGCATTCATACACCGAATTCCTCGGATATTAGCGTTAATTAATTTCATTTTTCTTACCTAGAGTCCGCACAATCTTTTGTCTTTTAGTCTTTTCCTTTTCAAGGTCCTTTTCATTTGGTATTTTTATTTCCACCTCTTTAAAATGATAAATATCGACATTTTTATGAATTGTGTTAACTGATTCACGTAATGTTATATTTATTTTTTAGATATCAATTTTATTCATAATTTTTGAAAGTTAGGTGAAATGTGTCTTGTTGAAATTTCGTGGATAATAGACTAACGGTAAACTCTGGCTACTTAGAAAACACGTGTTAAATTACAGGACAGAAAGACATTGGTTTCAACATTGATTATTTTAGCCTCAAAACATGTACCTTGGTTGCGGTTGAAGCTGAAATACTTTCCGATATATATGGATTGCCATAAACTTGGTCATTTAAATACACAATCAATCGTAATTTGCAATAGCTTGATCTTGAGCTCAAAAGTCCAAAACATGAAAAATACGAATTCCTATTAATCTCTCATATGATTTTATAAACAGGAACCTGGAACAAGAGGTAACTTTAACTTTTTGAAGATAACACGACATCTTTCAACAAAATTATTATTTTCAAATACAAGAGAATTAAATAACATTCAGTAATTCCTTATTATAAAAAGTTGTATCTACCAAATTGCAATAAATTTATTCTAAACAAGATTTGTTACCTATTTTTAGTGGGCATTTTTTCAAAAATAAAATTGCATTTGTCTTATAAAGATTAGTTTAAAGATGAATATTATGGCATATATTTTACGATAGCTGTTTTTTAAATTTGTTTCATTGAATGTGGGGATTCTTATAAGTAATCTATACAATTTGGTGAAACAATTAAGCTACCAAAAATATCTTAAGAACAGAACCTGAGAAAACATATTATAATAAAATTAAAATTACACAAAAAAATCCAAATGAAAATGGAATAAATTTTATTTAAATTATTTAGCTAAAATTTCTCGTAGAATTTAATTTTTAATTTATTTCTCACTGAATTCCATCAGACAATATTATATGTTTTATTTGTGGAAAATTAAAGTGTTAAAGATTTGAAAGGATTTTCTCAATATTGTTATTGAATCAATGAATTTATGCTTCATTGGAAATCAAATTTAATTAAAATTATTTTGATGGAGCAACTTCATCCACTTGTTAACCTTCCAATTTAAATAATTCAGTTTCTTCATTGAAGATATTGCTAAATAGAAAAGTAATCACGTATGAAAGACGATTTTAAATGAAATACAATTATTGTCACAAACCAGTAGTTAGTTTTCAATAGTTAGTTTTCAAAAGAAATTCGGCATTAATAAAAACTTACAAAAATTATGAACTCTTAATTTTACATATTGTATAACTATTTTGATATTGTAGAGTAAATAAACTGAAAACGGAACTCAAATAGGAAAGAATTTTGAAAAACTATGTTTTATTACACAAAATAATTAAAATTAATTAAGAACATATTCAATTTAAACCAATAAATTTTGCTAGTTTTTGTTTCTTTTTACCATTGATCTATTGTTTTCTGTATCTTCATTTCTTCAATCTATGCATTAATAAATTTATTTATTTCACACAAATTTTTGCAACCTTTTAAAATATTGACTACAGTCTGAAAAAAATGAAGGTAACGGAAATTAAAAATAATGAATTTTAGTAATTTAGTTTAATTAATATAATAATCTAGTTTATTATTTTTGTACTATTAAGTAAAATGAGTGATTGTACAAATTAATGATTGATATTTTGACTTTTACTTTTTTTTAAATCTTTATTGAAATAATGCCATATAAATAAAATTATTAAATTTGAAATTATTTTAAATATTTTAAATACTATTCTTAATCTAAAATTAAAAATAAACAAAAACTATTTCTATTGTTCATTGTGCTCATTGTTAGTAAGTTGTAATAAACACGTATTTCATAACAAAATTATTTAAATAAATTTAAAAACAATTAAATATATTATTTTACCCAGCAAAGATTCTAACATTCATATCCAAACAAATGTTTCTAATTTTAAAATTTTGAATTTATTTTTTGAAATTTTAATTATATCCTTTTTTAAATAATTTTAAAATTTTAATGAACATAAAATTACTAGTAAATTTTAAAATTTATAAAGTTTATTTTAACGTTTTTATCTTTTATATATTAATTTTAACATTTTTGAGAAAAATAACAAACTTAAAATTTCTTGCTCTCACTGCTAATGGTTAAAGGTGAATTAAAATTTATTCCTAGTTAACAGAAAATTCAAGGATTAAATGTTAATTTGATAGACATAATAGTTCATAACCCTGTAATACATATTAAATATATTTAAGTATATTTAACATCAAATGATTTTGTCAAAATAAACAAGGGTAGTTTTGCTGTTGTAATATTTATGGAATCTTATATACAGAAAAAAGGTAAAATAGCAAAATAGATAATTTTATAATCATTTTAATGTAATTGTTTTATCATTGTAAAATATGTATAATTAGTAAATTAGTCAAAGTAAAATATATGTGATATTTAATTAATTACGTATAAAATACCTTACATCTATTTCATATGGTAATACAATATAAGATATTAAAATATTTTCATTCCATTTTGAAAAAGAATTTACAAATGCAAATATATTTTTAGCGTATTCTCAATCTAGAACAGAGGTTTTCAATCCTTTTTAGCAGCGGAGCACTATTTTAAATTCTTTGAAAATGCAGAGTTTCAATATTAAAAATGAGTTTAAAATAATAGATATTCACACTATGCACATTTATTTTTTAAACCAAGATACACTGAATTTCAAAATAAAAGTTTAATGAAGAAAGAGAGTACTTCAATGTATATAAATTCTAGAAATTATTTTGAGTTGTTACATCAAAATTTCAGAACTTGTAAAATTTTAAGGAGCCTTTGGAACTTGCCGAAGAGCCCTCGAGCTAGTGAAACACACATTGAAAACCACTTATCAAGAGAAAGCATTCGATTTTCTATGTAAAAGTTATGAAATTTGTAAAATCAGTACAATCTTTAATATGCTTTCTTTTGTCAATAATAATAATAATAATAATAATAATAATAATAATAATAATAATAATAATAATAATAATAATAATAATAATAATAATAATAATAATAATAATAATAATAATAATAATAATAATTATAATTATAATATTAATAATAATAATAATAATAATAATAATAATATTATAAGAACTTTTTTTCAAATTTCACTACTGATTTCCAGGGCCGTAACAAGGGTGGTGCGAGCGGTGCAGTTGCACAGGGCGCGCATCTGAAATTGGGATGTATCAATTTTTTAATGTCACCAAAATATGAAAAAATATAAATAAAAAATAATAAATGACATGAACGAAAAAAAGCGACATCCTAGGTAGCCTATCTTTAACATTACCGATTGGACTGGTCCATTAGCGTGCCTTCGTAGGTGTGTATTTTATAAAATGTTAGTCCACAAAATGGATTCCTGTCAATTTTTCAATTAGCAACAGAATTTTAAGAGCATTACTACCTATTATATAATAGCTGGAGATGAATACATAGTCAACAATCTTAACATGAATATTATAATTATTATTATAGGCTGTTTTGAATTCGCGTGTTGGGTGCGCCAGATATATGAACCGCACAGGGCGCAATAATGCCTTGTTACGGCCTTGCTGATTTCTTTTCGATTTATTAAAACGCTTGACTGTGAATCAGTAAATAAAAAAAATTATAATAATATTGATAAAAATAATAATAGAATTTAATTTTGGGAAATTTTAAAAACTGGTGTATTTTAGGCTAAAAAATATTAACAAACATTAAATAAAATTTTCATAAGTTTATTTTACATTGCGTCATCTTAAAATTTCTTCGTGATTTTTTTTCTTCTTTCAATATTTTATAACAGTGTTGTGAATTTCGTTGCATATTATCGTTAATCTTACAGTAAATCCTATCTTTGGAGGCAGAAATATTTTCATATTCTTTTTTATTTATTTCATGTTAAGCATATGTGGAATTTATATCGATTCCATAGAGTTCTTTCATTGTGTTTCTACTTTTACTATGTGTCAAGTAATTCATCAGATATCCATTTATCGAACTTCTTGATTTAAACAATCAGTTTAAAGGACTTGAAGAGGTTTCAATCAGCTTTACTATTTTTTTCTGAAATTATTAACATTGTCTCATCAATCCCATTATCTATTGAATTAAATCATAAAAACAATTTAATTTTAAAAGAATATCTCATATTGAACCAATTATATATTATTTCGGGACAACATTCATATTAATTTATTGAAATTAATTAAATAATATAATCTGAACTTTTCATTGGTTTCACTTATTGTTAAGCATGCTCATATATTTTTTGAATTAATTAATATATTATTATTATAATTATAATTAAATAATTAAATATGTTACTTTTATTTTTTAAGTAATACTTATAGTTTCGTATAATTAATTGTAGTAGATAATAAGGATGAAGTTAATAATTTAAATACTTGTTTAAATATATTATTTTTTTAAATATAAATTTGATAATATGAATTACCAATTTATACATTTAATACATTTAATAGTTTCGATAAATAATAATCATAATTATTACATACCCCTTAATCTATCGACTCGATCTTCGCTTTTGATGAGATCAACAAGAAGATATGATAAAGTGTCGAATAGTATTCCACATACTGGAAACCTTAGCATTGAAAGAATCTCCAGCCCAAGCTGGCGCAAGGCAAAATGGGAAGCATAACAACATAAAAGAATAAATCGAAAACATTGAAGGTTTTGAGTCAAAATCCGACCATTTAAATTATCAAAAGCCAAATTTCGAATGATTGTAGCTACCAATTGAATTCTCTGCCCTTCTTTGTCGTAAATAGTTAATTCCTCATTAATTGTGAAAATCTGACACAAAGTATCCAATGATGCGACCTTAATTTTGTCTGTGTTTGCTTACGTTTAAATATTGCCTATGAAATAAAATTAACCTTTTGTAAAAACATCCGGATGAAGAAATTTCCTAGCTAAATCATCCACAATAGTATTGTTCCAAAACTAAAGAAAGACAACGAAAAATTTATAAGGAAATTTATTTGAAATATCTCACTCGTAAAAACCGATTAACTGACGAATCATAACAGAATTGATCAAAATATAGTTCTAGAATAAAAATAATTCATTAATGTTAATCCAATCAAAATGTATTTTGTAGACACAAGAATAATAAAAAATGCCTAAATATAAAAACAAAACACAGAAAAATTTTTTCATTTCTTACAACAGTCTTGAAATTGTACCAAATTACTATTCAGGTATTATAATATATGCAATCAAGGGTATCGTTACAGTTACTTTAAAAGCTTATAAACATATTATGTATCGACGATCGTTGTATTTTGAATAAATTTTAATTTAAAATATAAAAATTTTTTGAAAATAAGCAAATTTAAGTTAAAAACTAGTGGATATTAACATTAATTAATCTCATTTTCTTATGTAGATTTAGTAAATTCTATTGTAGTTTCATAAGAAATTTGTACGTAGTAAGAAATAATGCAACGACGTAGAAAATATCAATTTTTTTACTATTTCACTTATTTTTATTTAGTTTTCGACTATAGATCAGCTTTTTATTTACCACAAGTTTTTGCAAGTTTTTTTCAGGTTTTGAAGTAACTCGTGAAAGAAAAGATTGAAAAATGTTTATCATCACTCCTTTAAATTCGGTATAATATAATTTCGAATATCTGTTCTTGTCATATAATTCAAGTATTTTTTCAACAAAGAATAAAACTATAACAATATTTATCTATATTTAAAAATTATATCAATTTATTTATAATTAAAAAATTATTTATTTATTTTCAAAAAATTAGGTTTGTTTAAATAAACAAAAAAAATAAAATAAAATGTAGCCCTGAACTAAAATTTTTTAATGTTACAATTTTTTTATCCATTTACACGTGCTTGGTTTTTAATTTGTGATATGAATTTATTTATAATAATCGTTGCTTGAATAATATGAGTTTGGTGTATGTTTAAAATATATATCAATAGTTATTTATTTATTTATTTCACATGACGTTACGAGCAAGTTTGAGTCTTGCCAAATTAATTTATTAAGAACTAGAAATATTCATGTGTATATTATTTTGTTGAGTATATATTAAATTGTATAGAAGCATGAGATATTCGCTTTCAGGACAATTTCTTTTTAATTATAGATGAGAAAATTACAATTGAATTATCTTATATGGAAAATTTTAATTTTTTCTAAACAAACTAGATGATTCGTATAAATCCTCATACATGGAATTATTCTGATTATCTCAAGAAAGATGCAAATCAAGAAAAGATTTCTCTCGTCGTGTAAAGATCGTAGTCTCAAATCAAAAATCGTTGATACAATCTCCATTAACATCATTTTTATCCTATGATTGCACAACCAAAGATATCGTTTTTATTGGAACAGTTAGAATGTAAGTCGATTGAAGCAATTTATTTAGTGAAATCAGAAGTGGATATTGACAAACCTAAATCAAGTTGAAATTAGCAATGAAATCGTGAAGTTTAAAGCAAAAATTAACAGACTGAATAAGGCAATATTTTCCTTGAAAAAGAAAATTAATAATAGTGAAAATTATAATGATAAAAATTATCAAAATAACCAAAAACTAGATTTTGTAGGGTTTATTTTAACTAAATATGTCATGTTGCTCGATTCTATAAAAGTTTAAAATGTCTTATTTGTAGGTAAACCTCATATAACCTAGATGTGTCTTAATGTTTCTATCGCAATAAACAATTTCAAATAAAAATAATTAATTTCTTCTAGATATAGGTGCTTAATTTAGAACTGTGGATATTGATGTGGGTATTATGATTTTCCATTAAATAGACAATGTAATAATAAATATAATTCTAATATGTAATGTTTTTTCCCTATTGTTCGAATGTTTTTTTTATTTCTTTATTACTAAATAACTAATGCTGTATATCTAATCTGAAATTTTTGTTGCCTCCTAATATTTAAAAGATAGGGGATAAGTTGCAAAGAAAGTATTTAGAAAAAGGGGGCCTCAAAATTAGGTTGCGCTTGAGGCCTCCCAAGTGCTTAATCTGCCACTGCTGTGGGTTTATTTCTTATTCAAGAAAAATTAAAATGATAAAGAATGTTTAGTGTGTACCTAAATTTTTAACATAAGACAAAGACGAACCGTAAAACGAGTAATTAAAAACTCAACACAGTCAAAAACGATCATATTACTTAGAAGATTCAGCAAAATATCTTTTTACTCATATATTCCATTTATAAAATTTTAAATTGAAGCTGAAATTATATTAAAATAATTTCGTTTAAAACAATATATGCCACAAAACGAAAATATCAATTTAAATAGCTTGCTCATCATTTTAATTATAATATAAATCAAAACAAATAGTATAAGTAAATACTATAATTAGTATAATTAAATCCAAGACATCTACACTAAAATTAAAAATGTGCTGAAGAATAAAATCAATCCATTTTTGATATTTTCTATTTTATCATGAAATTTAACCTTTTCGGGCCAAAGACCGTATAATCCCGTGAAAAAAATCATGGCCTTATTTATCCGATTTCATTATATTTAAGCGAGGAATGCCAGACGCTTCCGTTTTATGTGTTAGACATGTTTATTTGTGTTTACAGGAAAGTTTAAACTTGTCTGTTATTTTATTTGTCATGTATGAATCTGGCAAAGTTCTTACTTCATAGTAGGCCTTCTTCATAGTACGATTCCGAAAACTTCGAAAATTGTCCGTTTTATAGAAATATTTAATAGAAAAGTAGCACGTCGCGAAAAGTATAAAAGTAAAGTTTTTTTAATATTTGTTTATTAATTTATGTTATTGAATCATTGTGCAAAAGTTGTTGCAGTCAATTGATTTTGATCTATCACTGGAAATATAAAAAATTTTAAAATTAACATTTTGTAAAATTCATTTGTGAAACTAAATAACTAGTTACCCTAGAATCCTTTAGGCACATTAAACCAAATAACTTATCATTTTAGACAAACTTAAATAATAGAATCACAAATAATAGAAATGATCGTGGAAAATTAGATTAAACCAATGGTTCCCAAAACTTAAGACATGTTTGGCGGGTAGCTTGAAAATTTATAAAATATTTTGTATCAAGAAACGCTCAAGAAACCTTTACAATTCATAAAAATACTATTTCTACTTAGTTACTTTCTATTAGTTCTCAAAGGTTTCATCTAAATTTTATGTAATTAAGTAAAATGTTTAATAGGTGATCTAAATCCGCTATGAATGAAAGAAATTATGAAATAAATGATGTTGAAGAATTATTTTTTTGTTTTGTGAAACATATTTATTGAGTTTGACAAATATATACTTTATATGCTTGAAACACATTAAAAAAATATTATTTTCTTACTAGTTTTATTTTTTCGCGCAAATAATATTCTATTAATTTCTTAATCAATTTAATTTCTCAGTCAAAAAATTTTAAATGTGCAATCATATATCTGACAGGCTAGCTAGATTTATATTTCTTAAATAAATGTATTTAAATAAAAAACTGAAATAAGATAATATTTATTCAGTCCTTTCTCGGTCTATGGGTCACTAAAAATTTCCATTTTTTAAATGAATCCTAATTCACAAAATTTTGGGGACCAATGGAATAAACAATTGGTTTTGAAGTGTGTTGGGTATTGTATTGATTTTGTATATAATATTATTATTTATATGTAGTGTATAATATATAGAAACTCATTTAATTATAGAATTATTATATTTATTAGATTATTTAAAACAATTATTGACGAATATTTGACTTTATTATAAATATCAGTAAAATCAGTAATCATTTTATTCATCTTTGATCTGTGTTTTTCTTTTAGAATTTTTAATAAGATTTCAACTTTGAATCAAAGTTTTTTCTTATTTTATATAGATAGAATTTGTAATTTTTATATTTTCCTTCACTGTCTAAGAAAGAAAGGGAAAATAAAATGTGAAACGCAATACTGAACGTCATAATTCAAAATGTAAATTTAATTAATGTGTATTTCTAAAATCATCGAAATTCAACAAAATGGAACGTTTTAAAATCTGATATGAAAGAGTTGGATTTGTAGAAAGATAGAGAGATAGATGGAAATATTTTAATCTTATAAAACAGATTACTATCAAGCTGGACACGTTAACAAATAATGCAAAAAGCAAAGAACATTAACATTCACCAACTTAAATATGTACATAATAAATGTGCTTTAATAATAATAATAACGACTACTTGGTTATATTTTTGAAGTTTGTTTAACTTGAGATGTTATTTGCAATACTGTATCAATAATTCATTAACGGTACTGTTCCGTAAGTGGGGAGTAAAGCGTCAATTAGGTTGAATGTATGTTGACTTGGACCTCTCTGAATTTCTGAAACAGGATTGATAGATTTTTTAAAGCGGTTGAATCTGTCGCGCCAAGTAATTTATTTCTGTTTTCACGTCTTACGCTTTTGTTATCTAGTCTTACTTCAAACGATAACTACGCTGTTTTCACATTTAAGCTGCGCACTTTTGTTGCGTAATTAATGCGAATAATTTGATGAATTTTTTCAACGGTGACATTTATTTATATTTTTGAACTAATATAAATAAAGTATTTTTGTTAAAAGTTATTATTATTGTTATTGTTATTAATTTATTTGTATTAGCCAACATACACAGTGCTCGAAGTGAGGCGGGATAGCCGGAATATTATCCCGGCATTGATTATGTAGGCGGAATTGCATCCCGGCACTTCATTTCATATAATCTATAGGTTTATCCCGGTACTTATTTCATTTTATAGGCACACAAATACTGCAATTAAAGTCACACATAGTACATCCATATATGTATGTATATATATATTCTTTATTCTCTATTCTCTATTCAATTAAGAATTTCCCAAGCAGCAGTAATGGATAGGTAGGTATATTCTCTTATTTATTTTAGTTAAACCAGCAAGTTGTTTGTTGAGTTATTTATACTGCGACCCCCTCTATATATAATGTGTGCATGATTTCACATGCAGAGAGCTGTTATAATTAACGTGATAAGAAAACATATATGTGTTACGCAGATATACATACACATGCACATATTGACAATCACAATATGTAAGAGATAGGACCGCTTCAATGCCTTTATCGTACTTCTTATCCACTGTATATAGTATGAGTTTTGATGTATTAAAGGTGTGTGTGTGAAAGTGTAGGCATGAGTTTCTTGTCACGGGCACTGCGTAGCTTACACAAAGGGTGTGTTATTACGTATTTTGTGTCTATGAAATGGACCAATTAAATTAATAGCAACTCATAATCACGACCACATAGTCTAGCTCTTTCTATCCCTCTATTCTTATCTCACACATTTGGACTGTCCACTCACATTCTCTATTGACACTATTGCTTGTGAGCCTTTTGTCTGAGTTACTCATGTCTCTTAAACGAGTGAAACGGATTGATGATTTTTTTAAGCCGAAGGCTCTGAAAATGCAACGAAGTGATTCTCCATCTACTTCTAGTGTGTCATCGTCAATCACCATTATCCCCAATGACTCTGAGACAGTGCAACGTGATTCTCCATCTATACCTGATTGTTGGACAGTGGAAACCTGGCTGAAATACAAAAGCAAATATGATTGGCTGATTGTTTCTGCTAAGAATTTAGGATGTTCCACGTGTCACAAGGTGAAATTGCTTGGTCCGCATAAAAGTCGTGGCGTCAAAATGTCAGAGGAATGGATGTCGGCAAATGTTACACACTATGGTGACACTCTTGCAAAGCAGCAACAGTCTCTCCGCAAAAAGATGCTTGATCACTTGAATAGCTCAGCACATAAGACAGCATGTATGATATTGAATACTCAGAAATCTGCGATTATGGAAAATCTGGCAACTATTCATTGTAAAGCTTATGAGGCATCTACTGAAAGAGTTTTCCGAACGGCATATAAACAGGCCAAGTTAAACAGGCCTTTTTCGGACATGGAGATGGAAATCGACTTGCAACGGCTCAATGGAATAGACATGGGAAGGATTCTCCACAGCGATCATGCATGCGCCAATATAATTGACCACATTGCAAAAGAGATGCGTAAAAGGATGTTGGAGGAAATCATTAGTCAGAATGCCAAGATATCTATCCTCATTGATGAATCGACCTCACTTAGCCAAAAAGCTACGTTGATAATTTACATTCGCTGCGTCTTGCACCATGAGGTCAATACTGTCTTCCTGGATTTAATTGAATTGAATGGAACGACATCCCAAGTTATATTTCAAGATCTTCTAGTTTCTTTGGAGAAGCACGGTATTGGTGAAGCTTATCTCACTGAAAATTGGATTGGCTTTTGCTGTGATGGCGCTTCAGTTATGTTGGGACGTCGCGCTGGAGTTGGTGCACTTATTGTGAGGAAATTCTCCCACGTTGTTATCTGGCACTGTGCGGCACACCGTTTAGAATTGGGAGTCGGAGATACTGTAGAAGAGGTTTGTGGAGTAAACAATTTCCGTTGTTTTATGGATAAACTGTACAGTTTGTATCATGCCTCACCTAAAAATCAACGGGAATTGCACGATGTAGCAAATTCACTTGGACAGCAACTGCTTTCGATTGGACGAATATTAAGTACACGTTGGGTGGCATCAAGCGTGCGGACAATGAAAGCAGTATGGGAAAATTATCCAGCTCTCTATTATCACTTTCAACAGGCTGCCATAGATCCATCCAGAGATAAACGAGAGCAGGCTACCTACATTGGCCTTTCTCTACGGTTATCTACTTTCACTTTTGTGCACAATTTAGCTGTGATGTACGATGGCTTACAAGAGCTAGCAGACCTTTCACTTTCTCTACAGCGCCGGGACATGAGCATTCCAGAGGCACACAAACTCATCAACCGTGAGCTGCTTGTCCTAGAGTCCCTAAAAAAAGGAAGAGGAGAGCATTTGTGTGAAATCTCTGAAAAACCAGCGTTCAAAGGAATTACCCTGCACGAGGGCAGCAAATGCGATGTACTCATTAATGCTAATCGGTTTTTCCAAGCCTTACGAGACAATCTGGAATCGCGACTTCTCCCAACACATCATTCCAGCAACGTAACATCCGCACATTCTACGAACACGCTGCTTTACAATCACCTTAAAGTGTTATACCCATCCTTCTGGCCGGATTCAATGGATATTTTATACGGTGATGACAGTATCCGGGCGCTTTGCACCCGATTCAAAATCGACACTGCTAGCTCTCTCCAGGGGATGCGGGAATTTATTGAAAATGGTGGCAAGCGCATTTCACAACAACTGCTGCCACTTCTCCGTACAATAGAATGCATTCCTGTATCAACTGCCGAGTGTGAACGTGGGTTCAGTGCCATGAATCTAATTGTTACTGACTGCCGCTCAAGCTTATCCATATCGCGTGCTTCTGCACTAATGATGATTCGCCTTGTGGGTCCCCCATTAAGATTATGGAAGCCCTCTGCTTATGTGCAAAGTTGGCTAACCAGTGGCCACAGACATGCAGACGAAAAGAACTGCCTATCGCGAATTGTCCGTGATGATCCCGTTAGCGAAACATCAATGTACTCTCTCTGCAAGTTATGAGGGTTTGTTAGTGTTATTCCCACTCTGTTGACGATATGTTCTCAACATGTTTGACAGCATTTAGTGCTACCAGTTCTTTAATATATTTTACTGTAATTAAATGTTGAATAAAAGCACGTAGAAAGTTAAGTGAATTTGCAGTTTTTTGAGGTAATGTGAGAAAATGGGCTATTACCAAAAGGACTATCAGAGTAAGACGTTGACGCTTTATATTTGAAACAAAATTTCCGATTATTTATCAGACAAATTTACACATGCAAAAAATCTCTGTCATTTTGCTTGGTTAAAAATGAGAATCCCGCAGGGATTTACCCACCCCCCAAAATTGTTTGACACCCCCCCCCACATTAAAACAGGTACACCCCCTGAAACTTATGATGAAATGAGTGGACACCCCCCCCCAAAAAAAAAATTTGTTGGACACCCCCCAAAGTTTTGCAACACCCCCAAATGAAAATTTCTGCATAAAAGCCTGGAATCCCGGGTGCCACAGCATGCCTATCCCGGCACATATTTTGTTCCACTTCGAGCACTGAACATACACATAAATACATTTCATACACATGCAATGTAGTTACTACATGCAAGCACTCCAGCAATGTCGAGACAGATTTTACTGGTGACTAGTAAGGCTCAACAATTTCTTCTACATACAAACACACTCCAACTAAAAATACTTTACATTAACACTTGGCCATTAAAGACGATTTATAAAGCTATCTATGCAGTTTTCAGTACGATAAGAATTAAGAAATTTTGTTTCCATGATGTTCCCATGGAAAATCTCAGGTTTGGGCAAATAAGAACATGCCGAAGACGTCATTGCGAATATCCAAAATCAAATTTTGGTCAACAACTTTTTTCGGTAAAGAGAAAAAACATTCAAATATATATTATTTTAACTGTTACACAATGCAGATTTGAAAGTTTTTTTCATTTTTCAAGTTTTTAATCAGAAGAGACCTTTGAAAAAAGACAATCAATAACTGTTATGTAATTAAGCAACAATGACTAAATAAAGTAACGCAACTGACAGTCCAGGTTTCCTAAAACTCAAAATATATTCAATTGAAAAAATTATAAATTAATCCAGTAGTCTATATTATCAATTCGATAATAGTATATTTAATTAAAATAATTTCCATGTAAATGTAAAATTTAATTAAAAAAGTATTTATAAAAGTACAGGTAATAATTTGGTTTATGTTCATTCATTCTTTCCGACTAGATGAGCATAAATTAATTTTAATATTTTTTATTTACGGTAAAACGGTATTTCTTCAGTTTTTATGTAGAATATAGAAATGTTAGATAATTTTAATGGTTAAAAATACAATTGACAAAGATAATGCATATCATCAAGTTGAACATGAAGAATCTTGAAAAATTAAATAAACCGATTTTGTTTTAATTGAATGCCATTTCATATTGCAGTTAGAATATGCCTTTTTAAAATTTTTAAAAAAATACGTTTTGGGCGATCTGCTTTGAAATTAAGCAATCGTTAATTTAGATTCTGCTAATATTTGGTAAAATTAATAACTGATAAATTCAACAGTTTCAAAAAGTACTTAGGTCAGCCCAGCTGAAATTATATTTGAATTAATATTTCATGATTATATAGTAATAATTGATTAAATAGAGATGATGGAAATTACAAAGCAATCCAAACATAGTATTAAAGGAATCTAGAAGTGGAGAAAATAAAGTATGATTAACTTAAAAATTCAAAATAAATAGGAAAGAGCTAAAAACAACTTCATATTAGAAAACAAAAATATAAAAATTATAACCAAAAACAGAAAAGATAAAGCATTTTAAAAAATAAATTAATATTAAATTCTACTTACTGATATTCTTAAAAAAATGTTTTCACTATCTCTAACAAGCGAAAATTTACACTTAAATAGTAATTATTTATCAAAGAGTCATTTAAAAATTAAATTTTTACTAATAAAAAACGATTATAACGGGAAAACAGGGTAAATTACATCTAACAATGACTAGTAAAAGTAATTTCATTTTTATTATAAGAATTATTATACATTAAACATTTTATTTTTGTTTTATAAATTGTAATTTATTAGACCAATGAAAAATAAATAATAATAATTGTTACAATGGGTCTTCATAGCATTCACCATTCATACCAAGTATTAGATCGCAACAGATGCATCAATTAAGACACTAACGCTGAATTTATCAACGAAATGAGCATTGGAGTTATTACATAGATACAAACAATGATTATAATATCAAGATAAATCCCAAATAATTTCCAGTAAAAAATATCATTCTTGTTATCCTGATTGTATTCTGTGGTCATTATATATTCCCACATTTCAAAAACTAAGAACAAATATGCAATTATGGGAAATTTACAATTTTGACTGTATATTAGCCAACTTCTAATGATCAAAGAATGACTGCTATATTTTTGAATTACGTGTAATGGCGTTTGTGATATCCTAGAGAAATTTGAAGATTAACCCATTAACTATTTAATTGTATACTTAATATATGTAGTAATTTTTTATAAATTCAATGATATGATTTTAAACGGTTTTCCTCAGAAAGGTAAAAATAATAAATTATTTATTTAATTTTAGATTAAAATGTAGATGAAGGTTTACCTCTTTCTGAAATACCAATTGATGATAAAATTAAATCCAGAATCTTTGGATTTCTCCACAATTGAACTCCCTCATTCTGATATGACATCAACAAACAAGTATTGAGTGAAAATTCTATTTCGTTCACCAATCCTGATTTTAACGACATTTCGAGATTTCGATACTCAAAAACATCAGATAAATCACAACTAAGGCCGGATTCTTGTCTTTTGTGACTGTTAATCTGGTGCAAGTCTGATCTATAAACCATATTGTTTGGATTGATATTGAAATGTGTCAGAGTTGATTTTTGAGTTACATTTTTGTAACGATTTTCTGATTCGATCTAAATTTTATTCAGAGAATATTTAAGTAAGATAGAAACAAGTGAAAAAAATAATAAGCTGATTCAAAATTTAATAAATAATTAATGATAATTACAATTCAAATAGGATTTCAATGAGAAATACAGTTAAAAATTTTGCATTTGAATTTACCGAAAATTAATTAAAGTACAAGTGTTAAAATTTCTGTGTAAGCTTGGTCATTTTCATAATGAATTGCTAAAGTTTCACTGAATTTTAATTTAATTTAAAGAATGCAATTATTGATTGTCGTTTATAAATTTATTTGCATAGATAAAATATTAATCATTTTAATTTAAAAAAAAATAATTTTACACTAACCCTTTAATTATATCTCAGTCTTTTTGTATTTATTACGCATCTCCGTTACAATTAATTACAAATTTTTCTATTTAAATTGATAAATTTATTTTTATGATCATTACAATTTTCAGTAATTTTGACTCTTGCAAGTTCTCTGGTACTACAAGATGAAATAAAGTAAAATTTATTTAACAAAAAAAGGTAATGGTTATTTCTGTCATTGAAAAGTATATATAGCCTTCTTAATTATAATATAAAATATAACTGCAGATGTATTGAAGAAAATTCGCGAAAATATAAACTTTCACAATAAGAAACTTTAAACAATTTACATAAAATTATAAATAAAACATCTTTTGTAATTTATTACATTTAAAGAACGCATTTAAATAATAAAATTTAGTAAAATATCATTTTCAAAGTCTCGAAATATAGTTACAATCCCGCCGCTTTGTCATTAAATCATCTTTGTTGGTAGATTGCGGATCATCATACATAATTCATTTCAATTTTTTTAAATAAACTCTAATATTTAGATATGGCTATAAGTTTATATATGTCGAATCGTTTATTTCTAACCATTTCCTAACTTTTGCCTTAAAAAATTCTTTCTAAAACCAGAAGTAATGAAACTCAAAAAATATCACATCCCCTTGACAATATTTATACCTTCGAATGTTTTGGTTTAATTCAATCTAACTATCTTGCAAAATGCCTTCGTGTGAAACTTCTAAAAGAGTTTCTCTCTTTTGAATTGTTTTGTTATTGAATTTCATACTAAGCAGAAATTTTTTTCAAAAGTTAATTTTTTATTTCCTTGTTCGCTGTATACTTAAATTTAGGTTTCTAAATTATTAGTTAAAGATGGCATTATTTTTTTCGAATTTCTATCTAACTTTAAATTAGTAAAATAGATCTTAAAAAATGCAAATTAAATTGGGAAATATATTTAAGTCAAAAATAGCTTTAGTATAAAATTAATATAAATAAAGACAAATTTTTAATTTTTTAAGTGATTCCTATAAATATGAAGATATTTTTAATTATAAATAACGTTTAATCAGATTTTTGATGAAATAACTGATATTATGAATATGCATTATCTTTTAATATTGAAAATAAATTTTGATAACATTTTTAATAATTAATAATTTTAAAGAAATATAAAAACAGCTCTAATTATAATATATTTAATTAATTTTTTTAATTATAATTATATTTTTATTATTAATTGTCACTATTTTAACTACAACTACTATTACTATTTTTAAAATTATTTGTAACTATTATATTTTTGAAATTCTTAATGTTTGATTTACATTTATTAGCATCATTATTTTTTATCTTTTGTTCCTTATTTAATTTTTGATGTAATGTTATAACACAGATCAAGAAATTAGAACTTAACTATAGACAAATTATAATTATCATTGATGGTAATTTAAAATAATAAATCAAAATTATCACCAACATGAATTTACTTCTATTGGTGTCTCTGTCATGATGAAAAATCGGCAAAGAAATTTTTACAAAGGTAAAATATTATTCGCAAAGGAAAAGTATCTATTAACAATTGAATAATGTGCTTGGAAGGTTTAATTATTAATAATGGTTACTTATTTTCAAAAATAATGATATATATATATATATATATATATATATATATATATATATATATATATATATATATATATATATATATATATATATATATATATATATAGATTTTTTCATTATAACCAGATTTTATAGTAGCCGATTTCCTTAAAAGGGGTAGTATATTACAGTACAAACACTATATACATACCATATATGTGGTTATTCAAGTTTACCGGGCAAACCAACTTTATGAAACCCAACTAACTTCATTCTATTTTGAAATCATATATGATGTAATCGTAGTTATAGTATTCGAAGAAATTAATGTTTAAAATGTACATTCTAATTTTCAATAAAATAGTCTTGGATATTTAAAGGTTAAATTTGTGTCAATTTTGAGTTATGGAAATCGAAATCACGATACACGGACAATATTAGTAAAATACAATTTTACAGATTATTTGTGTGACATAAAATGCTAAAAATTTCGATTCATTTAGTTTCCACTACAATTCAAAAAATATTAATAAAAAGGTAAATATGCTTTTTTGCATCTAAATAATCTAATATATTAAAGTTTTGTTGCTTTCAAAATTATGACTCATTTTTAAATAAAATTTCTTAAATTCTGATGTTTTACATGTGGCATTTCGCAAGTGTCAATTAGAAAATTTTTTATTTAATACCAATAATAATAAAAAATAATAATAAACAAAATGGTTGTATGTTTTAACAACCTCCTATTTTTGAGATTTCAGTTATTAAATAACTAAAACTTAAATTTTGAGTAGATCGAATGATTTTTTTCAAAACTATATTTTATTTTATATATTCATTTAATTCATAAATTTTACAAATTATTTAAGTTATTTTTTCAAATTTAATAAAATAAAAGTTTTTTTATTAAAATTATTTTTAAACCGAAATTGATCAATAAAACATTTTAAAAAATTCAATTTTTAATTTATTTTAAATATAATTCCTACAAATAAAATTTAAAATTTGAATTATTTACTTGAAGTTCTTCTTCTATGTCTGAAATTGTGGCTTTGTTTCTTTGAAGACGTTCGAATTGTTCTAAATATCGTTGATAAATACTTCTCAATGCTACACATGCGTTGGCACATTTAAGTGGAATTTTCAGATCTTTCATTACACCTTCCCAAGACATTTCTGTTATCATCTAAATGGAAAATTTTTATGATTATAAATTCAACACTTTTATACAATACAATGCTTTTTACGGTATTTTCACGGTCTAGTGAACCAATCATGGATGGATATTATTATTATACAATCTATACTCGCTATTTATTTGACATGCCAACTTCAACAATGATTTCAAGTATCTGTCTCAGGCACACCCAGCAATACATATTTACACACAAACACTGTCAGACACACATACAAGTCACTATAAATAGAAACATGCAGGTATTGGAACAAGACGCAATGGCGTAAATTGTTCGATCTACTTCTGATCGTCAATGTCATCTAATGGTACTGTGTTGTCATCAATCACGCTGTTAATAATAATGTAGAAAATTCATTGGAATCTCTTGTTACTAAATCTAGCACCAATTAAAATTGATTTTCGAAATGTAACTCCTATTTTATTGTACAGTCCAATAATAAATATCATTCAACTACATTACAATAGTTTATCTCACTCACTTTCTTTAATCCACCCCTTTGCGCCACTGCATTGTACATTGCTAGTAAATCGATTCTACGCCCAAATAAAGTCGGAACATGGTTAATTGGTGTACTAAGGAAAATTAACAAAATCATTAAAAATTATTAATATTTTTACTATTGACTCTCTTGAATTTTGATAATGTCTTGAAGGAATTGATCGGAAGTGCGATCAGTAATTTGGGGTAAAAAACTAAATCCACCATTTAAACCTGATATGCTTTTTCTATTCTGTCTATTATTTGTCATGACTACAATATATATATATACAATTTATAAGAATATTATTTTTAAATAAATAAAACAGTAAATACAATGACTTACGGAGAGGTTAAAATTCCATCAACACTTGGGATTTGAATGCTGGTATCAATCTATGAATAAAAATATCCGTGTTAATGAGTTAAAGATTTTTGAATTATATTGATAGCGAAATTCACAATATTTGGATAAAGATACCAGCAAAAATTAATAGCATTGTATTGGCTTTAATTCAACATGCATAACCAATAAATCGTGACTAGATTAACTGGCACATCAGAACTAGTGTTTAGCTGAATATTTGAACGCAAAGAAAAGTAGTAAGAAATTCTAGCATGAAGAAAAGTCAATTTGAAAAAGCAACCAACAGTTGATCATTAAACAAGTAAAAAAAAACTTACTTTGATTCAATGTTCTCTTCTCTTGATTAGAAATTGTCTATCTGATTTTTCACTGTGTGCTCCAAAATTATTCACCACACAAATTTTTACGTAAATTAATAATCGCGCTGCTTTACTTTGTAAGAACACAAGAAATATAGATAGAGTGGGATAGAAAATTTCAAGTTAACAACTTAAACACAGAAATAAATACGACAGAGCTTTGGTGTTAGTTGTTTTGCTGGGCTGTTCAATTCATTTTCGATGTCTCATCTTTGTCATTGTCGTCGATCTGGAATTGAAGATTAGTTGATTGCATTTGGACAGTCAATACATACAAACTTTGACGCACACTAAAAAGATAGTAAGTGAGAAAGCTTCTTGAAATGTGCTTTAACAATTTAATCTTAATACAATCCTATTATGTGTGCGGTATAATGTTAAATGGATAAATCGGCGTGTGTGCGTCGTAATTTTCTACTCCAATGCATTCATTACATTTTATCATGATCGCTGAACACACCAACACAGAATCTAACTCACCAAGTCGGTTTTTATTTCTCTGGTCTAAAATGTGTGTTGGTTTACTGAATTAAATATACAGGTTGTAAACCTAGTCACTAAATTATTGATTAATTATTTTCTCTATGTCATTTGTTCTGTATACCACTGCATACAATCACTTATGTCGATATTATTACAAGCCGATTTTCTCACCCTTTCAAATGCAGCGCAATGTAGTTATTTTTTGTTGTGAAAAAATCATATGCAGGTAGTTATGGCAGTGTAGTCTTTTTACAACTGAAATACGCATACTAAGATGCGTTACTTTAGGTCACATGAAAAATCAACGGTTCTTACTGATTGATATTACTAATTTACTTTGTTTAAATTTGCTAATAATTAAATTCAACTGAATTTATATTTTCAAATAAAAGTAGTATAATTTTATGATTAATTTAACTATTTATGAATGGGGAAGGATTTGTTGTAATTTTTATTTCATCCGATACAATGTGAATTGAAATATTTTTAGGAACTGTGTAAAGTCTGTTGACTAGATAATTTAACAATGTATTTTATTAATTTTTATTTATGTATAATACTTTATTTTTTATTTGAAATTTTTAAAGTTGTATTTTTATTTATTAGTAAAATCATTTATCTTGTTTCTTCACTTTTGAGATGTTTTCATTTACTTTTTCATTTATATTCAATTAGTTTTCGATAATGGGAAATATTGATAAAAATAGTTAAAAGCTAAATGAAGATAAATTGATATTTTGACATTCGTGCCCGAATATACACATTTGTCAAAATAATTATAAATTGATGAGGCCTAAATTTAAAAAGTGAATGTTATAATTATGTTGATAATGTACAAAATATTATAAAATAAAAAGAAAAATTGAAAAAAATTACAAATTAATTAAAAACTAATTAAATATCCATTAAAGTAAAAATCAATATTTTTCAGAGGGAAAGTGGTAACTAGAATATGAAAACATAAAATAATTTAAAATTTATGAGGAAATGGTCTAGAACCAAAATACAAATTATTATTCAGGCAAACCCATAAGTCACTAGAGAATATAGGGCTGTAAAGGGGATATTTGACCAAAATATTGTGTGGTTTTTCAGAGGAACGAGATAACAAGTAAATTTAACAAAAATAATAAATAGGGAGAAAATTTTCCCAATATTGTATAGGCATCTCGGATAACGAGATGACAACTCCCATGAAAGGGATATGATAAATGGTGACAGATCCTTACAAAATATACTGAGAAAACTTAAAATTGCCAATTGTCGATACAAAAAAAATAAATTAAAAATATTTGTACTGAACTGTCAAATAGAAAATACTGACCAAATTGAAAGTGATTTATTTGAAAAAAGTTAGCCAAACTAGATTTGTATTTGATTATATGATATTCATTGGATGTCTTAGTTGTTATACTTTTAGTATTTAAATACGGGTGGCTATTAAGTGTGCTCTAAAAATTCTAAGTTGTGCTTTAATATTACCTGTGCTCTTAAATAAAAAAAAGTGAGCTATGAAATAATAAAAAATTAATTTAGGATTAAGATTAATAATTTTAAGATTCCATATAATTTATTTAAGCTTTCGATTATCTATTTTAGGATCACGTCCAGTTAAAATTATAGCTCATCTAATTACATTTATAGCTCATTTTAAACAACAGCTCTACTAAAATAATTATGTGATCTTTGAAATTCTTTAGAGCACAACCTAGAATTTTTAATTTTAAAAATAAATATATTTTAGAGCACAACTTATATTACCCCTTTAAATGCTAATATAATCCATAATTAAATACTAATATTTATTAAATTCAAAAACAATACCATTTCTTTTTAATATTTAAACAATTCACGAAAGTTTTTATTCAACATCGAGTAATGTAAGCAAGGCAATTTGCATACCACATCAATTCACAACATACATTCATTTAATATTTTATTTAACTTTTATTTATTTAATTAATTTAATTATATTCGCACAAAATGTCTACCACATTATTTCTAAATTGTTTAAAAATCAAAGTATATTAAATTTTTCTTTGAATAAGTTATTTTTTATGGTTCGATTATTGATTTTGATTGAACACTGGGACACAGATCGAGATAAAGTTCATATCGATTATATGTTAATATCCCAACAATGTAATTTTAAGTAAGTGATTGTTATGCCTTAAATATCTTTAATTTGACTGATCACGACCACATAACCTTGATTTAACCAATTTGCATCTGAAGCTAAGTGACTGGCAAAAACTAAAAATTAAAGTCTGTTGTTTTTGTCATTGTAATATAACAATTAAACAACGCAAGAAGTCAACTTAAAATCACTATATCACATCGAATAAAACAAATTAAACACAAGACACATTTTAAATAAATAATAGGACAATAAATAATAAAAGGATAAAAATTAACAGAAATAAACAGCACTGTAGGGAAAAAATATTATTTACATGGTAAATAAAAAATGCAGGAAATCAATAATTAAAGTAGAATTACAGAAATTAATTCTTTTAAATAAAATATATTATAAATTCAGTTCAACATATAGGTAAATGATACAAGTGAAAAAGAAAATAAAGAATAATAAAAATAAAAAGACGAAAATTTGTTTAAATGCACCAAATTAATAAAGCACTTCTAGAAATATAGATACCGTATTAGAAAAGCAACCCACCTCCTTTAAACTACTCTCAACAAGTCACTTTTACTCTACACCAGTGATTCCCAAACGTTGTTACTACGCCCTATATTTAAGAAGAAAAAACTTTAAGGCCCCCAAATTTACAGCCTTCTAAATTAGTAATAAGCAAAATTATCAATAATAAACAGTGGCGTAGCGAGGTGTGGGCGAGGGGTGACAGTTGCCCCGACGCCACAATTTTTGGGGCGCCGGATTGAACGCAATATATATAAAATATATAAATATAGCCAAGCATTGAAAATTTTTTAAAATAAACGATGAAAAAGGGATTTTATTTTTCTGTTTTCCAGTTTTCCAGTTTTTTTCTAGTTTTGTTATATTTTTATATTTTATATTTTTTTAAAATATTATTTTAGAATTTATTAATATGCATTTTATATTTGGCGTTTTTATATATGTCTATTTTAATATCAAAAAAAAATTTTATAGTAAGCCCAGGGCGCCAAAAATATCCCTGCCCCCAGGCGTCAAGTACTCTAGCTACGCCACTGATAATAAATTGTACATATCATGGCGGAATTTCTAACAAATATATTAACAGAAAACCTTTTCTTAGAATTGAATTTGATCATATTAAAATAATTAAATATTATTTATTTAACTTTAATAATTAAACAAAACAATTTAAGAAAAAGGGAATGAAAACACATTTTGAATTCGTATTAAAACAGAATGGGCATATTTTAATTGAATCATACAAAATTTACATTGTAAATGCACTTAAAATTTAAAATACCTTATTAAAAAATTATGTTAAAAATTTTTACGATCACTTCAAAACTAATTCACGCCCTCTAGTTTGGAAACCTTTGCTCTATAATTACTATATTAATCTACTCAAACTCTAATTTGTACGAGCATTATTTCCCATCGCCAAATTATTCATAAATTTGGAGAAAAAGTTAAATATTTATACACAAATGAAAAAAAAATTACTTTGAAAAAGCGATAGACAACCAACAGTGAAAATGTAGAAGGAAAGTTTCAAAGCAAAGAACAATATAATTTATCAATTGGTTATCATTCTACCATGCGTCAAAAGATCAGTCTTACAGATTGCTAAGAAAACATCACCGTATGAAAATTGTATAGTGGAAATTTTCAACACCAAGTTCATAAGATCATGAAATGAAATGCTTGAGATCCTAGGCTGATATCGAGGCTTTTTGAGTTAAAAATTTTGAGATGATCGATTATATATTCAACATTAAAACTATCAAAGAGAATTTGCCTCATTATACGACATATATGATAACAGGAATATTCCCGAGTGTAAGTCTTAATCACGTAACTTCAGTATCTGAGTGTCCATTTTATGAATTTCTTGGCATTATTATTAGGAAATTGAATATTAAATCATCGATCTAGAAGTCTTCTGTTTCTCACAACTTTATTTCCACGAGTTTTGCCAAGAACCAGTCTAATTGAAGTAGTATATGGTCGCCCACATTGGATATTGTTTTATAAATGATTAGCTTCAATATTATCGATCATCCACACCAAAAAACTTTGAAGGTACTGTTACAAACCCCAATTTCATTCTTTTGCTGCAGGTATTTCCTAATATAAATTATATCATTGATCAAATTCATTATCAAGATTTGTACTATCAATGTTGTCTGCTATCATTGTTGATAATATTGTCATTGGCAATCCAAAATATGTGAGAGGAGGACAGAAAGATGGACGGATCTAGATGTGTGAATAAATTAGTCTTGAGTTAGTGGATCATTGCGCTGTCCATTTCGAGGATCATCCACAAGGGGAGGGCTTCGTCAACTGAACTTCACGCAAATCTAGGATGTGAATCATCTTGTAGTTCCTCGGTTGACCACTGACGTCAATGGGGACCCTGGATTATTTCAGGTAAGATAAAATAACTCGAGGAAAATAAAATCTTTGCTGATGAATTTTTGTTAATAAATATATTCTAAGTTAAATGAGATTCATAAAGTAAAGTAATTCTTTGATTAATGTCTCAATAATTATGAGTAATTAAAACCATAATTAATTAATTAAAACCATAAAAAACGATGTCCATATTTTCAAGAAATCTAAGAACTGGCCGAAAAGTGAGTCCAAAATATCAATTGTTTGAAGAAAAAAAGCTGTGAAAAATTACGGATATTGTCTAGAATTTAAATATTAAAACAAGACATAATGACAGACTTCTGCTCAATATTTTGGAAGACAGGTATTTGATTATTATTGTTGAGGATACATAAATAACAAATTTATGAATAAAGAAATAAAATTACTTGGGGGGACGATCTGTGGGAACTTAAAGAAAATAACGAAAGTAAAAAGAAACGAAAAATGAGAAAGAGAAACCAAACAAAAGAAAACAAACTAGAAAGCAAAATAAAGGTGATTACTAATTAATTAGTGCCAAGGAGAAAAGAAATTTCAAATTCCAAAAACAAAGCAAGAGGAAAAGGGATATATTGAGGAATTGTCAGAGATATCGGAATGGATGAAAAAGTCGGCCTCACATAAAGGGAAAAAGCAAAACATATCTTGACATTTGTCAGAGATAAAATGGGAACAGTTGGGAAATGCGAGAGAAAAAAGAAGTGGGAAACATTTGATTATATCTAGTGCCACAAATGAAACGAGGTATATAAAGAGGAACTGTTGATCGAGAAATCAGACGAAAACCAAGAAACAAAAATCAGATACAATATCAGACGAAAATTTATGGGAAAACGAAATGGAAAAAAGGCAAGAGTCTACGGAAAAAGAAGATAAAACTAACGGAGAAATTGTGGGAGAAATTTATAGAAGTCATTGACGAAATTTTATTGGAAAACTATTTGTTGGAGAATAATTGTTGGAGAAAATTTTCAGAAAAGAATTAGTTGAGAAATAAATGAAAAGAAGTTATTTGAATATTTGAAGAAAGTTATCAAAGGTCAAAGAAAACAACCAACTCAAAGTCCCAGTCGATAAACCAACCAGTATTTAGTGATCTTTGGATCCGGTGTTGTACACGAGTGTTATTCCTCACTGAGTGTTAAAATAGGCATTGTATAGTCACAGAGCAGATTGTTGAATCGATTGTCAGTGTAAAATGAAAATATTTTGTGATTATCAATAAAGATTTCTGTTGTCAAGTGTTATATGTGGGTCAGTCAAAGACACCCTTGGAGTCAGAGTAAGAACATTATTCAAGAACGTAAATTATACAAAGATAACACTACAAGAGATTAATAATCAGATTAATAACTAGAAATTGAAAAAGCGATGTAAAATCTTCTATTTGTAGTCCAGAGATTGTAGGTGGAATCTCAATGTGGAGTATTTTTCGAAATGGAGCTCATATGAAAATTGACTTTCAGCCACGTTATACAATTCAACATAGTTACCCATGGTTACCAAAATTATTTTGTGCTTCGAGATAAAGATCAACTGAAGCCATAGAAACAAAATAAACTATCAACACTTAAAATCTTAAATGGGAAAGTCTATCGCACACACATTAGTCATTTTCCTCCCTCTATTATTACACCATTTTTTGTTCTACTGTGTTTTTTTACAGAAGAATTTATTTGCATTATTAGCTATTTCATAAAACCATTTACTTAACCCCTTGAGTCCAATTAATACAATATGATCCACGAGCAGATTAAAAACACTAACTTTTCAAATTTGCGTAACAGTCAGGATATATATTCCAATTAGTCACTCGTTATCTTCCATTCCATTCTAGAACGTCAACAAATTCGTACAAGTTACCGTTTTTTGCGTCAATAATGGACGTATCAGTATTAGTGTATGCTTTACTTGCTGATACATCAATAGATTTTGGAATCGTCCAGTTTTAGAAAATTCTGTAAATCTACCTGCCAAATGCCTCTATGTCAATCGTGTTTCCTTCCATTTCACAATAAATTCCTACACATTTCGTTTTTTAGCTTTTTGTATTCCTTTATATTTTTATAATACAACACGAGTTTGTTTCAACCTGCCATTAATTTAATGTTGGAACTAATGACCTCACTATAAAATACCAACGGGATTATATATCCCAAAATATTTTTTATTATAACTTTGAAATTAGGTGTGTAAGATTTCTTCAACAATTTCTTCTGTAACTTATATTATTAATATAATATCTGGTTAGAAAAATAACTCGAATTGAGAAAAAAAATTCCGATACTCAAAGGGCTAAATCTGTTTAATTATATTTTCAAATAATTTGAGTTTAAATGTAATTCAATGTTTACTTTATAATAAAAAATTTTAAATTCCGAATTAGTTAAACATGTTTAAGATGAATTTTTAAGACAATCTAGCGTGTTATTTATTAGTAAATAAAAAAAATATTATTTATGATTACAATTACACAATTTCAGAATATTTTATCCTATTTCCACAATTTTAGAAAAATCTTTTAACATGGCTATAATAGTTTTTCAAATTTTTGTAATCGCCTTATTTCATAATAGTTGAATATTTCAAAAGATTTTCAAAATTCATAATTTAAAAAAATATTTAAATAAATGCAATCGAACAAAACGAGTAATTTATTCTAAATTTTGTTATTTTTTACTATAAGAATTATTTATTCAGTATAAATTTACATTACGTTTTTAATCAGATACATCACACATAATATTTACTCCCTCTGTCCAAAAATGATAGTCCAGTTTGACTTCAAATCGTAATTTCTTTGCAACCACTCAAATGCTTAAAATGCAGTTTTATTATTTGTTCAATCAATAAAATAAAATTATTTAATGCGTTTTTACTGTCAAAGGTTTTACAAAACCTTTCAATTTTTTATATTCTCTATTGACAATCATTTCGGGAAAAATGCTAAAATGCAACTGGACTATCATTTTTGGACAGAGGGAGTATATTAATCAATAACCTCATATATTAGAAACATACAATATTACCTTGATGTTATTCTTTGTGGTTTTATGGAGTAACATATTTTAATACACAAAGTGACAAAAGTTAGAACAATTAAATTTAACAAAAATGCCCAGTAAAAATTGCACAAAAACTTTCGATATATTTATTTGTTTCAGTGGTACTATAATAAAAATTTTGAATAAAAATTTTGACTCTATTTTGAGTTGTCGAGAAAATGAAGAGATAATATTGATAGATTTATTTTATAGTTATAGTTAATATAAAATTTCCACAGCTTTACAGATAATACAAGGATATCTACAATGTCTGATATCAGAAAAATATTTTAAATCGTAAACTTTATTGATATAAATTTCAAAAATATGATATTCTGATAGTTTCAGAAGATAACGACATCAGATTAATAAATATCGTGGAAAATGACGAAGACTTAAAATGTTATTCCATGTGGATTTTACTATTGTTATGATTTTTCAATTATCAGCTTTCTGTGAGGGTAATTCCCTCACGACAATATACATACATACAAGTACCCCAGCTGTCCCGAGACAGTATTTTTCAAGGAGACTCGACTGGGCTCTACAAATTTTCTCATTACAAATAAATCACCACTAATAATAATATAGTAGATAAAATCATAATAACAATCCATAAATTATAAATATAAAAAAATTGGACACTTGTCACAAGACAGGAAAGGTGGCAACTATCAACAAATTTCCGAAGAATTAAATAAGCTATTAAAATTTGTTGATGAAAATTTTTGCACAAAATTAAAAATATAATAATTTATCAGTTACAATTGTTCAAATTCACTTTAAATCGAAATAATTCCAAAAATTTAATTCATAATTTCCTGAAAATGCTAAAAAAATTCATAGTAAAATATGAAATTAAATTGTTGAATTAAGCATATATTTAAAAATTTGAATATAATTTCTTATAATTTCCTGAAATCAAATTACGAGCTTTAAAATTTACTTTTAAAAAATCTTACTTATAAATCATTTCAAAAAATGAAAAATATGCACATAATTTCTAAAATTTAATGAGTCATCATGTTGATTTTGCACTAACTTGTTTTATAAAAGGCGTTTTTCTGAACTAATAAGAAATGAAAATAAAATGGAGAGTAAAAAGATTTTTAACCAACAAATAAGATGGCGTGAGTAGGTAGATAGTGGCCCGCCGCAGCAATGACCCCCCCTGCCTATAATACACCAACGTGCAACACGTCGAGTCAAAGCTGAAAACCCTGGAAAATTTCGTCAGAAACGAGAATGATTTGACTGGAATGATTTGACTAGTAATTAAAAATTTTCCGTTTTGAAATTTTTTTCAAGAATTTTTATGAATGATGAATGAGAAGGAATGAAATTAGGTCAAAGGTACAAAGGAGAAAATCAACTGCTGATTCGGGTAATAAAAATTCATTTTTAGAAAAGTTTTTTATATTAATTTTAAGGTATTGATGCCAGACTGAATAATCAATTCATATATTGACCGATATGCCGGGGCTATTTCTCACCAATTGCTTTTTCTGATAAATTAATATTAATAATGAATAACAATTCACTTTGTTTTAGTTGTGCAATTGATGTAGAATCAGTGTGCAAATCGGAGCGAAGCGATGTAGCTGGTAGAAAACAACCGAACTCGAATAAAGAAGCTCAAGAACCGATGTCGAAGGATGGAGGCCAACTGCATCCAGTTGGCAGAAATGAAAAATTGCAACCAGTTAATCGAGAAGGTAAGTATGCAGGCCACTCAGGATCAGGAAGAAATTAGAGAGTTAAAGACTGGGATACGCCAGTTGGAGAAAGAAAACAACAAGAAAGATGTTGACCAACACGTCACAGACTAGGCTTATTCAACGACCACCGTGAAGACCTTCCATACGGATCACGCAAACTTACCTAATCGATGGGACCATGAGTCTAACCTGTGAGACGTGACGAAAAATGTAGGCCGAACAAAAAAAAACATGCTTGGCGGCGTGGGCGAAGGAAAATGCAAATAGCAAACCACACTTGTAGAAACAGGGAAGCGATTAAGACGTCAGTGGCGTCTGCCAAGCCAAACCATGTGTTGGAATAAATGAATTATCGTGAAAGAATTGGGTTGAATTTTTAATTGTAACTAATTTCAAATTTTGGTCGTATTAAGAAGAATTTAATAATAATTTAAACGATTGTAGGTGGTTTGTGATTTTGGTTGAATTTTTCCTTATTTTTTGTATAGAACGAGATACAGAAATTTTAAATAAAGGTACCGACAGCGTCCGCTCAGATGGTGAAAATCCAATGAGAGATGAGATCACTTAAAGCGAGATTGCATGAGATTAAAGACGCTGGCGATGGTACCCATCGAAGTTGAATGTGGGAATACATTATCGATTGTAGCAAAATCACTGACTTCTCTTTTACGCTAAATAATATAGGGACCTAGCATGAAAGACGAAAATATACCTTCTATTAGTGATCTGCGATCCCACTCGAATACTTGCTGATTATTACTATATCTATTTATAGCCTTTTAGAGACACTTTAATAGATACACTCACTCTTCGCGAGTATTAATCTATTGGACACATTGCGAACGTTTTTCGCGTAACAGTTGTCAATGGTAAAACTGATAGTACCTTGAGCTGAGCTGGAAACAACACGAAAGGCGGATATATATTAGTCAATAATAATATATTTATTTAATGATATATTATCATTTTAAGTTAAAAAATATTCAAAATTCAAAGTAAATTCATAAAACTCAGCTCAATTTTTCTTAATTGTTTGTACAAATATCCATTTAAACTGATATAGAAGTGAAGCTCTTTTCAAATTTTAAAATTAATTGTTTAATGTTTGTTATGAAGTCAAAGAATAAACCCTTTGATTTAAAGTGTTATAATTCCCGATTTATCAAAAGCGAACTACACCAGCCTTCACTTATTAAATAATGTAATCTGATCATAATAATTGCAAATCTCGTTATCACTGGTTAAAAAATTTTAATTCACTCACATCACTAAAATATAATTAGAAAAATAGTTGTGACTAAATGAAACAACGAATTAATTTCGTTATAGTAAATTCAAAAATATTTTTATAAATTACGTATTTGTTTAAATAATCAAATTTTATTAAATTCAATTTTAAACGTTCAATTTCATTTATTTTAAAATATATTTTAATTAAATTCACTTTTGAAAGTTGATGCTTATAATTTGTTTCATTTAATGTAAATGAAGAATGTTTGTGCTATTTAAAATGTTATGATAAATTTATAAGTTTATATTTAAAATTACCATCATTTATAATATTTTCTCCATAATTAAATAATTAAATGTATAAATTTCAGGCAAATAAATTGAAGTCTAGAATTCCGTTCTTGATTAATAAACTAAATTATTCCTAATGTTATGTTCTTAACTTCAAATATATTTTAGCATTTTTTAATTTTTAAATATTTAATTTTAATGGTTTTTACAATATATGAGAATTTACTAGCATAATTACACAGCATAATAGCCTAGCCTGTTCAACTCATTATAAATGTTACCTTAACTAGGAATGTCTCATAATTTTCATATTTAAATTTCGATTACTGGAGGATTGATTAGTTTTGTCATTATAAGAACTATATATATATGGAAACATGCTTTTCTCCGTGCTCTATCCATCAAGTACTTATTTAGTCAAATCGCCGATGAAATTTTGGCTCGACAAATAATTTAATTTCAGTTCCTGTACATGCTTGAAATTTATTCAATTGAATTATGTCTCCAGGATGTTATAATTAATTAAATTGTAGATTTATATTTTTGATCGGTTTAGGTATCATATGTTTAGACCACGATAAAACTTGATAATGCTTTAGGATATTGCTTAAACATTCTACGATCATTCACAAACGAACAAATTAGCGTCTACTCGTTTTTTGGGACGTTAGTGCTATGTCATATAGGTGCATACTAAAGATGAGAATTTCTATTAAAAATGATACGCAATTAAAATACTACTAGTTCCAAGAATACCGAACCCTTTCAGAAAGTCAGAGGTCATCAAGTCTAATCTTCGAATATAGAGTGACTGATACATAGAAGATTGTCGTTTACTCACCAAGATCTCACGAGAAGAACGACATCAAAAGATAAATTTTGTAGATGTCAAGTTAATAGGCAATATTAACAACAACTTCCGACCCGTGTGGTGCGCATACAAGATTTCCTAGGAAACGTGATGCACGATACAGAGATAACGCCACGAACAAAGGTGTTGCATTATTACACAGAAAAAGCGGGCGAACAAAAATATGGTAGGAGAGGACAAATATCGAGTATTAGTGGATATTCAGAAAATTATGATTTCTTCAGTAAATAAAAAGTTTCTTTATCCGTTCATTCTGTTGGGTTATTCGGTTGGTGATAAATTTAAATGTTTACTCTGACACCAAGCGTGTCTTTGACCGATCCACAAATAACACTTGACAACAGAAATCTTTATTGATAATCACAAATAAACTTTAACTTCACACTGACAATCAATTCAACGCTCTGTTTGGTGACTATACAAAGCTTATTATAACCCTCGGTGAGGAATAACACTTGTGTATAACACCGGATTAAAAGATCACAAATTACTGATTGGTTTGGGACTTTGAGCTGGTTATTTTCTTTGACCTTCTTCACAATTTATTCAAATAGTCAAAAAACTTCTTTTCGTTTAATTTTCAACTAATTCTTTTATTCAAATCTTCTCCAACAATTATTCTACACAATTATTTTCTTTACAATTCCTTTTCACAATCGTTTCTCCAACAACGTTTCGTCCGAAGTTGTCTAATTTTTCTCCAATAATTCGTCTCTATATTTGTCTCTCAAATTGTCTCTCACAGTTTCTCTCTATATAGTTATTTTATTTGTGGCACTGGCGACAGATTCTGTTTTCCATTTTCCTTTTCCTCTACGTCAGCCTTATCTCTGACAGATATCAAGATATTTTTCCATTTTCCTTTTTTGGTAAGCGACTTTCTCCCGACAATTTCGCTATCTTTGACAAGCTGTCAAGATACGGCTTTTCCCCTTATTTTGTTTTTCTGGAATTTGGAATTCCACCTTCATTCGTACTTCTTAATTAACAGTGACCTTTGTTTAATTCCTTGTTTGTTTCCTTTTATTTGATTTATCTTTCTCATTTTTAATTTCTTTTTATTTCCGTTTTCTTTTCTGTACTGATTATAAGAATATAAATTACACGTCCAAAATAGTTATATATAAATTATAAACTCGTACCGACTATAAAAGTATAGATTATAAATTTAAAATATAAATTATAGGTTTATGTTGACTACAGAAGCATAAATTACAAATCTAAATGAGTTATAAAAATATACATTATAATTTCGAAGTATGAGTTTGCTTTCATAGAATATAAGTCATGATTAGTTGTAAAAGAATAAATTACAAATTTAATTTTATAAAATATAATTAGGAACTTATATTACCCCTAAATTATAAATTATAACTTAGAACTATCTATAAAAACAGAAATTATAAGTTTATATTATCCCTAAAAAATATAAACTTGAAACTTTGATTATCTATAAAAATATAAATTATAAACTTATATTAACTATAGAATTATAAATTATAACTCAAAGTTAATTATAAAAGTATAAATTATAATCTCAATTTCACAAAAATATAAATTATAATTACTTATAAAAGTATAAAGTATAAATTTAACTTCATAAAAATATAAATTATAAACTTATATTAGCTACCAAGGTATAAATTATAAAATTATATTAGCTTTAAAAATATAAACTATATATTTTAATTTCAAATAAATATAAATTATAAACTTATATTAGCTGTAAGAGTATAAATTATAATCTTAATTTGGTCATAAAAGTATAAAATATAAACTACGTTAGCAAAAAAAATATAATCTATAATCTCATAATAAGTTGTAAATATTTTATAAACACCCCCCCCCCCCTAAGTTACGTAAGCGTCGAAACAAATGTTCAGATTCATAATCTAACTTATATTTGAAACTTATAAAAGTATAACTTACATTTTTTCATAAGTACCCCCCTCAAACTATAAATTAGTCGAGAACAATATATCTAACGGCCCAATCTTCCAATAAAATTACTGAAAAACACAATTCTATTTTTAGTAACACTACCCCTCCCCTCCATACTTCAATAAGCGGATGTCGATATAAAATTATATAGCAACAAAACGAACTCCTGCAGTACCGACCAATCACTATTGTCGGCATGATTACGCTGGATAAGTTGCATACCCCTCCACCTTTCAGTATCAAAGTGAAACAGAGCAATAGTCACTAATTTAAGCCCCTCCCTTTTCTAGATCTGCTTCTCTCACAATGATGTCACCTTCCTTGTTCTACAAACCCTATTAGACCTATTATTACACCTAAAAAAACGAGTGCTTGGCTCCATCAACATCAAAAAAAACTGAATGGACAAAATTATGGGTATTAGATGGTTAATTAGATACTTAGAAAAAATCAAATATAATTAAGCATGTGAAAATTTAAATTAATCACAATAATAAAAAGAGCAAAAAGTCAAAAAAATTATAACCATTTATTTACACAACCGGTGATGACAAATTATTCCAACCAAAGCTTACAATACAAAATAAAATAATCAACAAAAATTAAATAACCAAAAACCCTGATAATATAAAAATTCCAAAAAAATAAGATCATAACAGCGGAAGGCAGTTAGAAGTGACTAAAATAATAACAAACCTTCGGATCATATTTTTTGCTGAGTTCATAAACCATAAGTTACGAATCACCTTCCCATGATTTTAACTAATAAAGGAGAAATAAAATTCCAACAATTATACATAGATATCGGCAGGGTAGTAATCTTCCTTATCATTGTCAGGATTAAAATGAAATTCAAAAAGAGGAGCCATAAATAAGGACTCATTCCCATGATTCTGTTTAAAACTGAAGCATAATTCAACCATCCATTATAGGTAAAGGTTGAGGGCAGATATAATAATTTCCATAATTTTTCATAATTTCCATATCGATGTTCTTGTTATGCCGACATAAAATCGGACTTAAATGATGACCGTACCGAACCCGACAACTTAGTCTAAGTGAGGATGAGGTGTGAACCTATAGTTTCAACAGCTCACCCAGCACCGACGGAGCTGGTTGGTTCGGTAATTAGGCATTATAAATCTAAAATGTTTAAAATTATATATATATATATATATATACAGGCCCGACGTGAGGCGGGTACGATGCGTGATTTTCACGCAGGCGCCACGGCGGAAAAATACAAAAGGCGGCAAAATTGTACAGAAATTTGTTATTTTCGTAAGATTTTTATGTTTTTATAATAAATATGAATTAAATTAAAAGTAATAAAGTTATATTGTTTTGTTATGTATGCATTTATCGTTTTTTTACTCTTATTATGGAATGCGAAGGCGGTAATATGCAATTTTCACACATCATCTGAAACTCTAGCGCCGGTGCTGTATATATATATATATATATATATATATATATATATATATATATATATATATATATATATATATATATATATATAAATTTACTCTCTAAATAATACAGGTAAACAAATTTATAAATTATAATTTAAATGCTCATAAAATTAAAACAAATTAAATAAAATTAAACTAAATTAATGATTAAAGTACTTTAATTAACAAAAAGAAAAGAGGTAAGGGAAAAATTACTTTAAAATTACGGAACAAGGGGTGCTGGAATAAATTAATAACTAAAGTAGTTTAATGAATAATATTTGAAAAGATAGAGAAATAGTTACTTAAAAATGACAGAATGAAATGGAATGAAATAAAATTTTATATAGAAGTCGCCAGTCAACCAAATTCGCGCGGTGTGTGGGTGTTTAGAATCTTTATGTTTGAGTGATGACAGAATGAACTAGTCTGTTTGGGAAAGCAATTATGACGAGGGACCTGAACAAATCAGACACATATCTTCTACCGATAGTCCGTGGACCCAAAGAATGCCTGACAATCATAGTGCAATCAGTGCACTCACTTTTTGCGAGAACTCGCCCACTTGATACAGTACCAACCTTGATTGCTCAACGGGTATCAAGCGGTAAAACAATGTTGTATTCTGGGTTACGCTGGTAACAGCACGAAGAGGTACAATGTTCAATCATTAGTAACCCACCATTATAAATCCATCATCCTTCGCCGCTTAAACTCCTGCCGTCACTCCATCATCAGTTTCTTCCGGAAAATGAATCTAAGCAAAGCCAGGAGAGAATGCAACCGACAGTTGCCATAGTAGCTAATCTTATCGAACGAAACACCGATAGTGCTCCCTGAATCTATAAACGAATCCTTACAATGAACTGCTCAATACCAAAGCGATGTGAACGAAAAGATATTCGTCTAGTTGAACGAGTTATTAGCGAATCCTTAGGAAGAAACACTGTTTATCGATTTGAAACTTTTTGTTATATTATGATTTTGATATAGAATTGAAAGTCTCTGATTTGATATCAGTCATCAAAATCAACTAAGTAGAAACTAGAGTAGTAGTTCTTAAAGTTCGGCACGCAAGGGACAGGCACTAAGGACGATCGCTAACAAGAATGACCTATATTTTATGAGAATACTAAAAGGTTATAATGACAATTTGTTTTAATATCAATAACAGCATTTAATTTATGTTTTAAATAATTTTCTATAATTCATTGCATTGAATTGACGCCCTTCGATGGAGCACAAATATAACCGGATAAAACTGCAATGGATAAAAGATATTTAGCGTTAATAATAAGCAGAAATCGTCAAATAATACATTCGAATAAATTAATTTATTATAAAATATAGTAACTATATTATAATAAATATAAAACATTAAATACTTGTGTAAAAAATATAAATCTTGTTTATGTTGGAAATTTATAATTATGATAGTAAATTTAGGGAAGCTGGTTTTCATTCAAAATATGTTGATAAATTTGCAAATTCACTCTAACATGTGTATTGAATAAACAGACCAATTTGCTATTTCTTTTGACATCCTGTTCTTGTACATACCGAAACTTTGAAAATCATGTTTTATTATTGCTACTAAATTTTTATTATTGCTATGACAAAATTTTCTGCCAAATTTACTATTTTTGATGTGAAATAAAATTTGTACACAAAATTTTGTTTTAATAATTTTAAATGAAAGAAATAAATAGAAGCGATTTTAAAATTGTTATTTAATTTCTAAGATCTTTTAACCCAAATGTTGCCACCGTCCTTTTAAAAGAACGCTCCTTATATATATTTTTTATTTTGCATACGCTAGTTATTTAGAGATATCTATAATAAGAATGTGTTTAGCACATCACAATTACAAGTCTTGACCAGTTAACTTCTTTGTTTATTCTTGATTTTGTATAATAACTTTATTTAGCTACTTTAAATAAGATTTTACTAATTTTATGTTTTCTTTTGAATAAAATAGTTTTGGCAACATCTGGGTTAATAAAGTTCTAACTTGAAGTACAATTAATTTTTAATCAAATCTATTAATTATATTATAAAACATGAAGTTTGAGTATTTTATTTTTGAAGTAAATTATTTAATTTAATTAGATTAATTTGTAGGCTTGCCAACTCTCCCGTTTCTGCCAGGAGTTTTGGCTTTCGTCTCCCGGTTAACTATGACCCGGTAGATGTAAATCTCCCGTCTTTCCGTTTTTACAATATTTTACAATTTTTCAAGAAAAAAGTGCAGTTTTTGAAGTTTTAACTTTTATTTGATTTCTCTAAAATAATGAATGTTCGCGGTGAGCAAAGGTTAAGCGAAATGAAGCGTGTGCTGCCGTTGTTGATGCAAGATGGAGCTTTTGCAGTTTATGAATGACTTGAGGAATACATACATTACTAAAATCTCAAAGCTGATGTGGTTATTGCCTTTTCAATCAACAAATTTATGTCTCTGGGAATTCTTTCGAATAAGAAATTGAAAGTCACAGAATAGATGTTTATTTTCCAAATTTTCATAAACTAGCAGAATTAATATATATTGAATACAATGAATTTTTGTTAGGATTGCCAAAACATGTAAAAGACAAATATTAATGGAAGAAAGACAATGATAGAAATTGTCACAAAAATATTTCTATATCGAAAAACGGAAAAAGAACCTTCAAATGCAAACCTTGTTTATCATGTCCAGATGAAGATCATATATTATAAAAAAAAGAAAATTAATTAAATGTTTTAGATGAGATCAGGAAAGTCATACTTCAAAGTATTGTCCGCAAATTTTCATGCTTGTCGAAAGTGTTACAAGTGTGGTGCAGAAGATCATATATCATCAGCTTACTTTAAGAAAATGTATAAAAACTATTCAAGTGAATTACGCTTTGTGGTTTTTAAATTTTGAAAAGGTGCTGCTAAACACATGAAGTTAAGAATAATTTAATAATAGTCAATTGCGGTCCAAGGTTTACCATTAGCGACAGATAATAGAAAAATCTGCTTAAGAGTTCTATATAAGTTATGAAAATTTAGTGAAAAGAAGCGATGAAGAAGAAAATGGAAGTTAAAGGAGAAAGAGACTAGGATCAGTTTTGAAAGAGAGAACAGGAAAGAGAAAAAAGAATTGTATTTTATCAAAATTTGATCTAAATTTGGACCATTGTCCAATTGAAAATTTTACAATCTAAAACGTGTAGGTGCTGAGTCAATAGCACCTACATCAATTGAACGACAAAAATGATCAGATGCCCACGAAAAATATGAAAGCATTCACTGAAGATAAACATAGAAAACTCGGTAGGGCCCAGCAAGCAATTGGATACCTACCAGAGTTAATCAGGGTATAAATACCAAAACAAAAAATCAGTAACAAATCTAAAAATTGTTTAAGCATGATCAAAATCTTAAGCTTAACCGAATGCAACAATTCAACACTCTTAAGTGCTCAAGTAAAGCCTGAAGCATAATCTCTAAAGCAAAAACTTAAGGGAATTTCACTCTATACAAAAATCAGGATAAAAAGGTAACAGAAACTAGGTCAGCAATTTGGAAATTGCGAACCCGATTAACGGAGATTTGAATTGTCTTGATTTTTTTCAAGAAATTTTATGATTGAAAAGTTTTTATGAATACTGATAATGCTTAAGTGTAACATAAATTCTTTTATATATTATTTAATACAAATATGCTTTATAAACGGGTTTTTTGAATTTGGGCATTTTATTTAGAAAATTTAGAGATTATTGAACAGGAATGCGTGGATTCAGAGACCGAACAGTCATAAGAGAATCAAATACTTATTGGAGGAGATAACGAAGTCTTAGATGACACAGTTAAATTGATTTTAACAAAAACAATTATACCATTTATCCGAAAGAAGTGAAAATATGAGTATTATGGTCCCAACGAAATTTGAGATCTTTAAGGGCTCGTCATGGAAGAGAACATAACCAAAAAGATTCATGAAACTGTGATGCGCATAGATCCTGAGTAACAAGACACATCGACAGAACTCATGATTCGATAGGGAGCAGAAGCAGGAAAGGTAACGAGCTGAAGGTGACGAATGGCGGTTAGAATTACAACACGAAAGGAGGACGATAAGGGCCGTTTGGATTGAGAAAATGGAAGTGCAGTGTTAGGAATATTCAAATAACTAATTTATGAATAAAATATATCTTGTATTATAAGTAACAAACGCTATTATATATTAAAAGTATTATAAGTATAAATGTTGACACGCATAATTATCATTACTATTAAATTAATTAATTCGCCATTTAAATTGGTTGTTTGAATAATACCAATTACTGTGCAATCAGTTTTTTGAATATATTTTTAAGCAAGTAGACTTGAATTATTAACATGGTGACCTTGGCAGGAAGGCGTGCTTAAAACTGTATTTCAGCGGATGAAATTTATTTTTTTGTTTCATTTTCTTTTCTTGTGATGAATTTGTTGGTTTTTATTAATTAAGTCGGTAACCTCTGACTCCACGTGTCCCTTTAATTAAAAATCACCACTAACAAACTACCCAACGTATATTTGAATCACAAAAATATATTTCTCTCGACACAAAATAATCAATATCCAAAATTTTATGATTTTAATCGATCCTCCGCTCGGTGTCGATGCCTTGACAAAAGATAATATTCACCTTTTCATGCCCTAGCTTCTTTTAACCAACTCTTTCTTTTCTATTCGATTTAATTCTTTTTCACTTTTTAAGTATCTCCTGATTCTATCTATCCATTTCTATCTTTCTACAAGTCGAGTTTGATTGTGCTGGGGCTTTTGAAATTTAAGACACATTTTCATTTTTATTCTACAAATTTAGAAATTGTACTATTTAAACATAAAAATCACTTGTTTAGTTTTAATTGCAATTATACTCGCTAGACGTTGTATAATTTATCAATTAAGATTTAATAACTAAAATTTAATTATATTTATAAAGTATATAAAATAAAAAATTTCTAGTCCAAATAAACAAATCATCGAAGAAATATTTTTTATTATAAATTTAATTGAATTTAAATTGACAGTTATAAAAACTTATTATTAAAAGAATAGTCTGTAAAAAATATGGTATTTTTGTGTGTTCTGAAATTTTCTTGCGGCACACAGTTTAACAGACACTGTGTTAGAATAACATGTTACATATATATATATATATATATATATATATATATATATATATATATATATATATATATATATATATATATATATATATATATATATATATAGATTTGTAGATGTTTTTAAACACAGATGAATTTTAATGCTTGATTGGTAGTACATCGAAATAAGGTACTGTTAGGAAAACATCAAATATAATTTGGAATAATTTATTCACGTTGCGTAGGGTAAACCGATAAAAACTTCAAATCTTCATTTTTTAAAAATAAAAATCCTAATTCAGAAATTTGAAATGTTAGTAACAACAAATGGTTAGTTCAAACGAACATAATGACCACATTGGCCATAGAAAATAGGAAATATGGTGCTACACCTTTATATTAATTATTTAGTTTTAGGTTTCCTAAATAAAATTTTTATAAGTTTATTCGAATAAGGAATTTAAAATCTGTAGATTTTTTGTTTCTACCAGAAAATGTTAGAGAGTGTGCCGAAATATAGTGTATAAGTGATGTTTGAGTGGCGTTTTCTAATATTTTGTGAAACATGTTGATTTTTCATTATTATAATTGATCCTTTTCACCAAATATTTTCTTCTAGAATTTTATTCATCTTTATTTTAGTGATTGATCAATAAAATATTAGAGAAGTCACAGATCGAAGACGAACAAAAAGATAAACAGTCCTACTCAATCAATGTACGGAAGAAATTACAACCCTTTAGCTGTTTGAAAACCATAAGAATATTTAATGAATACAAATAATAATTAAAAAAAATTATTCGGTTTTTAATTTTCTTATTGTTATTAACTAAAGCTACGCAGGTTGGTATAAATTCTCATTCAAAAATTAGGTTGCAATACTAAAAGATTCGGAACCACCGGTATAGTGAGATTGATATTTACCATTTCTTTGTACTGTAACCTTTTGATCATATGCTTTCTTCCAACTTTTCAGTGTGAGGACATTGAGTTTTAACCTTCAAAGAAATTACTGTTACGAAGATGAAAGAAATGTCAATTTAAATCATCTTATTTAAATCATCATCATATGTATAATTAAAATATTTATTAAAAGAGCAAAGGCCAGTCTCCAGATAATAAAAAAGATTAATATATTTCCTATATTATGTTACATCTATTTACCTGCCTGGCAATCTCAAAAGACCAAATTCTTATAGATATTTAATAGAATATTTCCAATATCATAATAATTTGACATTTTGATGAATGTTTCTTTTCATCGTTGATTCTATTTCATTAAACAAAACAATTTTGTTTTAATTTGTTGCTGTTTTTTATTCCCAATTTGGATGTATAATTTACTTTTCGTGTAATTTCCAATTAACTAATGAGTTTAATAACGAAATTAAAGTATTGTTACAAACTAATAACAAATTATTGGCTATATACCATAATTATTAAATGAAAAATAATATTTCCGTTAAATTAATGAACTTTTTTAATTGATTGTGATTAATTGAACGAACGAACTTGTTTATATTTTTGAGTAATCAGCAACACAGTTCAAAATTTCAAATGTTTAAACTACAAAAAGGAAATTAAAAAATCAACCATAAAAACATGGTTTTTGAAACTCTCTATATTTCACTCTCATAATTTCAACATATTTTAGATATAATTACGTTATCTCTTTAATCCGAAGTTAATGAATAGATAAGAATTTATATTTAAATAAGGAAATAACACTAGATTTGACATATCAATATTTTTTAAATTAACCCATTTTCCGTGATCGAATCGATCTGAAATTTCGGTACTTGCCAAATTTCAGCTCAATCCAATCACGGAAAGTAGGTTAATTTGGCCCCACAAAATTTCCTTGGCACATACAAACATACATAAGCGAAGTTAATATAGAGAGTAAAAATGTCATCAGTTAACAAAAGAATCGATATTTTTTCAATATATGATTTCTTGATCTTGAATTTTATTTGTTATTACCATAATCAATATTGGATCTAAAACAATTAAGTGATAATTTAAACCTTTTGCTGCGAATAATGTATTTAATAAAAAAGTTTTTGATTATAAGATAGTTGACATAAATGTTGTAGATCTAGATGAAGCCTTTGTCACATTAGAACACATGTTTATTAAGCGTTCTTCAGCTATATTCTTTAGGTTCAAATTAAAACAATTAAAACAAGAGGTTAACGAATCAATCGATCACTTTATGATCAGAGTTCGTCAAGTAGCTGGTAAATGCCCAACTCCAGCTCTCTCTACCGAAGAACACTACAATCTCCTAATTTGTGATACTCTCGTAGCGGGTATATAATCCAACGAAATCCGGCAGCGACTCCTAGAATTCGAAGATTCCAGCTTCGAACTTACATTTAAGTCGGCCCTTTCTATGGAATTGGCTATGAAAGATTCGACATCAATTCATCAATCACAAAACCAATCAATGGACTTCACTATCCATAGTTAAAACTCGATGCATTTGGTGTGTTAAGGATAAGCATCCACGATCAAACTGCCCAGCTAAAAATTCAAACTGCAAAAATGGACACTGGAATTCAATTTGCTTATTGAAGAAAATTGCTTCCATTCAAAAAGCAGATACCAACACAATTCTATCAGAAAACGTCAATAAATTGGCATCAATGGAATCCAAAAACACGATCATCGAAGCTACTGTAGACGGTCATCCAGTCAAAGCCCTAATAGATACGTAATCATACCTCTCATTCATATCACGAGACTTCTTAACAACTCACAACCTAAAATTCAATCATTCAGGAGCTAAATCAATACATTTGGCAAACAATTCAAAATCCTTAACCTTTGGACACTATAATGGGATAATCCAATTACAAGAAACCACATACAGATGCTCACTCCAAGTATCAAAAAATCTTATTAAACCCCTGATAATCGGAATGGATCTACTCAAGCTACATTCTAAAATCCATTTAGCAAGGAAAATCCAATAACCATCTTACTCGCATTAAAATGATGAAATACGAAATCTATTCACTCATGCCAGAGATAGATCATACGAAACTGAAACCGATCGCGAAGCCAATCCGTCGCTCCTTAACTAACAATATGTATATTAATCAAGAAATCATCAAACTTCTAAAAAACGACGTCATTCAAGAAAGCCGAAGCTCCTGGAGAGCTCAATGCTTTTTAATCAATAGAAACGATAAACAGCGCCTTGTGATAGATTATTCTAACACTATCAACAGATTTACGAATTTGGACTCTTATCCAATGCCACGAATCGACGATCTCCTAAACAAAGTATCAATAAACTCGATCTTCTTTAGAGTAGATCTTAAATCCGCTTATATTCAGATTCCAATATGTCCCACAGAGTTTTACCTTACGCCTTCGAAGCTTGTGGTAAGTTGTTCGAATTCAAAAAACTGCCATTCGAATGCACAAACGCTGTTCCAATATTTCAGAGAACCATCGACAAGTTTATCAATAATCACGATCTTAAAGAAACGATAGGATGCTTCGACGATATTATTATTGGTGGCAAAACTCAAGAAGAGCACGATAAGAATTTACGAAACTTCCTTCAAGTCGCCAAAATAAACAACCTTCAAATTAACGAAGACAAAAGTAATTCTCTACGACTTCAATATCTTTTCTAGGACATATAATAAAGAATCAATCCCTCAAGCCAGACCCAGCACGTTTCAAAGCACTTATCGAATACCCTTCACCAAATACTACTAAAAAAATGGAACGTCTAATCGGATTCTTTGCAATTACGCTAAATGGATTCAAAATTGTTCAAACTACATCAGGACCCTGACAACTTCAAAGGACATGTCAGAAGGAAAATCGCTATCATCAGAATGCATAATAGCAATAAATCAACTCAAATCCAAACTACAAACTGCCTCTCTCTTCTCTCCGATTCCAGGAAGACCACTGGCTATTAAAACTGACGTTTCTGACCACGCTTTAGGAGACGTTCTGAGTCAAAATGGAAAGCAGATAGCCTTTTCTCTCGTCTAATCAGCAAATCAGAGACAAACCACTCTATCGTCGAAAAGGAAGCTGCCGCCATTGTTGAATGTTTCCAAAAACCTCGCGGAACTTATTGTACTCAGCACCATCATTCAACATTTCAACAGACCAAAAAGCCGTTTCCTTCTTGTTCAATTGTAAAAATCTATCGAAGACCAAGAACGAAAAGATTGGAAGATAGAGAATCGAACTATCTGATCTCAGATTTAATATTAGACACGAAGCCTGGCATAGAAAACTCATAATCGGATGCACTTTCCAGATGCTCTTTTATTCAAGATTCGGCCTCCCTTAGCAACATACACAGAACACTTTGCAACCACAGAATTAACCACTTATATCATTACTGCAAAAGGAAAAATCTCCCATATTCAATTCAGTATATAAAAGAAATTACAAACAACTTTACAGGGATTGAAACCCGAAAAAATGGATTCAGGTTCAGGTTCGGATTAATCAAAATAAAAAGTTCGAGTTCAGATTCGGTCAAGGATTCAAGTTCGGGTTCAAAATTTAGAAAAAAAGCACATTATTTTTATTTATTTTCACAAATCCTTTTTTTATTTTACAAAAAATATTTATTTAAGTTAACAGTTAAAATATTTTTAAAGTTCCTTTTTGATTTGCTCGTTGTGGTGATAGTATACATTTAAACCTGAAAAAGCCCTCTCTACGCTTACTTGCGTATTAGGAACTGCAAAATTTTATTTTGGCCACCTGATATAGTAATAGTGTTTGCATCTTATGTTGCTCCCAAAATTCTAAAATGCTTTTTTCTTTTGCCAGCCTTGGATAATTTTCGTATATTTCCATCTCATTTTTAACTGAACTATCAATGGAAGATGTGGAATTTATATTTTGCGAATTAGTTTGAAAAAAACTTTTCTTTCTTCTTTATAACTTTAAAACTTGTTAAATTCTACTTAAACGTCATATCCCGCTAAAGAACGATCCACAGCTCCAAACCGAGTGTCAAGTTATGGTGTCAAATTCACCCCACATCGCTTCATTTCTTAGCAGAGAAGATTGACATAAATGTTGTTTAAATAACTGAAATTTCACGATTTCAGTTATTTCAAATTTAGTAAATAAAAGCGTCATTTTATTAGTCGTCCCTTTAGCTCAATAGTCCTTGTCAATCTATTCATACTTAATTTCTCTCGAATATTATGTCAACGAAATATAACACGAATTGCCTCACGGTATAAAAAATAAGTACGAAATTCGAATTGAGATTACTTTACCATTTGCTCTCCAATTCTTATATAATTTTCACTTTAAAATGCAATTTTAATGAAATATTTGATTGCACTAACTCCCATGTTATATTATTTATAAAAGTCGACCACCCGAATATGGTATAAAAGTATGACTATTTATGACCAATCTGTAATTTTAGTCAAATAATTAATTTCTTTTATTCAAAAATTGTTTCAACAATATATTGTGAAAACTATCGAAAATATATTTTGTTAGTTTTGAAAATACCTCGAACTTCAGAAAATATGAGAAGACATCCTATCTTTGCAGGATGACCATATTTATGCATATCAACTTTTGAACATTTTTGAACATTCACTAGAAACTAAAAACCATTTTCAGAAGCTATGACAAAAAATCCGCACATTTAAATACACTATACAAGACATAACAATTCAAAATAAAAAATGCCAAGGAATATAATTTAAAAAATTTGACATTTCTTTCACAGTTTTCTTTTAGTCTCTTTCATTTTGATGAATTTTTAATTCCATCTCAAAACAATTTATTTTAATCACAATTTGATTTTTTATCTGTCTATAATCTATAACAAACATTTTGCTTTCTATTTTTAGAATTACTTTATTTTTTTTGCAATTGCAAAAATAACTCACAAATTTGCAATTTTTCATTACAACTGTTGAGTTTTCAAATATATAAATATTAAAGTCGGTGTTTCTGACTACACGTGTTCTGTAAAATCAATTAGAAAAACAATACTCAAAGTATATTTGCATTCAACTTTGTATAATTTACAATTTACAAAACTCCGAATATCGCAATCAAATGTCTATTCTGACTATTCGATAAGTCTCGCTGTGGCAGCTTTGATTCTGCAAGTTCCACAACAATAATCACTTCTTCTTTAATTCTTTGATTTAAATTGATCTTCTCTTTTCTCTTCCCTTAATTCTAACTTATACTTTTAACAATTTTCTTTTTTAACTCTTGTTTTTTTCGTCCTTACCTGAGGTAAAATGCCAATTGTTTCAAAAATTGAGTTTCTTTATAATGTTAAAATAATTACATTGATTAATGGTGTTTTAACTAAGCCATCTATATTTGACAATCTTAGCCTCACGGCCTTTTCATTTTCTCATCATTGAAGAAAATAATTAATTGTCCTATCGTGCGTCTAGTAGATGGATTGGGCACCGCTGGCACAGGGCACCGCTAGCACAGTACCCCCCCCCCCCCGGTCGTCATATTTTTCAAAAATATGCTAAGTCTAAAAGTACATTTTTTAAAACAAAGACATATGACTCATCAAGGTCATTGAAACAAAGACCATGACTCATCGTATGACTCATCAAGGTCATTTTCAAGGTCGTATGACTCATAATATGACTCATCAAGGTCAAAAATTTTTTTCAAGGTCACTTAAACAAAGACCATGACTCATCACGGTCATTTTCAAGGTCGTATGACTCATACTATGACTCATATGACCTTGAGAATTTTTTTTCAAGGTCATATGCCTCATAGTATGACTCATCAAAATTTTCAAGGTCATTTAAACAAAGACCATGACTCATAATATGACTCATCAAGGTCATTTTCAAGGTCGTATGACTCATAGTATGACTCATCAAAATTTTCAAGGTCATTTAAACAAAGGCCATGACTCATAATATGACTCATCAAGGACATTTTCAAGGTCATATGACTCATACTATGACTCATATGACCTTGAAAAAAATTTTTCAAAGTCATCTGACCCATCCTATGACTCATCAAGGTCATTTTCAAGGTCATATGACTCATACTATGACTCATCGAAAATTTTTCAAGGTCATATGACTCATACCATGACTCATCAAAAATTTTCAAGGTCATTTTCAAGGTCATCTGAGTCATGCTATGACTCACCAAGGTCATTTTCAAGGTCGCATGACTCATCCAAGGTCATTCCCAAGGTCATACGAGTCATCGCGATGAGTCATCAAGGTCATATTATTATTTTTAAAAAATATTATTATTTTTATTATTATTTTTAAAAATATTATTATTTTATTTTTAATTTTTTCAAAGTTCCCGCCAACGAAAATTAATAATCGATAGCTCATTTTAAAGCTCAATCCAAGACCTTTCGATTGAGCTATATATTATTATTATTATTATTATTATTATTATTATTATTATTATTATTATTATTATTATTATTATTATTATTATTATTATTATTATTATTATTATTATTATTATTATTATTATTATTATTATTATTATTAATCTATATACTCCGAGTCTATATACTCCTAGTCTATCCGACAAAATATTTTGTCCCCCTATGGGTAATGCTCACAAGGGTACTGGTCACGCTCAACAAATCAACAAATCAACAAAACATACATTTATTTAAATAATAAAATAATGTAAAATTAACAAAGGTAAACTAAATATATATAGTATGATATTCATTAATCAGTGTTGAACAGGCTTGACACTTGCGAACATTCTTCTCATGACACTTAGAACAAACAATTACGTGACCACACGGTAAATACAAAACCGAAACTCGATTTTCTTTACAAATTGAACAAGTTAAATATCTTTTCTTAACATCTTTCAATTTTTTCGTTAGCTTATTTTCAATCAAATCGGCTTTCGCTATCCATTCATAAATCAATCTACTATATCCAGGTTTCAACCTTAAAAACATACAACTCCAAAAGTATTCATTCAGTGAATCGTTGTTTATAGCTATTTTTTCTAAGTACATTAAATAACAAGATAACTTTAAAATGGATTTCTCATAATTAAATAAATCAAACAAATATTCAATAGAGGAATGTTTGAAAATTTTTAAAATATTTATGAGTTGCTTATCACTGTAAGTATCATGATTATTTATAAAATCTTCAAGTGTATTGTTAAAAAATGTCAATGAAATTTCAGAATAGGTTGGACTTAATTTTTCCTTATTTCTAGTAGGACTTCCTTGCTATGAATGACATATAAAAATATTGACAAAATAATAAAGTTACCAAATGTGTTACACATTCATCGGTTTTATTTGTATAAATCATTATTAATAACTAAATTACTTTTGTTTTTTTTTTACATTTATAAAAATTGTGATAACCAATCAAAATAGAGCTTTCAAAATGTAACCATCAAATGTATAACAATAATAAGCATGACTAGTACCCTTTGCAACCTGTTTAAAGTTTTATTATTATTATTATTATTATTGTTAGGGATAGGCCTAGGGCCTTGATTGTAAAATATATAAAGAATTACTATATTTAGAAATAGGTAAAATAAAAACAATAAAGAATTACTTAAAATAAAGTTTAGACATATTTAATTACTATAAATAGAAATAAGCTGTATATAGTAATATTTAATTATACTGTTACTATAAATAGTAATTATAATATTACTATTAATATATTAAATAAATAATATTTATTATAAATACTGGTTCAAAACGAGAACCAAGGGACGCATAATTTAGAGACAAACTATTTCGAGGAGAAACTTTTGACAAAGAACAAGAAATTAAATTCTGTGAAGAAACGTGATTAAATAATCACCGTGCAAATTGTGACCTGTTGAATTTGTTATAAATTGCGAAACGAGAGAAGCTCAGGGAGAAAAACTAAAATTTAGTTGGAGGAGATTTTTGAGAAAATTGCAATTCAATTCATTTTCGAGGAAGGAGAAATCCAAATTGTTTGTCCGAAGAATTATTTCGAAAAAAGTGAAATTAGTTGAGGGATAAATTATTATCCTGGTGAGATTAAATAATTGAAAGCGAATACAAAGTATTGATTTCATACTTTAGTGTTCCCTGGGAGCCTCAAAATCATTCCCTCTTGCTTTACCATTATCTTTTCAATTTATTCAGCGATCGTTGTGCTACACAGGAGCCATCGATTTCTTGCAGGCTGTGGTAAACAGTAAGGATTAACAAATCCGTTTTCTTGTACTCTTTGTACATATATTATAAAGTTCATTTGTAAATTATAAAATATATTTTTTATAAAAAGAAAGGAGTTTGTTTTCTTTATTTCAGTGATTTGAATATTAAGACGCGCAACCACATTTAAAAATAACTTATTTATATTTATTTTTATTTATTCATCTTAATTAATCTTTTGGAGTCATTTGTGTTAAGATCCGTAGTCCCCGTTTTTCGATCTTAACATTTTGGTGAGCCCGACGTGATACAACTTACGGGGGAATAAGTATTTTATTTATAAAAGGCAAACATCTTTTCGAATCATTGAGTTAAGAAATAGAAGGGTAATAAATTTAAGACCAGGTAATAGAAACCAGCAAATAATGGCAGAGATAAATAATTTACAAAATTTAAACGAGAATAACTTACAAAATAATAATGTGCCAGTAGCTCAACCACCAGCGGTAGATTTTATGAGATACCCAACAATTCCGATTAAACCATTTAGTGGAAACCCAGGGGAGTTTCCAGAATTTATGTCCGAATATTTTCAGTTAGCCAGAGCATTAGGATTCCCGGAACCGGTAATGATTTTGAGACTACCTCTATATTTAAAAGGGATGGCGCGGGAAATATATAACGATGTTATAATAGCCGAGCATCCAGTTGAATGGAATGTATTACGATTAGCGTTACAAAACAGAATACTACCGGGGGATGCAACTAGAGTGCTGAGACAACAGTTTTATAACAGGCGACAAAATTCGGGTGAGCATGTTGGGGAATTTTCATATCAAATAATGATGTTGGCAGAGAGAGCATTTGGTAATAGGGCAGCCTGGAATGATGCAACTAGGGCATTAGTAAAAGATCAGTTTTGGTCAGGGTTATCGTCAGCAATGAGAAATGCACTCAGTTTACACATAGGAGATAATTTAGAGGAATTAACTCGCAAAGCGTGTTTAATTGAAAGTAGCATTGAAAAGTCAAATAATTTTGCAATTAGTAGCAATAAGTCAGACATTGAGTGTTTTAATTGTCACAAAAAGGGACATATGTCAAAAGATTGTAAAGTAGGAATAATTCTCCAGGGGACAAATTATGTACCAAGTGTGGGAGAAACAATCATGTGGCAGCAAACTGTAGAATTTCGGACCTAAATTGTGAGAAATGCAAGCGCAAGGGACATGTAGCGTCAGTTTGTAAAGCTAGTTTTGGGGGGAATAATTCAAATAATAATAATAGTAGAAATAGAAGCCCCGATAGGAATTTTCGTGGTAATAATAATAATAATAATTTCCAGAGTAGAAATAATAATTTTAATAATAATATTAAAAGGGATGAAGTAAATTCGGGGGGTAAAATTAAATGTCATAAGTGTGGAAAATTTGGTCATATTATGCGTTCTTGTCCACAAAATGAGTTATCTAATAACAATGGCAGTAGCAACAATGGTAATAATCGATCGAAGCAGACAACGTTTGCAGTGAATTCAGATCACAAATTAACGTATTTGCAGCAGCTTGAATTAGAAATTCAAGAAGAGAGAAACAGGTTAGCAAGGCTAACAACGAATGAAACTGATGGGTACGATGAAAATGAAGGTGTTTATATGACGTCAGCCAAAAAGAGGCGAAATAAAAATAATTATGTAGAACTTGAAGTGTTGATGCTTCAAGAGAGTCCAAGGGAGGACAAAGAGGAAAAGACTATGGTCATAGAACCAGAGGTCTGTGAGGGTTTACAGGTTTCACCCAGGAAAAATCTAGTGGCTATGGTCATGGAACCAGAAGCCAACAGAGAAATAGAAGGTTTACCGGTTTCACCAGTTAAAAATCGTAAGGCTAGGGACATGGATCCAGTAGCTAATGTAATTGTTCCAACAGAGGTTTTGGAAAAAAGATGGGCTTCGGTCAGTGAGCCGGAAGTTCTTATAGCCACATCATCCATGCGAGGTGAGTGTGGTAGTGAACCAATAAAGGTTAGAGAAGCATCGAAAGAGGAAAGGAATCCCATCGATGACTGTAGAAAAGTACTATTACGCAAGAGCGTATGGCAAAGAGAAATGAGACAGAAATTAGAAAATATTCGTTTAAACCCCGTTAATGAGAATGAGGTTGACAAAGTAATGGATATCATATCAGAGCTAGACAGAAATGAGGAATATTATCCTGAATTGAGAGAAATTCTGAGAAATTTGGGCCTAAATTGGAAACAAAGAGAGAATCTGGAGGATTCTACAATTTTTGTATCTTTCCCAAAGGGTTGTTTTCGTAGATATACAATTAACCCAAGTGAAAAAGTAGAAGCATTGGTAAAGAGAGTTTCTGTAGTAAAGCCTCAACGGAGATGCAAACTATACTTACTGGGAGAAAGATTATTAGAGGGAGAGACCCTGTTAGATTGTGGTATATTACCAGGGAAAAATATGGTCATAAAAGCAAAGTTTCCCAAGGAAACTGTTACAGTAGTGGACTTGGATAATGTCCTTACAATAAGCGAGATTGAAATAGATCAATTAAATCAAATATCAGCCGTACCACATAGATTGGGAATCGAGCTGATGAAAAGCCCAAGAGATGGGGAAGCCATTAAGATGATAATGGATTGGATACTGGAGTTGCGAATCCCAGTAGATACTCTTAGAGAGATAATGCCATTGGTGGTGCCTTTAGTAAAAGAGACATCACAATTTCAGACACAAGCAAAGATGCTGTTAATTAAAAATGGACATGCTATCAGACATTTGGAGGGTAGACAAGGTCCAGTGATGTTAGACATCAGGATACCCAGGAGAGGACACCTGATACAACCATTCTCATGTTATCATAGAGTAAAGAAACTGAGAAAAAGAATATCAGAAATAGTAAAAGAATCATTTCTGATAATGATACATGGTTGTCAGGTGGATGACGACGAATTTCTAGTAGATGTTGGATGTTTTCCCAATGAGGAAACCGTTGTACTAATATTACTGGTAGAGTTTCCAGAGGATCAATGGGCAACTTTGAGATTGCCAGATAATGCTGAAATGGAGGATGAAACAGTACATCCTGAGCAAAAACAAGTAGACGGGAATACTCATCAGGAACCCGTAACTACAGTAGATTTAGATGAAGAGATAGATAAATATCTCAAGGAACTCGATAACACCGAAGACGAGTTGGTTGAAATATTTCCTACAGAGGAAGATAATGAAGTACAATTAAATCGAAATGAAACAAACATTGGAGCTAGTACATCGCGACAAGTCGAGCCACCAAGAGAAAGAGTGAGCCCGAAGTTAGCTGAGAATAAAAGAAAAGGGAGAGAAGGGGTAGACCGAGGAAAAGTCAAATGAACCCGCCTCCAAGAGAACTTCTAAAACCAGTTACAATACAAAATGTAACGAAGCAGGCTTTAGCAGGGATAGCTAGCCAAATCGATAAAAGCGTTGGAGACGCTAGTGACAAAACGGAAACATGGAAAAGATTGAATCAAATCTTACGATGGATCAAGCCCGATTGGCAAATCAAAAAAGATAAAAGTATTAATGTTGACAAAATCGCAGAAAAAGTCAAGAAAGCTATGGAAAAGATTCCAGGAAGCACTACAGAACAGGAGATGTTCGAAATAGCAGGGCAATTCATAGATGAAGGCCTGACGAAAGGAAAATGATAACGATTCTAGCCTTAATGTTTAAAAATGCATTGAGCATAATTAAAGATGATTTGTCGAAAATTCCAGCAGCCATAGATAAGCTTACTGATATCATCGAAGTGAATTTCGGAACATGGATAACTGAGCACAAGTTTTGGGATATAAAAGAAACGAAAGGAAAATATGAATTAAATGAAGAGTTGTTGACAGAAAATATTTCAAGTAGTCCACGGGGAACAGGTGGATTTACTAGTTGGATGATGATGTTGTTAGTAATGATGGGAATATTGCGACAAACAAATTCCTTAACGGCATATGATTGTAGCGAACCAATACTATCGAGAATCTACTCATTAGTAGACACAGTGGAATGCAAGGAAGCATATCCAGATAAAGTTGCAAAAAGGGAAGACGTGGAATATCATGTTTATCAGCAAACAGAGTTTTACAGAACCAGAGTGAGGGAATGTCGAATACAGAGAGCGACGTTCGAATATTATTGTGGATCGAATAGTTATTCAGCATTTTTAGGAGCTAAACTCATTCCTATACCGTTAATCATCCCACCAGAGGATTGTGTAAATGCTTTTCGGTCAAAAACAGTTAAAATAGATCATGAGGTAACAATCACTGCGGAAGAAGGGAAAAAGTTGGGTATAACTATTACCCGGGGAGGACCGATAGCAGATGATGGTTCTTGTCATGGCAGAAAGAAAGTAAGAGGTTCTAATGTAGTAAGCTATGTGGTAACAGTTGAGGACTACACAGTAGAGCTGATCGAATACGAAGGAACTTTCGAAGTATCCACGGGAAAAATGATGTCTCATCCAGAATGCAACGTGAAATATGGTTATTGTAAAACCAGTCTAGCAGTACTAACGTACCAATCAATGAGAGATTTTTGCGATTTAGGATACCTGAAAAAGGTAGTATTTTCAAGGCTGGATGGGAAAAGCTTTACGTCCCAGGATTCACAACAAAGTGGTTGGGGAGACAAGATAGCTCACAAAACGAAAAAGGAAGTAGTACCAGAGAAAAGCACAGCAGTAGTATTAGTTTCCAAGGACCCAACAGATGCAATTCGTTTAGTCAGAAAGAAACAGACAACAAAATGTGGTGTACCAATATTTGAAACAAACTACAAGGGAATATATTTAGCATACAAATATGTTCCAGCAGCAGAATCATTACATCTATCAGATATTAAAATAGCCAAGTATATCAATAATAAGATTGATTTCTTGTATCATGATCTGCAGAAACAATTATTAGATGTGTATCAGGAAGTGATCCTGAACGATTGTCGTTTAAATCGAGAAATAATACGGAATAGATTAGCAATATCCATAGCTAATCCTGATTTAATAATGCCAATGTTGACAGAGGAAGGAACATTTGGTAGAATTTTGGGTGAAGCGATTTATAGCTATCAGTGCAAAGCAATAGAGGTAGAAATCACCAAGTACGATCGATGTACATTGGAGCTACCTGTGAAATATAAAGGAAAATTGAGATTCCTGATGCCAGTATCACACCAGTTATTAAAGGAGGATACCTCACCATTAACAGCAATTTGCAATCCAGCAATGTCACCATTATACAAAATAAACAATGTTTGGATTTCGTTGCCAGATAGAAAACCGCCTTCAAAACCAGTTGAAGTGCTTCAAGCGACAAAGTTAGAAACTAAAATGGAGTTTCAACCATTAAACGAGATGTCAAAAGGAGGAGTATATACTCCGGAAGATATTGAAGAAGCTCGAAGAGCAATTGTATTTCCCCAAATCAGAGATCGGGGAGTGACAGAAATAATAACAAGAATCTACCAATCATATGATGGAAAACCGGACTATAATCTATTATTTGGACCAGAACATTACAAACAAGCTGCATCAAATGTAATACGGAAAATCTGGGGTAGATTTACAAGCTTTGGCATTTTCGTAGCAGGATGTTCAGGTATATATGCAATAGTGATGATATTGAAAATAATCGTATCACAATTATTTTCTACCTATAGTATCTTCAAGATCGGGGGATGGTCTTGGAAGTTGCTACTAGGAATGTGTCCAGTTTGTGCAGATTTTGCAGTATTTCATCATCATAATAAAGAGATTAAAAGAATGAAGAGACAAACTATAAAGAGGCATGAGTTAATAATGTATGAACCTAGTCATCGAGACGATGACAATTCTGACGAGGGAGGTAACCTAGAGGGCTATGAGACCCCAGACAACACCTCAATAAAACCAGACAACAAAAAACCGAAATTTCAAAATTTTGAAAATAATACTTTACAACAGTACCCGGTTAAAGCAAAAAGTAGGAAACGGCAGGAGTGGCCTGTGAATTATTTGTCACCATACGAGGGTAGAAAAAAGATAATACCAGATCGAGTCGAAGAGGAAATGCTAAAGAGGCTCGAGTTTAGAACGAATACAGATATATTACCATCTACCTCATACCCGACGTATAAAATGAAGTTCGAGACAATGCCACCCTTGGGTACATCAGTATTAGAGATAGTACCGAAATATCCATTTAGCACGTTGGAACGGCTAAAGGAAGAGTATAAAGATGAAATAAAATCAGAAAATGACAAAGATAGTGATGATCAACAAAAGTTCAGAGATAATATCAGAGGAATCTCAACAATATTAATGGTCAATATGGGTAAAAAGACTCATAAACCTACGATTAAATTAAAAGTTAACAGGCATACGGTACATGCCATTATTGATTCAGGATCAGATTTGACGTTGATCGAAGCAAATTTATTAAACGAAAAAGAATTACAAGCAATAGTGCCGACATTAACTGTTGCATCGGGAGCAAATGGACAACCTATCAATGTTATCGGAACATTAGATTGTGAATTAAGGTTGTGTGATCAAAAATTTAGACACGATATCAAGGTCACTAGACAATGTATGGTAGAATGTATCGTGGGAATGGATATATTGAAAAAGTTAAAAGATATTGTATTTGATTGTGCAACAGGTGAATTAGTGAAAATGACGGGTAGAAAACGGAAAACCTACAGTGTGGATGTAGTGTTTCTGGATAGAACGGTAACAATACCACCGAGGACCGAAACAGTTTGTTTCGTAGCAACACACCAAGAGGTGGAAGGAGATGTTATTTTCGAACCGAGTGAGCAGTTCGTAAATAGGTATAAAACACCTATGGTGCAAAACTTGGCAACAGTACGGGGAGGAAGGATCCCGATTAGATTAACGAATCTAGCGAGTAAATCATTGAGATTATACCCAGAGACCAGAGTGGGTAAAGTGATACAACTATTTAACATGCAGAAAGACTCTGAATCGATATTATCAGTAAATGAGGACGAACGAGATCCCGATATTGAATATTATGACGCACCGAGCTGCGATAGTAAAACTTTATCTAGAAAAGAAAATATCAGAGTCAATCAATTATTACGTAAATATGACCAAGTTTTCGCAAAACACGAGTATGACTTAGGGCAAGTTAACATTTTAGAACACGAAATTAAATTAACAGAAAATAACCGATAAAAATACGCCCGTACAGAATACCTCAAAGTATACAAGGGTCCGTTGATAAACAAATTAAATTAATGCAAAAATATAATATAATCAGACCCAGCAAATCTCCTTATTCCTCGCCTTTGGTGGTTGTAGCCAAAAGAGACGGCTCAGTTAGATTATGTAATGATTATAGGAAATTAAATGAACAGACAGTAAGTGATAATCACCCGCTACCTTTGCTAGATTACATTTATGATAAAATGAAAAATTCAAAGTTGTTTACTGTGATGGATGCACAGAAAGGTTTTTATCAAATAAAGATGAGCGAAGACTCAATTCCAATGACAGGATTTTCCACAAGTAGCGATCATTTTGAATACTTAGTAATGCCGTTTGGATTAAAAGGAGCCCCTCCAACTTTTCAGAGGGCCATGAATATCATGCTGATGGATGCACATCACGCAATGGTATATATAGACGACATTATCATCTTCTCGGAAGATTTAGATAAACATTTGGAACATCTTGAGGACATTTTCAAAAGATTGATTATGGCAAATCTGAAAGTAAAGCCAAGCAAATGCAAATGGGCAGAATCGGAAGTGATTTACGTAGGGCATGTAATATCACACGATTGCGTAAGACCAGATCCGGCAAATACGGATAAAGTAAAGAATTTCCCACAACCAGTGAATGTGAAACAAATCAAAGGATTTTTAGGGTTGACGGGATATTATCGGAAATTTATACGAAATTTTTCAGCAATAGCTTTTCCTTTAACTACCTTAGAAAAGAAAGGTATAAAATTTTTATGGGGAGAAGATCAGCAACAGGCATTTGATAAGTTAAAAGAAGCATTATGCAAACCACCAATTCTACGATTTCCAGATTTAAAAGACAATTCATGGTGATGACCGATGCATGCACAAGAGGAATAGGTGCAGTTTTGGGACAGAAAGACGAAATTGGCGATGAATACGCAGTAGCATATGCAAGTCGTGGATTGAAGCCACACGAGAAAAGTTATGCTGTAATAGAATTGGAAGCATTAGCGTTAGTGTTTGCAGTGGAAAAATTTAGTCATTACCTATGGGGCAGAAAGGTAATTTTCTATACGGATCATAGACCATTGCAATGGCTATTAAAACATAGAGATGAAGCATCAAAGTTAGTAAGATGGGCATTGAGATTACAGCCATATAATATCGAAATTGTATATCGTAAAGGTAAAGCTAATGGTAATGCAGATGCGTTATCACGAATGGAGCAAGAGCCTGAGTTAGAAGATATAAAGGAAGGAAGATTAGAAGGAACAATCTTCATGCTAACAAGAGAGGCTAACACTTTGAGCGATTTAGTCGAAGCACAGAAAAATGATGACGAAATTAATATGATCAGACAAGCTATAGAAGCAAAGGCCATACCAAATGAATTTCAGAAATATTGGGAGAAACACAAAGATAAATTCATATTGGAGGAAGGTCTAATCAAATACGTGGAATCAAGAGATAATGTAATATTGGTGCCAAAGAAATATCGAGAATCGCTATTATTACAATACCATGATGGAGCACTGGGAGGACATCTCTCAGCTAGACACACACTGTCAAGATTGAAAATGAAATACTTTTGGCCAGATATGAAAGATGATGTAAAAAAGTGGTGTCAATCATGTAAAATATGTATAACTAGAAGGAACACAGGCAGAAAACCACATGTTCCATTGAAACCAATGCCAGTACCGTCCTCGCCAATGGAGATGACTGCTATGGACGTACTAGGGCCGTTTAAAGAATCAAAGATGGGAAATAAATTTATCATAGTATTTTGCGATTATTTAACGAAGTGGCCGAAGCATTTCCAATTCCGAATCATAAGGCAGATACAATTGCCAGAATCTTTGTAGAACAAATTGTATTTAGATATGGTGTTCCGACAAAATTGCTTACCGACAGAGGAAAAGATTTCATGAGTAATTTGTTAAAAAGTATAAATGATTACTTTGGTATTTTAAAGTTAAATACCTCACCATACCACCCACAGACGGATGGATTGGTAGAGAGGTTCAATGGAACCTTGGCAAACATGTTATCATCATACGTAAACTCAGGTCAGACGGACTGGGATGTACACATACCATCATGTTTGTTTGCGTATAGAAATGCTATTCATTCAGTAACAGGAGAAACACCTTTCTATCTGATGTATTTAAGGCATAGCAAGATGCCAGTGGATCTTATATTTTATCCGAAAGCCTCACAGAATTGTGATGAGGGAAACTACCTATTCGAGATGAGAGAGAGAATGCAGGAAGCCTGGGAGAAAGCAGGTTTGAACATTCGTTATAACCAAGAAACAATGAAGGAATATCATGATCGTAAAGCGAAGGATCACGGATTTTTGGTTAGAGACTATGTCATGTTAGAGGGACATTACAACAAAAAGGGTTTATCTCCAAAATTAATGAGAAATTACAAAGGGCCGTATCAAATTTTGAAAGTCACAGAAACTAATTTGATTTTGCAGATAGTATCAAACAGAAAAGCAGAACCGATTATGGTTCATGCAAACCGATGTAAAAAGATAGCCCCACCAGAAAAGGAGAAACCAAAATCGGAAATTGACGAATTCGAAATAGATAAGAAATCGAAAAAGAAAACGTTAGAATCATACAAAAGTATCCTAAAGGGACAACCAGAAAGATATCCACTACGATCTCGGCAAATCCCGAAAACAGTTACATTTCTAGCAGTGATTAGTTGTGTTATGGCGATTGGACAAGCATTCGAGGTATTTACACCTAAAGCCGGTCAACATCCAGATATCGAATATCAACGAACAGATAGAGCATTCAGATTTCATTTAACGAATATACAGTGGCATAGATATGATCTATATTTAGTAGCTGCTGAACGAGGGATATCATTTCACTTGAATACGTGGGATCGAGTAAAAGTAATAGAGGGACTTATGCCGAACACAAGTTATCTATTAGAAATCAAGACATTTTTTGCGGACCCAAACGTTTTTGCAGACGGAGGAGATTGTGTAGATAAAGCAGCATGGATTTTGAAAACTGCAAAATTTACCAAAAAGGTAGAGATTTCATATCTCGGGCAGACAGCTAGATTTACTCATCCAAGGTGGAACAGAAATGATACATCTTCCACTCACGATTGGAGGACTAATAATAAAATCGTGGTAATTGTCATATTGGAAAACGACCAGCGAGTCGAGAGATTAGTGCTCAACCAGGCGTATCTGAGTAGAAGATGGAAAATCAAACCAGATACCGTAACAAAGGCGAATATTTCGTATTTGGAATTTACGGAAAGAACCGGTTGGTATACAATACATCAAGAAATAATAAATCTAATACCTCCCACAAGAGGAGAACTAACTAGCAAAGAAGGAAAGGCTAGATTAGTAAGTATTCCTGGTTGTAAAGGAATAAATGCTTTGGATTGGTTTAGTATTAGAAAGGTAGCGAGTGTAAAACAGCCCCGCATAACTAAAATAATTAATAATTGTAGTTGTCAAAATACGTTAAAGGGGACAACAAGAGAAAAAACGCCAACCTGGCTATTGTTAATTATGATAGGGGGAGTAATTTGCATGATTTTAATTTTGATATTAGTCACCCTATGGATGTTTAGATTAAACATGCGGGAAATGCGTTATTGGGAAAATATTTACGAAACCGAGGTATAGGGGAAAGTCTCACCATATACTAGGAAGTGTAAATATATATAGTTATTTATTTTATATGTTATTTATATTAGTATGTAGACTAATGTGGGCTCAAATGAGCATTGGTAAAATCAGACATCAGCGCATGTCGACTTTGGTTACCCTGCGAGGGTCTATCACGAAAGTGATAAAAGCTGTTAATTATTTTATTTTTAGAAAAAAATGAATTATAACAGAGAATCAAAGCCGCCAGTCAAAGCAAATCGACGACACCCATTGGCAACGTACAATTCCCAAACTCGAGTCGAAACTGAAGTGTATAGCACCTATAAAGAAGAGTATGTATATCGGTTCATCGGAACCACGGTAGCAGCAAAGATGAATCACCTCACCTCAAACTATTGGTATTATCCCAGGAGAGTGGATATTCCAAACGACTTCAAATTCCCAGGAGGGCCTCGAAGGCAAATGATGGTAACGGTTATAAATAACCAAGGTAGATTAAAATTGGCGGAACTATGTAGAGAGTATGGTTCATGTCCGAAAATAGAAAACATTTGGATTCATGCGATCAATAGGCCATTCACGGTGTTTATGGCGGGATTAGAGTTACCTGTTGAATTAGAAAAACAGTGTACTCTGGAGATATACCACGCTGATGGACGAGAACGGAATATTATGATCCAGGCAGCGGCGGTGGACACCATAATCGCAATAGAAATCTTAGACTTCAGGAAGCCATACTCTATAGTTAGCAAAAACGAGCCAACTTGGATTTATAATGTAAATGAAGCTGATATACAGCAATGTAAATCGTTTGTGAGAAAGAAGTTAACCAAAGCCGAGGAGGACGAGGCTACAATTTTCATATCGGCAGGTTTTGCCAAATCCCGAATAGAATTGAAGGAGACAATAATCCAAATCGCAATTATGGATATGAGAGGAAACAATTTATTGAGTGCGGTAGTGACTCCCAGAAATCCTGTAAAACACTACCAAACGCACCAATACAAGTTAAAGGAACCCGACATTAGAGGAAACCTCGACGAAGATGATTGTCATCATCTAATAAGAAAGATCTGCGATAAGAAAATACTGGTAGGTATTTTGCTCAAGGATCTGATCTCGGTAGCCAATCTACCAGTGCAGCGAATATTGGGTATTCGTGACCTATCGGCAAATAAACTATTGGAAACCAGAGGAGTCCCAAAGATTCATGGTCATTACAGATTGGGATTCCTGACAAAGACTTTCCTGCGTACGGTTCCCGGAGAACCAAGGAATTTAGTGGTCACCAATGAGGCATTGGCAATACGTGCTGTTTATTTGCATATTAGAAACGAATGGTTAGACCATATCACGATACCCCAGGAGGAATTCATTTCAGCAACTACAGCAGCAATAGTCGAACAGGAAATAACGCAGAAGAGGAGATTACCCGAGCAACCATCTACATCCGAACAACCCCAGCCTAAGAGAAAATCACCTGTGGATCTACCACCGCCTCCAGCTATATCTATTGGAGAAGAAGATGAATATGAAACATGTGCCAGTGAAATAGAAACAGCAAAATCACCTAAACGAACATCGGGAGTTGCCTATCAGCCAAAGGATAAATCGGATAGTACGGTCAGAAAAGAAAATCCAGAAGGAGGCAAGGTGAAAAAGATGTTAAAGAAAATGTTACCTATAAAAAGAGACAAGTCGAAGTTAAAGTTGAAGAAAGTAACCAGTTTCGGTTGATGTGGACGGTTTCGAACCAATGTGGTACAAACGTCCGGATAGTAAATGGAAACCCAGAGCGAAGGAGTATGACTGCCAACCAGTCACGAGAATGGCAGTCAATAATAATCAGAAATATGATGTTTATGACGTAGACGGGATCCCTTACGTGGTGTCTACAGTCATATTAACAAGTGCTCTGGATGGTAAGCCTTTGGCAGTGAGTTTCGAGCCAGAAGTCCTACAGAAGAGGAAAAAGAAGTTGCTGCAGCAATACGCAGTCGCAAATAGCTACAGCACAAAGAAAGTGCACCTTTACAAAGTTCCAGACCCAGATCCCGATGATCTGGATATCTAACCCAAGAGCGTTGCCACCAACATGTGTCGTCAAATTCAAATGTGTATAAAATGACTTAACTATTATTTGATTTGTGTTATTCAGTGTTCTGACATTCATTAATCGTGATCTGAAACATTCATTTTGTGTCTTGTCTTATTTGATTAATTTTTATGTTTTATTGTAATACTGTTTACCAAAAGCCTTTCCTTAGTCTTGGTTTGTCTTGTTTTCGAGACGAAAATCTTTTAGGGGGTAGGACTTGTTAGGGATAGGCCTAGGGCCTTGATTGTAAAATATATAAAGAATTACTATATTTAGAAATAGGTAAAATAAAAACAATAAAGAATTACTTAAAATAAAGTTTAGACATATTTAATTACTATAAATAGAAATAAGCTGTATATAGTAATATTTAATTATACTGTTACTATAAATAGTAATTATAATATTACTATTAATATATTAAATAAATAATATTTATTATAAATACTGGTTCAAAACGAGAACCAAGGGACGCATAATTTAGAGACAAACTATTTCGAGGAGAAACTTTTGACAAAGAACAAGAAATTAAATTCTGTGAAGAAACGTGATTAAATAATCACCGTGCAAATTGTGACCTGTTGAATTTGTTATAAATTGCGAAACGAGAGAAGCTCAGGGAGAAAAACTAAAATTTAGTTGGAGGAGATTTTTGAGAAAATTGCAATTCAATTCATTTTCGAGGAAGGAGAAATCCAAATTGTTTGTCCGAAGAATTATTTCGAAAAAAGTGAAATTAGTTGAGGGATAAATTATTATCCTGGTGAGATTAAATAATTGAAAGCGAATACAAAGTATTGATTTCATACTTTAGTGTTCCCTGGGAGCCTCAAAATCATTCCCTCTTGCTTTACCATTATCTTTTCAATTTATTCAGCGATCGTTGTGCTACACAGGAGCCATCGATTTCTTGCAGGCTGTGGTAAACAGTAAGGATTAACAAATCCGTTTTCTTGTACTCTTTGTACATATATTATAAAGTTCATTTGTAAATTATAAAATATATTTTTTATAAAAAGAAAGGAGTTTGTTTTCTTTATTTCAGTGATTTGAATATTAAGACGCGCAACCACATTTAAAAATAACTTATTTATATTTATTTTTATTTATTCATCTTAATTAATCTTTTGGAGTCATTTGTGTTAAGATCCGTAGTCCCCGTTTTTCGATCTTAACATTATTATTATTATTATTATTATTATTATTATTATTAATATTATTATTATTATTATTATTAATATTATTATTATTATTATTATTATTATTATTATTATTATTATTATTATTATTATTATTATTATTATTATTATTATTATTATTATTATTATTATTATTATTATTATTAATATTATTAATATTATTATTTCATTGATATAGCTGCATGCTCACTGCAGACTATATATAAAAAATATAGCTGCATGCCCACTGCAGACTATATAAAAATCACCATTAAATATAAAAAAAATATAATAAAACAACAAATACTTGAAAAAATTAAAAAAATTCTGGTTACAAATTTTTTATTCAATATATATATATAAATACAAGTTATAAATACAAGTTTTTATACAAGTTATAAATACAAGTTTTTTTTTGTAAATCAATATATAAATACAAGTTTTTATAAATCAAAATAAAAAGTTTTTTTCAATATATACAAGTTTTTGCAAATCCAAATTTTCTGTACAATTTTTAATTGCCCTATTGATCTTCTTCCCAATCACTATCGTCAAAACTGGGACTTGGAGCTGGACCGAATTCCTCATCATATTCGCTTAATTCGTCAACTCCTAAATAGTGCCCAAATGCGTAACGTAAGTTTTTTCCTAGCCACGCGCGCTTATCATCATTATTACTTAGGGCAATTTTCGAATTTTTAAAAGTAAAAAGTTGGTGATTTCTAGTACCTATTCTAGTCTGCGGTACAGAAATCACCTGATTTGAATTATAGCAATTTAGATATGTTTCATGATTTATTGATGTCCCAGATAATTTAACCCCCTTCGCTTTTACCGTTTCCTTACTACCTAAAAGACTATAACATTTAGGGCGTAAGAAAACCCATTCAGAATACCCTAATCCCTTGCTCTCATCTTTAAACTTCCCGATGACCGAGTCAAGGTTCCTACTATACAAGGGGTGTGTTGGATCGTAATTTGACGTATCCAATAAATTATCTGAGATCATCTGAGGTAATAGAGTTGTTAATTTTAAATTTTTTATTTCCAAAAAGAAACTGTCGGTATCACCGGCAATAATATTTATGATACATTTATATTGGCGCCTGTACTTCTCCAAATCAATATATTGGAGCTGGTACATCCGTAGTTTAGACAGATCTAGTACTGTTTGACCGATGTAGCTAGGTCTGTCTAAACAAATCATATCTTTTTCCAAATGTGCCGCAATCAGATCGTCATCGATTCTTATAGACTTTCTGAAAGTCGGCTTTGAGGAGTATACTATCATCTTTTCGGATGAATTACACAACCTCAAATTCATTCTTTTTTTAGATTTTCTACGGATTTACCGTACAGGCTGTTGTTATACAATTTAAACAAGTCCCTATATATCTCGCTAGTAGACTGAGATCGCAAAGTGGTGTTGGTGTCTATATAGGATTTAAAGATAGGTCCTTGTTTAAACTTTATACATCTAATAATATTTACAACAACCGCACCTAATTCTATATACAATTTGAGAAGCCTTCCAATGAAGAACATAGTTCCTCTTTGGCCAATGCGTAAGCATAAGCTTCTCAACTTTTGAATTAGGCGGGCACAACTTTTCCGGCGCAAGCGGAAAATCATTCAAAAAGTCATGCACACATTCCGGAATATCGATATCGACCTCCATAGTATACCCATATGGAAGGTTATCAATATCCGTGTTCATACATTCAAGTAAGACATCATTCAAATTTTCATGCACCCAAGAAAAATCACCATACGGAAGATTTTGGCTAAGAGCCCAACCATACAGATTATTTATATCAATGTACAATAATTCTGTATCATCTGAAGTAGCCGTGTAATGTTTGTTAACAAATGTTAACCCACCCCGGATACCTCCCTCATAGAAATTATACATTTCCATGTCCTGCAAAAGTTCTATTGGTTCCGTTAATGTCATAAGCGCTGAGGCCCATGACATACCGGGAATCCCGTAGAAATTAAGAGGATCCAGACCATTGTAAGCAATTGCCTTACCGCGGAATTGCTGAAAATAGTCTGCGAGGAGGTATACGTCCAATTTTAGGTAGATTAACATATAATCTAACAAATTATTACAGTTATGCTGACTCCAAATTAGTTGAGCCTCAGCGTACTGATCTTCCGTAACATCAGACCAAATAGGAGGTAATTCTAAAGTCGATTCAAGAACATCTAAAGAAGTAGCGAAATCATATGGAAAGATACCTTTAGAGTGAATCATCGACCCTTGAAAGACAGACGAAGTCAAAGGAAAAGTAGTCAAAGTTTTCACAGCTTTTGCTAAAGAACAATTAACAAATTGCATGCTGTCAATAAAACGAACAGGCAATTTGTTAATATATGCAATTAAAGATATAAATTTTTCTGTAGAGGTAGGTATAATATTAAGTTCCCAAAGGGGAAAATCACTGAGACCATGTTTTAAAATATGGTGGAGGTCATAGCCTCGTAAATTATGAAAGACAACAGGTAACAACTTATTAATCCTGCGAGAGACATTGCATTTCCTACATGCCGCTCCGACATATCTACCTGTAAAATGGCAATGATCTCTCACAGGATTAATAATAGCTTTTTTACACAAATAACAAACAGAGGTAGATCGAAAGGCACGCTCCTGAGCAAAAGACAAAGTAGACATGCCTTTATGACCTTGAAGTTCATAATATGGCAGGACAATTGTGACAGCAATTTCCTCCACTTTCCTCAAAAAATCCAAAATACAATTAGGTCCAAAAAAATAATAATAAAATTTAGTGTGTGTATAATTATTAATTAATAAAAGACCTGCTGATATGGGTAAATGTATTTGATGATATGTTTCATGTTCTGGTAAAACCGATTCAAAATCGGCATAAATTACGAAGGGAGGTGTAACGGTTTTTGCGTAATCTGTGAATAATAAATCTTTATTTTTAGGAAGTGTATACAAAGTTGTGCCAGTCTGATTTTTACAGCATAGAGCAACATGCTGATCGAAAGCATTCTTATATCTAAAGCCATTTAAACAATGTGGGCACCAGTTACACCTTATTTGAACATTTACATTTTCATTTTCATGACAATTCATTAATTTGTCCAAGTCTGTCACGGCTGTATAATGATATTTATCTTTATTACTCAAAAGTAATAAATAAATTGGTCTACCGTCTATAACCTTGGAGCGATGTACTATATTAAGATGAGGGTGGTGAGCTACATAATCCTCAGAAATATCTAAATCAGAACTGGCTGGATTATAAGACAGAACGTTTATGCTCAAGTTTAAATCTCTATTTTTTCTTTCAAATTTGGGAATGTTGCATAGCCTCATCGGGCAATCGGTGTCTTCGTCATAATTTAATAGAGGTAAAAATTCTATATATTTGGCGGCTCTTTGGTGATTACGACCTATTTCTTCTCTTTTTAAAAGTGCAAGAATGCTATACAAGAAGCACTTATGGTCGTTGTTTTTAACATTAATTATAGCGTGTTTTAATTTTAATGCTGATGGGGTTTTTATATAGCTATGTCCGGATAATCTACTAACGGGTGCGTATTTCGTTAAAATAAAATCTATCTCTAAAATATTCAATACTCGCCACCCGCTTCCTAAATAGGTGAATTGCTCAATCTTTTCATTTAATTTGCTCACCCCCTCGTTTATAAAGTTTGATGTAAAAACTTGAGCATTGTTTGAAAAATAATTATCCCGGATCTCCCCATCTTTTTCAAATTTAATTAAAATTGTGAATTGTATTTTTACCTTGCCCATCTTTTCTATTTCCTCTATTAATCTTTCTTCAATTTTTGATGTTAGGGCTATTTTTACTAGGTTTTGATTTCTTATGTTAAATTTTAATGTTTTTCGCGATCCATTCAAATCGGATTCTACCGTAGGTTCAAACAAAGAGCCGCCTATTTGAAATATGTTGAAAGACGTTGAAGCTACACATTCATCATTGATGACTATCACTTCTTGTTGTGTAATGGGTGCTTGTTGTGTAATGGGTGCGTGTTGTGTAAATGATGTTGAAGCTACACATTCATCTTTGCTGATGACTATCACTTCAGGTCGCGATAATTTATTAGGAATGTAACTTTTAATTAAACCAGCAGGTCTTTTAATAGAATCTTTTTTAATATTTATAATATCTTTTTAATAATATTTATAGTATCTTTTTTAATAATAATATCATCTTTTTTAATAGAATCTGTTTTTTCTTTTATAATATTTTTTTTAATATTTTTTAAATCTTTTTTAATATCTTTTTTTATATCTTTTTTAATAATATTTTTTGGTAAATTTTTTTGTAATTTTTTTTTATTTTTATTTATTTTTTTAAATAAAACATTTTTTGATATCGAAAATTGCCCTAAGTGACTATGATGTTTATTAAAAAATTCCCTATATTTTATTTTTTCGCTCGTTACGCATTTGGGGCATATAAAAAAGTTGAGCGAATTAAACGTCTTTCGATAATACTTTTTCATGGTTCGATGACATTTATCGCTATGTCCAATTGAGGATTGACAATAATTTGGGTATAGTCTACCTGTTAAATAATAAAATTAAAGTTTTATTCTTTTTTTCTAATTGTTATTAATTGTTACATCTATAAGGATTTATCATCATTTGTTATTTAATTCAAATGAACTATATAACAAATGATGATAAATCCCTATAGAAAATAGGTTAATATATTCGAGAGAATATTAGAGAGATTTTAGTAGATAGGTCAGATTATTATATTAAATATTAGAGAGATTTTAGTAGATAGGTCAGATTATTATATTAAATATTAGAGAGATTTAGTAGAAGGGCCAGATTATTTATATTATTATTATTATTATTATTATTATTATTATTATTATTATTATTATTATTATTATTATTATTATTATTATATTAAAGAGAAGTAGCTGCATGCTCACTGCAGACTACTATGTAGCTACATGCTTACTGTAGACTACATTAGAAGGGCCAGATTATTTATATTTATATTATTATTATTATTATTATTATTATTATTATTATTATTATTATTATTATTATTATTATTATTATTATATTAAAGAGAAGTAGCTGCATGCTCACTGCAGACTACTATGTAGCTACATGCTTACTGTAGACTACATTATTATTATTATTATTATTATTATTAATATTATTATTATTATTATTATATTATTATTATTATTATTATTATTATTATTATTATTATTATTATTATTTTAACTATTGTAGATGCACATTGCAAACTACAAGGATTTATTTTATAACTATAATTTTGTAATCACTTTTTTAAATACTTTGATTATATTTCAAAAACATAGTATTTTCTTCATAATTTTCGTCATATTTTCATCATAATTTTGGTCATATTTTCATCATAATTTTGGTCATAAATCATTTTCATTTTGTTCATAAATTTTCGTCATTATTTCATAATAAATCATTTTCATCATAATTTTCTTCGTAAATCATTTTCATCATAATTTTGGTCATAATTTTGGTCATAAATCATTTTCATTTTGTTCATAAATTTTCGTCATTATTTCATAATAAATCATTTTCATCATCATAATTTTCTTCGTAAATCATTTTCATCATAATTTTGGTCATAATTTTGGTCATAAATCATAAATCATCATAATTTGGGCATAATTTTGGTCATAAATCATAAATCTTCATAATTTGGGCATAAATCATCATAATTTGGGCATAAATCATTTTCTTCATAATTTGGGCATAAATCATCATAATTTGGGCATAAATCATAAATCATCATAATTTGGGCATAAATTCATAATTCATAATTCATTTTCTTCATAAGTTTGATCATAAGGTTCATTAAAATATTTAAGAAATTTTCATCAAAAAATTAAAGAAATTTTCATCAAAATATTTAAAAAAGTGATTACGAAATTTTAATATCAAAAATATATATATATAAAAAATAAATAAATCTTACATTCTGATTCCATATCGGAATCTGAGTCTTCAGCAACCGAACTGAGGGCATTATCATCAATTGTTACATTTTCCATAAAATCTTCATCGATGGAATCTGAGTCTTCAGCAACCGAACTGAGGGCATTATCATCAATTGTTACATTTTCCATAATTTCTTCTTCATCGATGTCGACATTGAAATTAAACGCTAAAAAATAAAATTTTTAAAAATAAATTACTAAAGTAAAATAAATTTACTTTTTTCTTTGATAACCTTGTTTTGCCCAACATTATTAACTGGGGCATCACTTGGGGCATCACTTTGGCCAATAAAAATAACGTCTTCATCTTCATTTACATTATTAACTGGGGCATCACTTTGGCCAATAAAAATAATATCTTCATCTTCATTTACATTATTAACTGGGGCATCACTTTGGCCAATAAAAATAATATCTTCATCTTCATTTACATTATTAACTGGGGCATCACTTTGGCCAATAAAAATAATATCTTCATCACTATTTTCATTAACATTTTCTGTAATGCAAATTAATTTAATAAAAATTAAAATATTAAATTTACCAAATATATTTTCCACATTTAAAATGGCATCGTTTTCTGTAACTTCGTACCAGTCGAATGGTTCTAAAATAAAATATAATAAAAATCGAATAAAAATAATAATAATTTACCGTTAGTCAAAAGACTTCTCAATACTCGATTATTGTTGTTTTCCATTTTGGTTTTTTGTTCGAATTGATTGTGAAATAGATTTTCAAAATTTCAAAATAATTGTGACAAATTTTAGATTTGTCAATGTTTATAAAGAGAATGAATATTTTCCTGTCCCAGCCAATGAGAATATAGACACACACACATATACATTGAATATTTTACTCTCTCAACCAATCACACGCATGCATGTATGTAATGTAAATCACTCAAAATTACATGTGACTGTCTTTGTTAGTCATGCCTTTGTTAACTTGCACTGTGCATGCTTCAGGCAAAGGCAGTCTTTATGTTACAAATAATAATATTTATTCGAATAATAATAAAATTAATTAAAAATAATAATATTTTTCACAATAATAATAATATTAATAATAATAATAATAATATTAATAATATTAATAATAATAATAATAATAATAATAATAATAATAATAATAATAATATTAATAATAAAAATAATAATAATAATAATATTAATAATAATAATCACAACAACAAAGGAAAGGATACATAAAATTTTATTAAACATCAAATTTTTTGTACAATAACCAAGCTAAACAATGTTGACCACATGTTTGGGTCAAGGGATTTTGAAACATAGTTTTATTATACACAATAGGTTTCCCCATTGTTTGTAGTTTTGATATCAACAAAGCTGGGTAATAAAAACCCATAGGATCGAACACGAATATATTACCAGGTTTCACATATATAGCTATCCAATGTTCTCCACCAAGATGAGACGATTGAGTATTGACGATTATTGCTTGATTATTGCTCAAATATGGAATTTTATCAAGAGGAAAAACTCCAACAAATTCATTTCCCAATATCTGTTTTCCGATTTTATTGACCTGAACAGAACTATTTAAATAAATCCAGAGTATAAAAAACAACTTACTCCATGATAACTTTTTATGTTTCTGTATACATTTATACCAACACTGTTCTATTTGCAGTAATTTGAACTTCATTTTCAAATACTCCATATATTATAACATGTACTGGTTCAGTAATAGCTTTTGCAAACTTTATATCCAGTCGTAAATTTCCATTTTGAGGTAATTGACTTTGATTTAAATCAAAATCAGGGGCTAAAACAAATGTAAAAAATGGGTATTTGCTTTTAAAATCTTCTAGAGTTATTCCGCAATTCAAATTTTTATCTAAATAACCCAGATTTCTAACAATACTCTGCATATATGTCGCGCAGTAATTGTCATTCTCGAAATCTTGAATATATGTTTCTCTATAATCAGTATTTTTCGACAAAGTCAATGATGTAACACCAAAGTTTTGAAAATTGAGCTGGACGCAGTATATGATCCATTATATTGTGCTTCACTTTGAAATGTTATCAGAATAAAATTAGGCATTCTTCTGTCACCAAATATTTGTTCTTTATAGAATGATGAAGCACCTTTAGCAATAGCAAATTGTACAATTTCCTTTGTTTTTAATGGATAAATTGCATGTTTTGAATTAAGACCCAATTGATGACCTGCTAATACTGAGGGGTCTACTCGAACTCTTCTCACCAATAATTTTGCATCAACTAATTGACATATTGGTGTAGTAGTTGCACTAGTAAGAGATAATGCAGAATCAGACCTTTTCAGTCTAATATGTACATTAACCCCCGGTAGTAAATATTTCGGTTGATCCATAAAATCAAGTTGTAATGATGAGCACATGGTGAAAACCTTTGAGCCTTTTACCCACTTTTTTCTTTCATCATCTGCTGCTGCATAACCCATAGGAGTAAGACATGTATTTTTAGTATCGGAATTGTAATTTAAAATAGTTTCTATTAATGCCTTGTGAATGAATGTATTATTTCCGCCCTCAATCTTGATATTATTAAATCCCAACACTGCATCTTTAAAAAGAGTATGAAACAGGAAATTGTTCGGTATTACATCTGCATTGGCATCCAAAACTTTTCTATCTTTATCTACAACCTTAATCTGAACAGTCAATAAAGTATCATTCAAATCTAAATATTCGGTTTGCGAACCATTAATATAAAACTCGATATCATTTCTACTATCGGTAATTGAATTCATAGGAAAAACTTCCTCAAATGCCCCAAATTCTATTACAGCCTGGGGCGACGGTCTATCAAATATACATAATTCGGATTTACCACAAATCATTTTGCAAATATAGTTCCATGTCCTTTCATTCGTTTGTTTATACGTGATATTCCATGTCTTTTACGTTTTGGAGCATGAGCTGGAGCTGGAGCTGGAGGTTTTTCTTTTTGAAACATACCTGCAACCCCGGGTAAAACTTTCCCTAATTCTGCTAAAGCATTTGTTTTTAGAGATGGTAATATTTTCTGTTCATTCATAATAACATCTTTTGCAGTTTTCATACCAAAACTACCAATACGTTTAAGAATAGGCAGGGCAAATCTACCAATTGTTCTCAACCATCCTGATCCGTACTGTTTACCAATAAAATATGGTAATTCACCACCAGATTGGCTACCACTATACATACTAATAATATCAGAATTAGCCATTTATTTTACGAAAATGTAATGTCAAATGAGTTTTTGAGCCTTTTGGAAATTCGATTAATTGACCAGAATCATCTCTTATATTTATTTCTATATTGTTTATACAAGATGTTGAAACAGGTAGATACATGGGATTTTCTACATTGATTTGTACAACTTCATCTTGATCATGTTTTTCAATCCATATAGATTTCATTAAAGGTACACTAGAATCGCCAACAATAACTGGTTCCACGATATTACTGTAAATGAACATTTGCTGATGATGTTTAAGGATTTTCGGTTTGTTTGTTCCTTCACAAATTTGTTCATTTTGTGTACATATTGGTTTAGTCAATCCTAATGTTTTTGTCAAATTTGAGTCAAATTTAACTTGACTAAGATTAGAATTTATACTAAATCTAAATACTTTATCTTTTTGAAGCTCAAAAACAGTTAAAATATCGCTACAATTGTCACCTAAATAAGTTTGTAATTGTTCGAGGTCTGTAATATATAAATTATCTTTAAAAGTATATGCATGCTCTGTTATTTCAATGTATGACAGCTTAAATTTGAATTCCACTAAATTATTAGATTTTGGAAGTGTAGAGAGATTTATTTTGACTGTATCATTAAATACATTACGTAAATCAGTAAATCCAAGACGTTTAGCATCAGCCACTGTAGAAAATATAATTTCGAATGGCTTATTCAAGCAATTCATGTATAAATATTGACCATCATCATAAATTATAGGTTTCCTTGATTTCGATGAACTCGTCAAGTTATAACTATCTTTATCAATAAGAACATTAATATATTCCGTTACTGCTACTTTCTTATTATATTCAATAACAGATTTGCTATAGATTGGGAATAAATTGTATACAAATGTAAAATCCAACAGAGCAACTTCCCAGTCATTATCCAAATAGATGGGGTTTTGAGTTCGATGATGAATTTGCTTGCTTGATTGTCTGGATGAATTAATGGACAACTATTGCTCGGCAAAATAGTATAAAAATTCACTTTACTAGGTCTTTTGCTGATATCCATGACGGGTTTTGATAACCATGCCATTTGACATAGTATTGTTTATCCTTACCGACCTTTTTAGTTTTCAATATTTTTTGAATTCTAAATACTTTTGGGGGAGGAATGACTTGTAATTCCTGCTCATAAAATTTCCCCTGTACAATATTATTATCATTGTCTTTGATGACATACATTACAGGATTCTGTTTAGTATTTATTTTTGAAATTACAAAGACTTCATCACTCCAATTAGTATCAAAATTTTTAATAAATGGTGATGCACTAATTTTACTAATTCTAACATGGTCACCGACTTTATATTTAGGTTTTGCAATTTTTACAGATTTCTTAGAAGTCAATGATGTTTTTGATGTAATATCAACCGGTCTCAATCCATTCAGTCCTCGATGTGATGAATGATTATAACTTGTTATTATTTTCGGTAAAGCATTTACCCATTTTTTATTACCTTGATGCACGAACAATTTCTTTAATCGATCTCTCAATGTTCGATTAAATCTTTCAACATGGGCAGCTTTGTATTGAGAATGTACCGAGTAGTGATTTATTTTCAGTTTATCGAGGATTTGCTTAACTTTACTATTGTAGAATTCTTTACCTAAAATAATAATAATAATAATAATAATAATAATAATAATAATAATAATAATAATAATAATAATAATAATAATAATAATAATAATAATACCTAAATCTGTTTGCAAGTTATTAGGATGTCCGTCTTTAAATAAAATATTAATTGCCTTGGACATTTCTTCTGCGGATTTTGCCTTGACTGGTATTGCTCGTGCAAACCTGCTGTATACATTAATACATGTTAAAATATATTTATTCCCATTGTTAATTTTCGAATAAGGTATCATCTCCATCAAATCCATTTGCCATAAATCATCAATACCAAATGTTTTATACGCTCTTGTTGGAAATCTTTTCCGCATTGGTTTGTTCAAACTGTACGCAAGCTGATCTGATAACCACTTCTGGGTTTCTTTTTTCGAATTCGGAACTCTTTTGTTTAATTTTGCCACTCCACCGAAACCGGCTTCGTCTTCTGGGTTCGTCCAAATCTTCTCCATTACAACAAGAAGATTTAAAATTAAATTTAATGTCGGGCAATGAAGGATTAGCACCCATTGTTTATGATTGATTTCCTACAACTCCACCTAATAATGATAATGCCAGAGGTATTAATGCGCCAATAAATCCACCTTGTTGTTTATATATAATTTTTCTCATTTGCTTACGATTTTTATTATTTACTAAAGATAACAATGGTTTCCTATGTTTGCTCAATAAATGCTTTTTTGATTTACTGATTTTAATTTTGCCTTTGACTACTTTAAGTATAATATTGAGTAAATCATCGACAACAAAATTTGGGAATGATTGCAATATATTCATTCTTTTCATACTCGGGGCCTTTAACAATGCATTAAAAAATGGAAAACTGCGATGATTTTTAACTACTTTTTTACCGGTTTTACGGGTTTTACGGGTTTTACGTTTAGGTTTAGGATTTTTCGAAATAAGATTCATTGCAGAGAAATTTTCAGTTACAAGTTTTTTAGATGGTGTATAACTAGTTGTTGGTGGAACTTTTGGAACTTTAATAGTCTTTCTAATACCTTTTCTTAATTTCTTAATATTTTTCACCCTTGCTTTTAGAAACATTATTATTCATAGAGGTTTTCAACTTTGTTTATAAACCATGGCACCTTTTGGGTTGAAAATATCTGTTTTTACACGTAAATCATCGGGACATTGTTGTGTGAAATCAAGAAATATATATCCATGAGGTATTTTTGTCGCATCTTGAAATGCACTGATAAGAAAATTACGATTATTAGGGTATGCTTGACGTGCAAGAAAATCAATCACTGTTGCATCTCTAGGATTCTTGAAAATAACTAAATATTGTACATTTAAATTACGTGTTCGATGTGCCCCACCTTGATGAAATAGATTTTGTGTTATGAAAATAACTGTTACACCGACATGTCTGCTGATCTTTGTAAATAAATTATTAAAATCTTTTTCTTTATTAGCTTCTTGATACAAATCATCGATAATAATGACATCGCCTTTCTTTAATCGGCTGGACCAGTTTTTATCGAATCCCTTTACTATTTTCATGTTTTTTAATTTACAGAAACTTGATTGAGTTAATCCATGTTCTTCATCAGCACCCCTATGCCAATAAATCCTGTTGAATTTTGATTTGAATAAATTTGATTTTAGTAATTTACAAACAAATAATGTTTTTCCACTACCACTCGGACCAACGATTTGGTATACTGCATCATTTCTTAATTCCATTTCAAAAATTTTATATATGTATATTTGTTTATATTCGATGATTTAATGAACTCGTGCTCAATTTGTATATAAAGACTAATTTTCATAAATGATTTAATAATGTTAGCAAATATAAATTATCGAGGAAATTTTGATGTATCGAATATGAGGTTCCCACCAGGGAAACCCCAGCAAATTATCGATAGAAGCGGGAAATATCCGATAATATTTTTCAAGACTGGTAAATGTCGAATCATGGGATGTAAGAAACCTTTGGATATTAATAAATTACAATATCGAATAAATAATATTAAAATCCAATCAATTACCGTTACTATGGATATGGGACATAGTATCAATCTATATAACATGTCGAAAAAATGTGATTGTATGTTTGAACCGGAATTGTTTCCGGCACTAAGACTATTAAAATATAACCCTATATGTGTCAATGTGTTTGCTAGTGGAAAGGTTGTCATGTTGGGGTTGAGAAATTTGGATTATAGAGAATTTGTTGACAATGTTCGAAATGAGATAATTTCATTGGTCGATTTCTAATTGGTTAATTTCTAATTGGTTATTGATTGATTTAAACAAACGGTTTGTGTTTAGAATTCATTTATTTCACTATGTACAAAATACCAAGCGCTGCGAATTTAATGAAGGAAATAGATGATTATGGTAAATTTTTATTTTTTGTTTACAAGTTTAAATATTATATTTTTTCAGAAGAATATGCTGCAGTTATGCTAAAGAAATTAGCATTTTATTATCCAGAAATCAATGCAGCAGTATACAACAAGCCTGCAGAATTAATCCCCGATTTAGTGTTCAATGCGACGGGGATAAGGATGTTGGAGATTTTCCATCAATTTATGTGGGATGTCAAGATAAATCGATCAATGAAACATGTGGATCCCGAATATTTATGTTATAATAGCTGTTCCTGCTGCAAAGCTAGATATCAGCGATATGTGGAATGGGTTTTGGTTAAAACTCTTCGAGATTTTCACCATATCAAGAACTCATTTTGAATGTTTTTAACAAATAAATGTTATTTAATTTTCGTTATTTAGTTTTTTGATATTTTATATATTTTGATAATAGTAATAATAACAATAATAGTAAAAACATTAATAATAGTAAAAACATTAATAATAGTAAAAACATTAATAATAATGAAACACATTAATAAATCAGTAAATAGAACATGTAATAATTAAAACACATAAATAATAAATAGAATATATAACAAAACATGTGACAATGCAACATCAATGCATTTTGAATGCAATTTAAACAAAGACATGCTATAATCTGATTGGTTGATAGGCATGAGTCAAAGGTATAAAAACCCTGTATCATTTAAATTTATTCATTATTCACGATGACCAAGAAAATTTCAAGCACCGAAAAACCAAAAGAAATGGTACAACCAGTTCAAATGTTCCACAACTACAAAATGTATTTTTTGAAAGAAGAAATCAATATGAAATTGGTTGCACCAGTCAAGCTAATTCCGACTAAATTCGAATTCTTATCCGGCACGCTTTCAATGATTGATGTCAAAACTATTGATGATGTTTTTAAACGGATAGATTCGAATCTATCGTGTAATCAACATGCATGGTTCAACAATAGATATGCAAGATTTTATGATGCTTTTGATGAAATCAGTTTCAAAGAAAATGAAAATTGGTATATAACAATAGCAATCCAGGGATATAAAGTTGATAATAATGATGTATATTCTCCTATTTGGAAAATTATGTCTGCTAGACTTTCACAAATATTTTAATGTTATATTTAATAAATGTATTAGTCAGATTTGTTTTTCTCTTTATTAATTGCAACATAAATGCAAATGACATGCAAATTTAACAAAGAAAATCTATAAACAAAATTATAATATAGTTTTAAAGTGATGAAAATGACTGCAGAAAAAGGTTAACATGATTAATTAATTACCGAATTATTTATTATTTAGAATTTTTAATCAACTTTTTGTTGGAAAAGTTAGCAGAAATATCTGGTGTGAAAATTGAGGACATATTATCTATTACAAATGCCTTAAATATCGGCTGGTTAGTTGAGAGTCAAGATACAGGATTTGATGATGAGGAAGAAACTCAAGAAACCGATACTCAAGAAATTGATGAGGAAATCTATGAACCTATAGATGAACCTATAGAGGAACCTAAAGATGAATCTAAAGATGAATCTAAAGATGAATCTAATGATAATATTACGAATGATTGTATTGATCATGTCGTTGAAAATATAATGAAATGCGGAGATGACGACTGTGAATGTGTTAATTAATAAATCTTAGTTAATTAGTGTTTGTAAATTTATTTAAAATGTTATTTAAAAATTTATTTAAAAATCAAACAAAATAACTATATTAATTTTTATTTAAAAATCTGGTTAAAATATACAAAATAGCAACACCTGTTGCAAGTTTTACATAGTTTTTAAATTTTCTTTTCTGATCATCAATTTCCTTCGCATTTCTGGCGAGTTGATTGAATACGCCCCATCCGCCATTGGCTTCAATCCATGGTTGAAACTTTGACTTGATTATCTAGAAAATAAATATTAATAAAATATAAATTATAAAAGTATTACTTCTTGAGACCACTGATAATAGTGCTCGGAGTCCCATAGACTTCTTTGGATTATTATTTTCATATAAGCGAACCCTACTAGTATTCGGGTCCACTTCATCTGATCGTCGCATAGACAGTTAAAAATTCTATTAAAATAGAATTTTTTGGTTTCGAGACAATCAGAATTGATCACATCTTCATAATCAATGTGATTACCTTCTATGATCTTTTCGGTCCGTTCGACCAGGAAACATAGGCTTTCCATAATATTCCTGTTGACGAGTTCTCTTAAAAGATTTTCCATAAATTGAGACATTTTTACAATAATTTAAAATATGATGTTTTATTTATACTAATACCGGATGATTTTGATTGGTTGATAGACTATAAATGTAAAAGAAAGGTTTTGATTTGATACACCATGAAAACTATATTCATATTGCTAATTATTATAACGAGTGTGTGCTCACACAATACAACAATAACAGTGGAGTCTTTTAATAAATCAATATGTGTTTGTCCGAATACAGCCAAGTTGATGGATATTTTATATATTCTCGACAAACCAAAATGGTCAAAGCATCCAGGAAAAAGAATATCTCAAAGATTGGAGAATTTAGAAAACAGTTATGAACTATCATTTGAATATATACAAAATATAAAATTTGAATTGATTGATCATATTAAGGTTTTCAATAACTCTATTGTTGAAAATAAAATGAATATGAAAATAATTGATAAGAAGCATGATTATTTGTTAAAAAAGATTGAATTATTATTAAGAGAAATTCAAACAATCAAAGGATCAATAGAATCTCTGAAAATCAATTCTACGTTACCAATTTCAAACAATATTGCTGCGAATAGTACATCAATATTTAGTTTACCTTTGTTAATTTTACATTATTTTATTGTTTAAATAAATGTATGTTTTGTTGATTTGTTGATTTGTTGAGCGTGACCAGTACCCTTGTGAGCATTACCCATAGGGGGACAAAATATTTTGTCGGATAGACTAGGAGTATATAGACTCGGAGTATATAGATTAATAATAATAATAATAATAATAATAATAATAATAATAATAATAATAATAATAATAATAATAATAATAATAATAATAATAATAATAATAATAATAATAATAATAATAATAATAATATATAGCTCAATCGAAAGGTCTTGGATTGAGCTTTAAAATGAGCTATCGATTATTAATTTTCGTTGGCGGGAACTTTGAAAAAATTAAAAATAAAATAATAATATTTTTAAAAATAATAATAAAAATAATAATATTTTTTAAAAATAATAATATGACCTTGATGACTCATCGCGATGACTCATATGACCTTGGGAATGACCTTGGATGAGTCATGCGACCTTGAAAATGACCTTGAAAATTTTTGATGAGTCATGGTATGAGTCATATGACCTTGAAAAATTTTCGGTGAGTCATAGTATGAGTCATATGACCTTGGAAATGACCTTGATGAGTCATAGGATGAGTCAGATGACCTTGAAAAAATTTTTTCAACGTCATATGAGTCATAGTATGAGTCATATGCCCTTGAAATTGACCTTGATGAGTCATAGTATGAGTCAGATGACCTTGAAAAAATTTTTCAAGGTCATATGAGTCATAGTATGAGTCATACGCCCTTGGAAATGACCTTGATGAGTCATGGTCTTTGTTTAAATGACCTTGAAAAAATTTTTTGTCCTTGATGAGTCATATTATGAGTCATACGACCTTGAAAATGACCTTGATGAGTCATACGATGAGTCATGGTCTTTGTTTCAATGACCTTGAAAAATTTGATGAGTCATACTATGAGTCATGGTCTTTGTTTCAATGACCTTGATGAGTCATATGTCTTTGTTTTAAAAAATGTACTTTTAGACTTAGCATATTTTTGAAAAATATGACGACCGGGGGGGGGGGGGGTACTGTGCTAGCGGTGCCCTGTGCCAGCGGTGCCCAATCCATCTACTGCGTCTCCTTTGTGGTAATCTTTTCCCGTTTTTCCATTACACATACTGTCATGATAATGGTTTTCCAACTTCGCCTTTGTTTACTTCTCTTTCTGTTTGCTTAGCTCGGGTTTTCACTTAATTAATTAATTAACGATTTTCTGCTTTTGTACACTGGCTTTCATGTCGGCCCTTTTTGAACATAATATGATGAATCCATTCTCGCCATGATCTTCCCCATCATCTTATCCGCATCTGACCCGTTTTTCAATTTCAATTCTGCTGGGTTACAGGTAGACCATATTTTACCTTTTCGAGCTGTTTCGAGCGTAACCAAGAATGATCAACATTGGAACTGTATCAAGTGGGTCAGTGGGGCATTTGCTATCTTAAGAAAATCGTGAAAATGCACTTAATCTGTTTTATAGTCAATGACTCTACTGGTGTGCGAGGACGTGTGTCTATCCTTACCTATTGTTCTGTATATCGATTATTTACTTTTCGTCTGTCGGTGTTATTGTCCCTCACGCATTCTATCTCAGATATATCTGCACACATACGTACTCACATACACAACCATATACAGCTGCACCTAATAATTATAGGTGGGCTACGCCTTATCCATGCCCTATCAACGCCCACGATTTATTGTACTTACTTTAATTACCGTTTCAGATTCCTTATTCCACTGGGCCGTCAGGTAAGAGCTTATTTGATGTCTTTATGGTATGAATCCGTTCGATTATTTAATTTATCGGCTGTGGATATATAGTTTTTACCTTTGTTAATTAATGTAATTCGATTGAGTGGAAAATGTCTTGTTTTTTTAGGAAGACCAACGGATCTTGAAGGTTAAGGGGTTATCCTAAAATTAAAAGATAAAATCGCATTCACTCCTCAATCAAAACTCTACACAAATGAAATTGCCATTCTTGATGAACTTGTCTATCTATTAATTTTAGACTATTGACTTATTTTGTTGAAGATTTATCAAATATTCATGTATTGTGGTACGTAATTTCCTAATTATTATCTCTCAGACTCCATAATCAAGTATTTTATTCATCTCTATGAAGGGAGAAATGATTAATTAATTTCATTAGAAGAAAAAAATGGAAAGTTATCTTTCGAAACCCAGTCAAAGGAAGATGTTGGGGAGTTGGAATGATTTGATTCTTTGAACCGGGAAAATTGAGTTGGTACAATAGCCTTACGAACTTCTTTAAATGATCGCAATAACTTCGTAAAAATGTTCTTACGTTTTGCATTATGTATTGCTTTCATTTTATGATAGACATTCTTTATATTGACCTTATTAGAAACTATCGCTATCTCTCTGAAATGTAGTAAGTGGATATTTGGTAGACTTGATGGGGGTAATGTAAATTATAATTATTATGGGCATACATTCTAATCTATATGATATGAAATAAATTTTACCATATGATGTAAATTATATATAATTTAGATTGTAATAAAACCTATAATATAATTAATCTAACGGTTGCCCTGTCTCGATAACTTACGCTCTATATTATTCGGGTTGAACTTGACACTGGCTACTAGTTGGTTAGTGTTACTGGGGTGAGGTTTGACTCCTGTAGTAAAATTAGTAAATTTGGGGTTGGGATCTCCCTGTATTCTATCCATTAATTAATACGTTAACTTAATCATTCCATGATGAATAACTCTATCTTTACTATCAGCCTAAGATTATAATCGCAGTCAATCATACGCTAGAGTCTAGTGAATAAGTTTAAGTATATACAGATTAATTGTCATTCCCTTCGGCCGACTTGACATCAGGAAATGAGCGCTTAGTCTAACATGTAGTTTAATTAAATGTTGAATTTAGATATATCGTAATCAACATGCCCTATAAGTCTTTTAATTACTAAAGTCGTTCGATTTCCTGGCCGACTCGATACGGTACGACGAACATTGTTAAGTAAGAGCCGCAACTACAGCCGAACCAGGCCATTGTAGCCGCAGACAATTTAGTTAGAATAAGTTGTAACCCAACTTAGTTTCATCAAGTAATCTGGTAATCACGAAGTATTTTAAAGCGGATACACTACGCCCTATACAGCGCAGCCAACCGTCACTTCAGGTTTTCCAGGTATTTTGTTGACTTGCCTTTGTAGGTTGTAAACCTCATAGTAGAATAGCATAAATGCCGAGTTGATTGGAATCTCTAGTTGAAAACCGTCAATAACGAAGGTCTCTAGATCATAGATAGACAAAATTAAAAAACCACAAAAAATTTAAGTATTATAACACATATATTAAGGAAAGTTCCTTACTTACTAATTTCTTCCGAAAATTATACAGAGTAAATTTGCGTTGAGGGTGAATTGTGACTGAAATGCGTCGGTATATATACCCTATTTTTGTGTGTAAGTATATGTGTGTATTGATGCAGTAAAACAAATTCAAATTATTTTAATTCTAATTAATTTTGATTCTTAATTTTTGTCAATTTTTTTTATTTTCTAAATTTTACTTTTGATTTATCTTTTATTAAATTTGTCTCCATGATAGATATGGACATTTCCAGAACATTCCATACTATTTTGTAATATTTTAGTATATAATTCTTATTTTATGCGTAACATTTCGATTATTTCTTGATTTTGAATTTTCCAATACTTCTTTTTTAATTACAAAATTTTAAATTTAACTGCCGTATGACAATTTAAATGCTTTATATTTTAAAATTTAGATTAAGTAAAAGCTATTTTTTATTTTCTATTTTGTAATTATTTATGACGAAATTAAGATGTTTTATTTAATTAATGAAAATGAAAACATATTTTTAATCAAATTTTCGATAATTGTTTTCATATTTTTTTGTGTTTTGAAATTAAAGGTATTAATGAATTACATTTGAAATGAACTTGTATTCTGCTATTGTATCAATATGACTTTTACAGTAGTAAATAATTTGAAAAAGCTTTGAATCGATTTGTGCATAAACAGTAAAAGTTTTACTCATTTAGTACTTTTTCTTGATCAGTATCAATAAATTTATATAGCATTGGGCTCATTTTTCTGATACCAAGAAGACTAATTAATCTATAAATTTGTTCTTATTTGACAAACATCCTATCATGATTCCAAAACACGTTATAATTAATATTACCCAAAATTCATTGAATTCAAAATTGTTGTGCTGTAATATTGATAGTGTAGTGCTGATACTGGTTGACGAATTGCATCTGAATTTCTGGCATTATTTTGGTTTCTGTAATCCATCTTTTTTGCTCTGTTGTAATATGTTTTTTGAACGTGTTTTTATTTTGATTATTAAAACAAGTACTCTTTTTTATATTTAAATTACTGCACAATTTAATTTAGTATAATATAATATAATATCATATATTTAAGTAAATATCTAAATACTAATAAAGTGGATGCACTACATTATGGAATATTTAAAATTCAAACTATTTAAAGTATCATTGATCTTATTTGTTTATAAAGCAGCTTATTCTATCATTAATTAATATTAAATTTTAAGTTTTCATTTTTATTAAAAAAATAAAAATATTTGCTTTGAGATGACAAAAGGTTTGATATGAAAATCTTTTAAGAATATTTTACTAATTTTCTATTTTTCATTTATTTTCATAATGGCCATAAATCAAAAATTAATTTTGCTATGTAACACAAATTAATTCTTTGGTCTAAGCATAGTGAAAATAAATGAAATATGAAATGAAAATAGATCAAAGATGAAAAAAACAAATAATCATTTTTAATTTTGAAAAAGTTTTCACACACAGGAACAAATTTAAAATTGTAATAACTTTAAAATAATTAAAAAAATTCATCAAAGCAAAAATTGTCTACTTTTAAGTAAAATTAAAAACAATAATAAAAGTTTTAAAGTTAAAGTTTTGAAGTTTTATAGTTTTATTAAATTGTGAGTAGTTGAACGAAAATTTTTCTATTATTAACAAACATTCTAAGTAAATAAAGTCAAATTAAAAATTTATCGATTAAATATGGTTAGATAAATATATACAATGCGTAATTAAAACAAATAACAAATAATACATTTCAATCAAATCATAATTGAGTAAATTCAATAATATATTTGATTTAATCAGGAAATCAGTGCTCAAATTTGAAAAAAATAATCATAATTTTAGAAATTGATTTTAATATTCTATTATTATTAGATGGATTGGTCACCACTGGATCAATACTCCTCCCCCGCTGAGGATTTCCCCCTAAAATTCCTAGTATTTTTATGTAGGTCAAATCAAAGTCATTAATTTTTCATCATTTTCAAAGATTTTTCACTTAAATTTTCAGAGTTTTCTGTAGATTAAAACAGGCCACCGCTGGATCAATGTAGGCCAAATTAAAATAAGTAGGTCAAATCAAAGTTATTTAATTTTTAACGATTTCTATTGATTTTTCATTAAATTTTTCATAGTTTTTTGCAGATAAAATATAAATTGAACAAGATATTAAACTTAAAATTCTAAAAAATTTCAAAAATAAAGTTTTGATATGTAGAGTATCATCAAACGAATATTTTTCACATATCTCTAATAAAATTTAATAAAATTTAATAAAGCGTATAATACATTTGTATGAAAATTTACATTTCACAAATTAACATTATCAAAAATATCATTAAAAGATTGCCTAAATGATGCTAATCTTTTCCCAACTGATTCCTCTCTTGTACCATCATATCACCACCATAGTCATCTTCGACATAGAATAATGATCCAAGACAAGGATGCTATTTTCCGGATCTTTGTTAATCATGCCCTTATATTGCACGTGACCATGCAAATTATGTACTTGTATTGTTAATTATACACTGACATAATATCTATTTATTTTTATTCTATTTTTATTATTATTTTAAAATATTTAACAAATAATATACAATTTAAATAAAACATGAAATTTCCAATGATTAAATAACAAATTCTTAGGACATTTAATAAGAAATATGTAATCATTATATATTATTAAATCCTTCAGTAATTTAGTAAAATATGATCATTTTCAAACAATATTTAGCAATTCATAGGCAATTTAGTTAGTAATTGAAAGCTAATTTAAGTAACATTCGATAAATTTATAGTCAATTTATACATCTTTATTAGAGATGTGGCTATTCATAGTAAATTTAAGCAAAATCATAGACAATTTAGTTAGAAATCCATACTTTTGGAGGTACAATTGTTTAGATAATTTAGTTAAAATATAGTTATTTTCAAACAATATTCAGCGATTCATAACAAATTTGTGTATAGTTGATAGAAATACAGTTAGCTTGAAATAAGTTCATTTAAGGTAAAATTTAACAAAATCAAATATAAAATTCGATAAAAGTCGATACATAAAAGTCAATTTAATATACATCTGAAAATTTACGTGAAAACACATTGAAAATGATGAAAAATTAACGACTTTGATTTGACCTACATAACACGTTGAAAATATTTCCTGAAAATATGTTTAAAATCTTGAAAAATTAACAAATTTGATTTGACCTACATAAAACTCTGAAATAATTTCGTAAAAATAGTGAATAGTGAAAAATCATAAAATTTGAGTTGACCTATATAAAAATACTATAGGTATCAGTATTATAAGAACTTTTCTTTTCAAATTTCACCACTGATTTCTTTTCCATTGTATTTATTTAATTGAAAACTAATTAATTTTATTATTAAATCTTTAAAAAAATTAAATATTATCAATAAAATAATTAATATTTTTGGTCACCTTTGATTTCTTTTTTTGATATTTAATTTATTTTCGTAATTTTACTTTCTTAAATTTATTTTTTAATGCAGCACAAATTTTCGGTTAACTTTATCAAGTGTTATTCAAAAAAATGTTATTATAAAACTTGATAAAGGCAAAACTGAATAACCATTATTTTATCTATTAAATGTCAATAATTTCTGAATATAATAGGAATATAATGGTTAATTACGATTAATGACAAATTTTTAGAAATATAATTAGTGTAAATTTAATACACCATTTCCAAATTCTATCTACTACACCCTGTGGTGAGCTATAAGAGGCTCGCGAGAGCCCTTTGTTAAATTATTCTATGATTTGCGAGCCCCTTGTTCTTGGTAATTATTTTTTCAAAAACAAAATATAATACCTTGAAATCATTTTCATTATATACATTTGTAAAGCGACGATTTTGGTGTAAAATAAACCATTTAATTAACATTATTTTGTTTTTTATATGTCAGTCGCAGTGACACATTACTAGGGGTGATACATTGCTATGTTACTATTTCATACGATTCTCAAGGAAGTAAAAGAGCGAGCCCCCTGTTAAAAAATTTCATAGCTCACCTCTGACTACACCCAATTCCGAAATTTAGTAACCTCGATAATTCACATTGGTGAATTTTTATTTTATATAATTATGAGATCATTATTCAAATTCTTAAACATTACTGTTAGCCAGCATTCATAATATAACATTGATAATTAAATTTCAGGTGTTTTTTTAGGAATTTTGACATTTTATGAATTTTTTTGGAATTTTTTTGATAAAATGTAAGTTAGATATATGTTTCTCTATAAATAATTTAACTAATCACCGAAGACATCTATTTTTTAAATACAATTAGGAAAGGAGGAAAGGCCGAATTTTGTCATTTTCATTATATCAATGAAAATATTAATTTATTAAAATAATTTATTTAAATTTACGAATTGTGAATTTCTTTCTGCAAATTCTAATGTTTTGTAATTTAATGAATAAATCTTACATTGTCAGATTTCCACCTTCGCGAAAAGGCAGTGTGTCCTGAGAAATATCTGTAAATCTAAAGAAAGTTTATATTCTAAATTATTTTCTAATTGAATTTTACGATGTATCTTCTCCTTTTTCTCTGAAGCTCAAGGTAGAGCTGTCGGAATCTAAATTAAAAGTATTTTCTTGCATAATGTTTTAATAATTTCAAAATAATTATATTTTAACAATATGTTAATGGTTATTTATTTCGGAACAAAAAATGCTATAATAAATTTGCATTCATTTTTCATTATATGTTTTGTGTTGGTATGTTCAATTATTTTTCTCTCACCTTTACAAATCCTATAATAAAGTTTTTAAATTTCGGAACAATAAATTGCTACACACAGGTAAGTTTGTGAGTTCCTATACTATAAATTTATTGATTTTTTTTAGATTATAGAAGTTACTAAATTTCAGAATTAGGTGTATAAGCAGTTTATTTTTATGTTAAACTCACGTGACACTTTTATGATTGGATAGATAAAGTTCAAAATACAAAATTGTGTGCCATTTTGTAAGGTGGATGAGTTTAGATAAATTCGTATGCATTTAGCATAATGTTTTTCTAGTTATCGCAAAATTTTAACTCCTCGCTGCTAATATATATGTGCGCATTTCTCGAGTACTAAACATGTATTGATTGCACCCAATCAGGTCTACACGTCAAAATTGACATATTTATAAATATAACAAAAACATTTGTTCTTTAAAAACTTGAGAAACATTGCTTCAGTGCCTACTAAAACAATACTGTGGTGGGGATCAGAGTCACTTCCATTTAAATAACATTTTAGATTGTGCTTTTAGTAAGTATATTTACTATAGAGAAGTTATATTAATTCATCAAAGTATCAGAAGATTTTTCATGGCAAAAATTTATGTAGTTATATTCATTTCAAAATCTAGAAATATTAAAACACATCTATTTATATTTATATTCAATAAAATGGAGTTATCTTTATATTTGGTACAGATTTTACAATGTAGAAATGTGTCTACCGTGTGTATCATTACTTTTGATTTTTATAATTGGATTTAGTTTTAAATAAATATTTAGAATTTATATTTTAATATGTAAATTCTAACTGTTAATTAATTTTTTAATTTAAAGTTTGAGGAGTCCCGCTAAAAAAACCCAATCGAGCCTGGCACTTATTGGATCTGGCCCTGTCTATCACTGTAGAATATAATAAATTATTTTTTATTGGAATACATATTATTAATCGATTGAGTCTATTGGAATATTATGAAAGTAGAATGTAATACAATTAATTATTATTAATATTATTATCATTAGTATTATTATTATTATTATTATTATTATTATTATTATTATTATTATTATTATTATTATTATTATCATTATTAATTATTATTATTATTATTATTATTATTATTATTATTATTATTATTATTATTATTATTATTATTATTATTATTATTATTATTATTATTATTATTATTACTATTTTACTACTTATAAATATATTATATTTAGAATTGTTTTAATAGCATTAAAATCTTTTCTATCAAATAAACAGAAATTATATTTGTTTATAATCTGATCATTAAATTTTTCTCAATGGAAAAGAAACTTTGATTTTTCAATAATGAAAATTATTCCGGTTCGGTTTAGCATTTTGTACAAATTAGAGAAAGAAGAAAATGAAATAAAATTTTAACCTTGATTGCTGTTTTAGATTTTGGAAATCCATTCGAGCATATGTAAAAACCAAAAACTGAAAAATAAATTTAAAAAAAATACATAAATATAAAATTGATTCCAAAATCTCATTAATTTAAAAATGTGCCTTAAAATAAAGAATATAATTTTAATTTTGAAGATATTTTTTTAATTACAAAAAAAACTAAAACTTAAAAATCAATAAATAAATAATTTAAATTAAACCGAACATTTTAAACTAAGCATAAGTTTTTTGAAATTTTGAAAATAATTCTTTGACATTTGATTTTATGATATTCAAATTATATATAATTATAAGAAAATAATTTAAATTATACATTTTATTGGTAAATAATTATCGATTTTAAGTAAAATTAACTTGATTAAATGTTTTATTTTTAAAGACATGAATAAATCAAAATACGTTCAAATAATATTCATAAAATTAATTAATATTATAAGATATATGTACAAAAATTCCTAACTGAATCGGTTATAAATAGAATATGTAAGTCACAATAGCGTGATATTAGTTTTTGATAAGTAAATTTATACGTGGATTGTTCGCTAAACTACACGGATGTAGTTTCAAGTTCATTTAAAATTCCGAGAACGTACAATATCATTTTAATCTAATTATTCTCTTGCCCATGATTTCATGCCACAAATTTTTATGTGTTGGGATTGTCGGTGAATTAAAAAATTAGTGATCTGACTCCAAAGCATACTTTAGTTGACAAAAATAACAAATCTCAGACAATATAAATTTTCATTGATTAGCACTGTTGAGGTAAATTAAAATAAATTTAAATAAAATGTAGGTTGAATGAAAAAGACAAATAAAAGCGTGATCATGCACAGAATTGATAGTAAAGTATGATGGAAACAGTATTAGGAAATAGCCAAAGCAGTTGCGAAAGGAAAAAATCCGGAAATCCGAAATTGTAAATTTATCAAAATTGAATCGGAAAAACGGGACAGGTATAGATTAGCTAATGGTCAACAAGATGGTGATTAGGGATTTATCAGAAAATGGTTAGAAAGGGTTGAAAAGCATTCGAATGTGTTAAAACAGAAAATCGTCAATTAATTAATTAATTGGCTAATAGAAAACCCGAGCTAATAGGAAACCCGAGCTCGATTAACATGGAAAGTAAACAAAATGAGAATGACAGCATGATTAATGGAGGCAAACAAAGTTTGGCTAATGACGGATTTACAAAAAAAGGCAATTAATCACGATATGGTTCAAACAACTTTCGAGGAACCGGTTGTCAAACGATTGTCAGATAGAGGCAATCCGGTTGAAAACCAATTAATCAAAGCTATTATTTTAGTATAAAAGAAAAATCGAAATTCAAAATAATCGGCATTTTGCCTCAACTAGGGTTAGAGGAAAACTAGTTTAGGAACAGGAGAAAGACGAATTAGGAAGTTTGAGGAAAAGAAAATATAGAATCAGGAGAAACGTCAAAAGTGGAAAGGAATCAAATCGAATAGAAAAGGAGAACATTGGTCAAGAGAAGCTAGGGAATAAAAAGGTGAATATTACCTTTTGTCAAAGCATCAACACCAAGCGGAGAATCGGTCAAACTTGTAAAACTTTGGGTATTGATTATTTATTGTCTAGAGGAATATATCTTTGTGATTCAAATATACGTTGGGTAGTTTATTGTTTTTATTAAAAGGACACGTGGAGTCAGAGGTTACCGACTTGAATTAGTAAAACCCAATAGCACAATCGATTACCAATTTACAACTACACAAAATGGTTCGATATTAGAACGGTGATTTTGATTACTTATTGCAATCCTTAATAAGAAATAGCACGTCTGTAATACAGCTTAGAATTTACAACCACTTAATTTCTATTTCTGGGTTTCGGAATCGGTAGAATTGATTTAATTTCTTTCTTTTCCTCAACTAGTGAGAAATAACTTTAATAATTTGTTTAAATTGTTTTTTCTCAATAACTTTGTAATTCAATAATTAATTTATTTTCAATTTTTTTTGAAATTAAAATATTTAAAATTTTTTTATAGAAATATTTTGTAAAAATACTCACATTTAAATAAAACATTTTATAAATAAATAAATTTTCCAAAATAATAAACACTGCAACAATGATTATTTATGTAATGCCGAATTACGTATTTATAACAAATTATAAAATCGTATTTTTTAATTTATCTTCATTTAGTTCTTTAAATTAATGTTTCCTTTAGTCGTAAATTAAATGTAGATAAATGAAATGGTAAATAAAAAATACAGATCAAAGGTAGTTTCAGAAAAATTAGATAATTTCACGTTTATTTTATTCATTTCTTGTATTTTCTCTTCGTTTTCAGATTATTGAACAATATTTTGTCTTAAATTCATATAAATATAAAACGAATAATTATTGATAATCCTAAAAAGAAATGAAAATAAATGAAATAGAAACAAGATCAGTAACAAAGAAGATAAGTAATTTAATTTTCATTCAAATTTTCTATTCATTTCCAATAAAAGTACTTTGAATTTTTGCTAATTTAACTTACAAATAATTCCATAAAGAAAAAATAAATTAATATTTATTTAACACAATTCTAAGTAATTTCTAACAAGTACACTCAAAATAGATATTCCATCAAAGATCAAAAATATTCACTTTCTTATCAAGTATAAAATATGAAATATCAAACAATGAAAATCGTTTCTATCATTTATAAATTTAAAAATAATATTAATAGTAGAAATAACAATAATAATAATAATAATAATAATAATAATAATAATAATAATAATAATAATAATAATAATAATAATAATAATAATAATAATAATAATAATAATAATAATAATAATAATAATAATAATAATAATAATAATAATAATAATAATAATAATAAACAATGATTAAAGTTTGAACTATCACAGTCGTAAATTAATGGTTGATCAGTCGATTTTTATGTCATATCTTCATTTTGATTTGATAAAATAACTGATTGACAATTGGCTGAATCATCCGATAAGCAGGGCTGCTTCAATATATATAAGTTCTTGAATTTTTGACTGACAGGTGAAAATGGGTCTCTGTCAGATCTGGCTGATCTACATTTCTGCAATTAATGTTCAAGAATTAGTTTCATGTTAATGCAATCTTAATAATAAATTGTTCAGAAATCTTTTATTAAATAGATTTGTGAAACTTTTTATTATTATTATTAATTATTATTATTATTATTATTATTATTATTATTATTATTATTATTATTATTATTATTATTATTATTATTATTATTATTATTATTATTATTATTATTATTATTATTATTATTATTATTATTATTATTATTATTATTATTATTATTTTAAGACTTACATGTTCTTGGATCACTTCTTGTTTGCTTTCGTCAACAGAGTTCATATTTAAACTGGCACCATTTAAATTGTACGAAGAAATAAATGAGTTGGTGAGCATTGAGAATTTAAGTTTTTTTCGTGATAATTTTGTTGAACAGAGAGCGCGCATTATTAGTTTTTTATATGCGTTCCTGAAATCCGTATTGAACAAAGGGTATATTATAGGATTGAGACAACTGTTAAAATATCCCAACCAAGTTGCGATGTTAAAATACATATCTAAAATAAAGATAATAATAAAAAGTATAAATACTGGAGTAGAAACAATAATAGTACATTAGTTTTCTAAAAATCATTTAAAATAATTCTTTCTAAATCAAGTGAGCAAATTATTTTGTCATCCAAATTCTCTTTTGAATTAATTAAAAATGACTAAACAATGATTTTGAACTATTTTTGCCTATCCTAGTTCAGAAAACTATAACCACATATCGTATATGTTCTTTATTTTTTTGTCCATTTACTTTCAGTCTGTTTTGTTATAAATTGAAATGAAAATTTCCTTAAATTTTCAATTTAAGTAAAAATATTCTTTATTAAATTTAATGCATATAATGTAAATTTAAATATGTAGAAAAAAATATAAATAGCAAAGAATAACTGTTAGAATAAAATAAATTAATGAAAATAAAAATTTAAAATATTATTCTTTATTTTTATTTAGTATTTTATTATAATTTTTTGTTATTTTTAGCAATACTAATTAAAATTATAAAAAGCTTTACAAAAAACCTTCCTCAAACCTTTCCTAAATAGAAAACATCACATTGATCTGTAGTTTAAAATGATTTAAAATAAATAATTTTTTGTCAGAAATGAAAAATGAAAAAAAAATCAAAAACATTTATTATTCATTATTAATCAGAATTAAAGGTTTTTATCAAAAATATAGTATAGAAAATAAAATAAAAATATTAATTTTGTAAAATCTTTCAACGAACACCATATGAACGTAAATATTTTAAAATAATATGGGCTTCTTTCATAATTATTCTAATATATGTTTTCCCCTATCTGTGATTTTTCAAAAATAAATTAATGCTTACCGTGGATTTAATTTTGATGAAATAACATGGAGATTTATGGGATAATTGTAAAAAATGTGGAAAACTATTGTGTAATTTTATTTTTATTTCTTGAAACTCACGTCAGATCAGGTTGATATTGTCAAGCTAATTTTGTGAAAATCAAGTTAAAACGTAATATTACGTTTTACACAAGGGATAGGTTTAACAACATTACTAAACTGATTTAATCAATTAAAAAAATTGTATAATACACCAATCCCTCGATTTACGCGGTAGATACTTTCCAAGAAACTAACGCGCAAATCGAGACTTCAAATTCATACAAAAAGGATAGATAGGTTTCAAAAAATAAAAATCTGCGTAAATCGAGACTTCGAGTTCATATAAAGTAGTAAGGAAACGAGGCATAAAAGATACAATTTTATTTAGAAATAGATTTGAAAAATGCATGAAAAATTTCGGAATTGGGTTTATAAACAAGCAAAATCTTGAGCGAAACACTTGCACTCCACAACACAATATTTGATGTACTGTACGCATAATGGAGTGGGTTACAGACGTCTAGTCGTTGAAATGTGAGTTATCTTATGCAATATATGCATTTGAGAGACACTTGCCACCAAATATGTTTGATTTCATTAAAGAAATATTATTTTTTATGACCGTGTAAAATGGGTACCGCGTAATTCGAGTGATTGGTGTATTAGAATACTTGCGTTAATTGTATATAAATTTTTACTTCAAAAATAGAAATAATTTGTAGGACACAAAATCTTCCAAACATTTATTTTTATAATTGATATTTTTTTTATTTTCAGATTTTTTAATGATAGTTTTTGCTTAGACAATAGACCTACATTTCCAGTTTACCTTTTACAATGTAAATAAGATAATTTTTCAGAATTTATTATTTAAAATTTAATTCACTACCTAATTGTCATCAGTTTTGATGATTTGAAGACGTGACGATAATTGAAACCTTGCATGGATGTTTTTTGTTAAATGTAAAATTAGATAAATTTACATCACAATTATGCAAATATATTCATGATTTATTTTTATATTTGAGTAATTTATAAAATCAATTAAAGTATAACTATTATTTATAACATTTTATTATAATAATATATTATTTAAGAGTAATATGTTCCTTCTACAACAAACAACATAATTTTCTGCAATAAACAAAAATGTATTAAATTAATTAATTAATTAACATCAAATTGAATTTTATAGAACAAAAATTAATTAAAAAAGCAGTGAACATGTTCTCTTTAAAAGCGACCTGTTGGCAATCCTACCTGTGTGAAGATGTAGTTTAATTAATTAATATTTTTAACAATTTAATAAATAACAAATTAATTGTGTGAATGAAAGTTGTTGTTTGATGAACGTTCATAAATATCAAAATCAGAGAAGATGAAATTTTCCAAATATTCCAACTGTAAAAAAGGAAATTGGACATTACTTTTTATTTTTGAATATTTTTGTTTTTCTCTTCAGTCCATTTGCAAATCACACCGGTTGCATTGCATCCTTTTGGTTTTAATACGTTTTAATTTTCTATTTCACTTTCTTATTACCTTATTATCTTATTACCTTATGCTTAGTTATAAAGTGATGATTTCTTGGTAGCAGCATTTATTATTTAAAACAATAAAGTGATAATTTAAGCCTTTTGCTGCGAATAATGTATTTAGTGAAAAAATTTCGACTATAAGATAGTCCTTGACAATCTCCTCTTATAGTCGAAAACTCTACATGTTCTTTTAAGTTGGAAGTGCCGCCAGATAATATATTCAAATTAGAATGGCACAGATCACAGAATCCAAAATGTTCACCTTTCTTGCATCGCTTTATCCATGGAAAATTTTCAGAGAAATCATTGCGATACGAACTGTTTGTCAAATTTGTAATTAAGACAAAAGATGCTATATGAGCTTTACTGTGTAAAATTCTAATTACTTCATACTTGTGTTGTATAGGCCATACCACAGTACCATATGTATAACTCGTACACCGAGTAGGGAATTAGTGGTTGAACGGTAAAGTAAGGACATATTCCATGTAAAGGCTGGTCTCACTAAGTAATGTCTAATGAAAATCCGTTTGGTTAAATAAATTGTGTGTATAATATAAGTCAAAATAAATAAATATTGTTTTATAAGCAAAATTGCAAAAAATATTTAGATATATATATAATCAGTAATATATCGATGTTTGTTGATATTCACGAATTTTCGGCACTGCCTTTTTCACTTGAAACAAACATCGATATATTACTGATTTATAGTTTTCAGACTCTCTTTTTAATAAATTCAATGGAAAAAATAATCAGTGGTGAAATTGGAAAGAATATGTTATATACTATACATAATATATAGTATATAATATATAGTATCAAAGATCAAAAAAGTAAATTCTAAACGCGATTTTGCTTTAAGAAAACAATTTGTCTTCAGAAAGTCATTATAATCAAATTTAAAGCCGAAATCCTATAAATTATGCATATCAAAGAGATATATGTCCAAATAGAAATAGACTAATAAGCTGAGAACAACATTCCAAAGAAACAATCCTAATGTCCAGAGGTTCAAGAATTCCAACACCTAAAGTTCGAAAGATGAAACATTACAATTTATAGGATAATAAGACAGTTTTATAAAGAACTATGTTTTCAAAAGATAGGTTTTATCTAACAAGTTCAATTGGAAACTAATGATTTCACCCTTTCATACTCGCTCCCCCAATATTATTTGATCATATTCTGATGTTACCAAGAGGGGTAATATCAGTTATATTTAGCCATAAAAGGAAAGATGTTAATATTAATACAATTATCATACGATTTCATTAGTGAGTATTCATCCTAAAAATATATCGTGCACAATCATCCGGTTCAATTATTCATAAAAATTCAGCTGAGAAAAGTCCCCATCTCATGAGACTGAATTTTATTTTCATTATATTTTATATAATTTCTAAAATTACAAATATATTGTTATCTATTCAGTTTATTAATAAAATAATTATATTTAATCACCGTTTGTTTAAATACGTGAAACTTCAAAACTTGATTAAATATTATGGTTCTAGGACAAAAGGGTGAATTCCAACCTCAAGAACAATCGCACTTGCACGTGTATGAAGTCATGCTTTACAAGTTCTTTCTTAACAACGCCAGAGTTCTTTTCCGTCAATGCCATCGGGATTTTTGTTAAATAAATAACCTTGAAATACAAGATTACGAGTCCCTTTTTACAAATGTAACAAATTCCAGCATGGCTAAATATCAAATAAATGATAGTAATAATAAATAGTAACTAACAAAGATAGTAACTAAGAAATTACCGCAGTTTGTCATTTTCAAATACAACTTAAAATCTTTCGGATACTTTGAATAACTTAAATTTGTTTGTTATAACTAATTTTCTTAAAGCCCTTTTATAGGTGCTGTAAAAGGATTGAAGCCTGCAACAAACTGTCAGATCAAGTTATTTCTTATTAAATTTATGGTCATCACTTATGCTGCATAATCATGATATATGTTGACAGCTGATATAGCAAGGCTTGCCTGTGAAGGTAAATATGGTGTTCAACCAAGAACAAATTGAATGATTCACTTAAACTTAAAAAGAAAAGAATTGATCAATATAAATTCATCAATAGTGTTCCATCAAGATAATGTGAGACCTCATACAAGTTTGGTAACTCGCCAAAAGCTTTTACAGCTAGGATGGGATATACTGTCTTATACACTTCAGATCTGGTACCTTCTGATTATTATTTTTTGGAGTCTCTACAAAAATGTCGACAGTAAAACTTTTAAATCAAATCAGGAGGTCGAAAATCACGTGGATCACATGGAATCTTGCTACTACCAGAAAGATGGCAAAAGGTATTCGACCTGAATGGACAATATGTAATTCAATAAAACAATTATCCACTATAGAAAAATCATCTTTCATTTTCATAAGAAAAGCGAAATTACTTTCTGAACAACCTGATATATTCAAGAAACACTTTTCAAATATATTTTAAGTTTAATTATTTAATTTTAATATTTAAATTTAAATTTAATATTTCAAATAAAATCTTCTTGAATTATGTTAGACTCGTCACTATTTAGAAATACCATGGAAGGAAATTCAACTAAAAAATCCAAAACCTTGATTTAATAATAAGCGTATAAGCTCTTCCACCTTTTATTGTTAGAACTTATTTTTGCTAATTTCATATTCAATTTTGCTGGCAAAGAATTTTCCATTATAAGTTTTAATGTTAATTTTCAAAAGTCTTTTCATAAAAATGGTGTCATTAGTCGGAGTAGACCAATTTGAGAAGGACTAATTTACTCTCACGGTGTATTTTCCCAAGGAAAATCTTTAGACGCTCCCTACGTATAGTAGTAGAAAATGAAAACGGAGCAATTATTTCAACAAACCACCTTGACAGGCCCGGCGTGAGGCGGGTACGATGCGTGATTTTCACGCAGGCGCCACGGCGGAAAAATACAAAAGGCGGCAAAATTGTACAGAAATTTGTTATTTTCATAACAATTTCCATTCTATTGTTTAATAACTAGTCCAATTTGAACAATATTGTTCCATCTGTGAAAAATATTTTTGTTTTGAAAAATAGGTTATCGTTTTTTTTACTCTTATTATGGAATGCGAAGGCGGTAATATGCAATTTTCACACATCATCTGAAACTCTAGCGCCGGTGCTGCATCTTGATAACAAACATATATGTTATGATTATTTTCATCAAATAAAAAATTAAAAAAAAACTACAGGTAATATATGCAAAGCTTCAAATTATATTAATATCAGTTTTTCCTCTTCTTCAAGGCAAAGATTGGGGTATGTTGCATGATAGTTAGCGAAAAAATTAATTATATTAATATATTAATTATAGTATAAAGTGATGATTTCTTGGTAGCAGCATTTATTATTTAAAACAATAAAATGATAATTTAAGCCTTTTGATGCGAATAATGTATTTAATGAAAATATTTTCTACTATAAGGAGATTGACAAGAACTATCTTATAGTCAAAACTTTTTTCTATTCGCAGCAATAGGCTTAAATTATCACTTTATTGTTTTATATATTAATTATATTAATATAAGTTTTTAATTTCATTTTAAAGCATTTTCAAATGGTTCTCACTAAATATACAAGGAAACCCCTTATATGTTGAATAAAATTGACAATTCGTGAATATATCAAAAATATAAATATTTTTCGTCTAACTACATTTTTATATATTTTCTATTTAATTTTGCGTAATCTGGTAAAACAAAAGTTAAATATAAATATATAAAAAAGGATAATATTTCTAAAATAATAACTAATTTAATATAGTGGCAAAAATTAATTTTTTCGCTACCTATCATGCAACATTCCACCAGATGTCTCACGGAAAAATTAAAATTATGAAATAAACAGCATAGAATGAAAATTCGTGTTATTTCCAATTTAATTTTAAAATTTCAACAGTTGCGTTGTTTTTTTTGGTATGAGAATAAAAATCCTAAATCAAATTAATATTTATTTTCGAAAAAGTTATATTCAATTTTATTTTTTGTTTAACTAAACCTGTTAAAAAAAGTTTTGTAAACTATCGGAAAATAGCAAAATATTAATCTGAATATTGGTTGGCATTTGAAGATAAATATAAATTTTGATTAAATAAATAAATATGTTGAAAAGTGAATTAGTTGATTTATTTATTCTAATTTTCATAAAGATGAAAAAAATTGTAAAGAATCCCTTATGAATTATTAAAATTTATTTTTTATTACAAAATTGACTATGAATCAGTAAAGATATCGATGTTATTTTGATATTCAAAAACATCGATATCTTTAATGATTCATAGTCAATTTTTTCAATGTCAATTGAAAATCAAAAGAAATTCTTATAATATTTTATTATTAAACTTTATTATTTTGCTTATTTTTTAAATCATGAATTAAGTTTCTCTTAATTTATATTATTTAATTCAACTAATGGAAAGTTCATGGAAATTATTCCGTGAAAATTAATTGCTAATTGTGTAACGCATACATTTCCATGGGACAATTTGATTGACATATGTTGGGAAAAAACAAATTCAGCAAAAAAAGACTCGATATGATTGTTTTAGGATTTCATCAAGTTATTTATTAAATAAATTATTTTAATAAAATTTAACATACTTTAATAAAGTTTCATATGTAATTATAATTTTGACAAATATAAAAATAAATATGAGTTAAATGGTGAGAATTTACCATAAAATGAGTTGCAGTAATGGGAAGTTGTACAGTTAACATTCATTAACATTTGATTTTGTGATGATTTTTTAAAAAAAATTAATTATTTGGTTTTAAAGTTTTATATTTTAATTCATTTATTTTGAACAGGAATTTCCTAAACTTCGGTTACCGGAACCAACTTTAAAAAGTAGGAACTTTCCGCAACCTGCTTGACTAGTAAAGACGGAGGGGTCAATAAAAATATTGACTTATTTTCTATTTTGTATTTAATATATTTAATTTAGAATTGCAAAACTATCATAACAAACTCAATGTTAAAAAGTAAATATATAAGTTTTTATGCGAATATTCTCATTGCTCATATTTTGTTGTAAATAATTTCAAATATTTTAGCAACCCACATAAACCTATTATGTAATCAACATTCTGAGAATCTCTGATCTAGAATATATTATATTAATTACAATAATAGATTACAAATTAAAAGATTTAAATTTTAAAAACATAAAATTTAATTTTTTATGAAATACAATAGAAAAAAAATAATTAAATAATAATATTTCAAGTCACTTAATGTTTATATTGTTTATAAACGGTAACGAAATTTTGTACAAATTGGCACTTAATGAAAATATTTTTTCGGAATATGTGGATTTCTTTTAATGGTGGAAAGTGTCTGGTACAACATATTTAGGTATTTAGTTGAGTCGGAAATCAGAAACATTTATTAATAAGTTTATTTAATTTAAGCAATTAATTAAATTAATCAATTTTTTTAATCTAATTTGTTTAATTACATTTAATTAAATTGAAAGCTTTTGATTCTTCAAAAAATCTAAAAATTATCCATGACATTTAGTATTTATTGAAGTCAAATAATACTTGATAAAGATTGTCAAGAATTCGTGGTTATCATTAATAGTTTTATTGTTCATATAATAAAGTCAATTAAATTAATAAATATTGTAAATATTTTTAAATTTCTAACGTATTTTGAACGACTTTAACAAATGTAAAATTTCAATAAAAATTCACAAATAAAGCTAATTAAAACAAAATTATTCTATTATTTTTATTCCCGATACAATTATATTGGTTTAACTGAAAATTAATGGATTAATACCATTCTTAAATTCTTGTAGAAACAAAAGCTTTTGAAGTCTTAATCACGCACTTATGAAATATTTTCATTCACAACCCATATTGAATTAGAATTTTGTTTTAATTGATATGTTTTAAATTTTAAAAGGCCTTATAATAATATTTATTTCTAAACTTTATCAATATACTAACCAATTTTAAACAATTTTAATAATTTTAATTAATAATTTTAATTCAATATGACATTTAACAATTTAATAAAAAACATTATATTATTTAATATTTTCTAATGTTGTTAAAACAAAGTTTATATCATAATATCAAATATACATGTAAAAGAAATAATAATATTATTAAATTTCTGTAATAAATTAAAATAGTCTCAGAAGAATTCTAAATTTGGCATAAATATAAAATTTTGAAAAAAAGAAGATAAAAAATTTTAGATCTCTTTGAATATTTAGATAAAAGAAATTATGATCAAGTGAAACATTTTTAAAAATAATTACACTTTAAACAATAATACAAAGATTGTTAGATATTTATTATGTTTTTACGACAAAAGATTACTTATTTATTAATTTTTGGTGCGTCTTAAACTTGACTAGCTGGGTTATCACAATTAATATAAGGTTAAAAACTTATTATTATTACCCAACGATCACTGAAGTCTATCATTTTATACACGTGTATCTTTTATGATAAATAATGTTAATAAGAGGTAGATAACATAGTTCATATACAAAATATACGGTCGACTCACCTCTATCTTTTGAGTTATTGAAAATAAGTGAAGGTGTTTTAAAGTAATTTTTTACAAAACGTCATCGATAACATCGAATGATATTAACAAGTTTAATATTTTGTTTTAATTTACAAAACTATAATGAAATAACTATGCAAAATGGTGTTAAACGATTATAATTAATTGAAGTGTATTAAAGTTTTGAATAGAGTTAGTAATTGGTACAATAACACAAAGATTTATTACAACTACACATTAACATACACTAATCGCTCCATTGAAAACTTAAAATAATAATTAAAATAAAAAAAAAAATAATAATAATAATAATAATAATAATGATAATAATAATAATAATAATAATAATAATAATAATAATAATAATAATAATAATAATAATAATAATAATAATAATAATAATAATAATGATAATAATAATAATAATAATAATAATAATAATAATAATAATAATAATAATAATAATAATAATAATAATAATAATAATAATAATAATAATAATAATAATAATAATAATAATAATAATAATAAAAATAATAATAATAATGATAATAATAATAATAATAATAATAATAATAATAATAATAATAATAATAATAATAATAATTTTTAAAATTCAAGAGTTAATATATTTTAAAATCGATAGCATCTTTTAGGATTTACTGTTATTTTATTTCAACTAAATTATACAAAAATGAGTTTACTTGGTACATTTAAAAAAAAATTATTTTTCTCTGAAATAAATGGGAAAAATTACCATAAAATAAAGTGTTTTTATTTCGACATTACCTCAGCCATAAACATTTTGCAAATGATTTAAATGCATTTTTATCTATCTTTTTGTAATACATAAATCAAACAATTTCCTTTAATACAATTTTGCAACGTTTATTTAACAAATGACTATGTTCAGTGAAACAAGAAATATGACATTATATAACATTTAAAAGAATTTTACTTCATAAATTATTTATTTTAGATTTCACTTCAATGTTCTCAAAGCAAAAAAATCATTATTTTTGATAAAAATCAAATTATTTTTGAACTTGAGTTAAACAAATTATTTTTATTTAAATTTGTAAGTATTCAGTAGAAATCACGTTTTTGCTTTGGGAAAATTTTGGAACTATATTTTTATATAGATTTGACTGGAATTTTGAAAGGTGTTTTGTCTGAAGGAGGATTTAGTAGAAATTTTGAGGTGTTTGTTTAAATTAAGTTCTAAAAAACTAATTCAAAAATGCCTAATTTAAATGTTGATTTAACCAAACTTTCAATAAAGGTCTTGTGCATTTGCTAACATAATTATATAATTATTAAATCTGTCGTGAAAAAACAAAGATTCTACTGAAACTTTATTTAAAAACACATATAAATATTTCCACCAAATTCAAATACTAAATAAATATATTGATAAAGAATAATGAAGTTTACGTCTTTGATGCCCATCATTTGGTGACCCTAACTAATATTCCAGTCAAACAATTTATAGCTCATAGGGTTAGAATTAAAACTAAATTTGCACTATGATATATCTTTCTATCAAAATGTTCATAATATTTTTTGTGCAACATATTTTTGTTTAGTCAAACCCAATCTATCGCAAAATGATCTTTCTTTTATTATTACACATCGAATGGGAATATTCTGCAAGATGAATTCTTTTCATTATATATCAGTGCTTTTTTTGCATCAATTGTTATCAAGCAATACAGATGGTAACAATAAAATTATTATTTTATAGGAATAAGACACAAAACTATAAAAATGCAATGGAAATTGACGCATATTTTATAAAATATATAAATCAAAAACTGCAATATTTGTTACTAATTTCATGTTGATATAATTGCTATAATTGACCTATGATGATATTTTAACACCTTTCACGAAAATTGCATATGGCAAACTTTTTATTACTTTAGAAACTTTAAAAATGTCTGAGAAACTCTGTTTTCAATGATAATTCAGACTCTTTCATCTTTATGTGTAAAGCAAATGATATGTTAACGAATTTGGAAAAAATAATAAATAAAATTGCACAAGCTTTTGAACTTTAAAGAGTCTCTTCACCCTAGAAAATTAATTCATGATTTATTACAAATTTATAGAAATAGTAAAAAGCCAAACAATAATTCTTTAATTGTTTTTTTAATTATTAATTATTTTTAATTATTAGTTAATTGTAATTTATATGATTAACTTGTTGTTTAATAAATAATAATAATAAATTAATAATTAATAATAACTGACAATAAATATTAAATGTTGGGTTTTTCAACACTTTTCGGGTTGTATAATCCTAACCCCCTTTTTACTGTAAGCCCCTGAACCTTTATTTTGACTGTTTCATATTTTATTAAAATATTTATTAAGATTTTATAATTGAACTAAATTTTAAATATATTAATTCCTTTTAATAAATTGAGTTTTTTTATTATTTTTTAAATTAAAATCTGTAATTTGATAATTAATTTTTAAGTTTATAATTGACGTAAAAATGAAATCGATTTTTTAAAAATTTCTTTATTAATTTTGGATTTCCAACTTTCATTTATAAATTTTAATATTTATTATATCTTTGAATATTCGACATAAATTGTGGTTGATATTGCAAGCAAAATTAAAAACTAAAATGTTTAATATAGCTTGCTTGAATTTAGTACTATTACACAAAATTTATCAAAAATTTAGTTATATACAGTGAGAAAATAATTAAAAATAATTAAAATAATTTAAATAATTTAAATAATTTGAAATAATTTAAAAATAGCTGAACGGTTAAAATTATATTTATCTGTGTTCTAATTCAAATCTAAGAACTATCAACTTAGCAAAGATTACTCGACGTGTTATGCACACAATATCGACATTTGGTACAGATAGTAGGTGGTTAATAAATGTCGATAAATGATGATAATTAAATGTCATGGATTAGTTTAACATTAAATAATCCAATTCTTACTGATTTATCAGTATTATGATATGAATGTCATGGAGGGCAAACATTTAAAATAAGAAAATAAATGAAATGTTTGAAGAAGTCGTTTGATTCATCAAAGCTAAATGATCACAATATTTCTCTCGTTAATAAAAATTACTCGAAGGTTATAAAAAGAATGAACAAGTTTTTAACCTGAAAGACTTTGTTAGATAATCACTTGCATAACATTATTTCTACGGTAAAAGATTCAATATTACTGAAAGGATATTATTTAAAAATAATCTACGTCAGTTGAGAAGGAACACATGAATTTGTACTTTATTGTCATCAAAATATATTTATCATTTCGACATGCTTAAGAAACATGGAAAAATGTTTTCCAAAAGTCTAGTTCAGTGGTTTTCAATGTGTGCACTGCGGAACTCAAGTACTTCTTGGGAAGGTTACAAGGGTTCAGCGAAAACTTTCTGATATTTTTAATGCTAGCCATTGCCGATTGGCAACACACAATTAATGAAATACTGGATTCCGTGTAAATTTTTATGATTTTGAGGGCGCCACAGCTGCAAATGTTTGGGAACCACTTATCTAGTTAAAGTTATATAAAATTTGAAAAATACTACCACTGACTCCAATGCATGAATTAATTAAAAAAAAATAATTCATTGCGTGATAGATTAACAAATAATATTAAAATGAATTTGAAGATTGTAATTACACTTTTTTCTGTGAATCTAAATGTCATTTTTCCGATGAAATTCATTCACCTGAAACTAAAAACCAATGATAAAAATAATCACAATTTTATGTTATAAAATTATCGTTTTTGGGTATTTGTAATTTTGCAACAGAATTTTACATAATTTTTATTATTATTTATTTATTTGCATGATTAATTGATGTTTATAATATATATTTATTATATATTACAAATATTTGATGCACAATTTTTATTTATTATTAGTATTTATTATTTTAGAAAAATTTTGAATTTTATGTGAATTTGTGCAGTTAATTATTTTATTTATGTTAATTTTTTAAAATTTTATTCATTTCAAAGCAATTTTGTTTCTTTTTGTGACAATATTTAATTCAATACCCTAAGTGAAAATAAAGAATGTTGAGATATCTGATTTTTGTAAAACAATTATAATACAATTAGTTTGCAAGATATCAAACATATTTATAGAATTACTAGCTGGGGTACCCGGTGTTACATGATTTAAAAAATAGTAAACGAATTCAAAATAAAGAAATTTATTTCAATTCATTCATTTAAAAAAATAATTTCAAAAATAATTAAAAAAAAGTACATGTAACACTAAAAATTTTAAATTTGGTTAAACAATTTTTCTAATTAAAAATGTAAAACTTAAAACGGCATCCAGCCGGTAAAAATAAAAAAAAATAGCCTTTGACCTTTTACAAGGTCAAATGAGGGTCATATACCAAATTTCATCACCCTAGGTCCAACGGTGGGGAATTCTATGGGTAACAAACAAACAAACTTTCATCTTTATATATTAAAAGATTAAGGGAGCTGAAAATGTGATGTTTGTTGTAAAAATCAAGTTTTCGGATCTGATTGCAAGATCAATGGATTCAATTCCGTGCGGCATATCGAGTTTCTTATATTTTTCTTAGATAAAAAGGTTTGAAATTATTCTGCCATTAGAATTTATGTTTTTATTAGAAAGCTGTCACTGCCTTAAAATAGGTTAGGGTATTTATTTTTTACATATAAAAAGTGAGAGATTTTTTGCTTTCATTTGTTAAATATGAAAATAATCAAAAATTAAATTCTAGAAATATTTTAACTCCAGTTTCTAATTAGATTTTGTAAAATGAAAATATTTAGAAATTACAAATGTTGAGCTAAGACATTCAGTTTGATTGAGATATTTTTCGAATTGACAATAGATAAAACTGCATGCTGCTAGAATAAATTTTAATTGCGATATTTCGGAGAATTCATACAACAAATAATTGAACCGAAAATAAGTGTATTCAAATGTAAAATTCTCGATTTCAACTAGCCTTTAATCTATGAAAAAGTCCAAGTTGAAATCTGTCAAAAAGACAAAATAGACATTATTTAAAACAAATTGATGAAACTTAATATTATATTATATTTTATTGAAAATACTATACAAAAATATTAAAGCGATAATTTAAGCCTTTTGCTGCGAATAATGTATTTAATGAAAAGATTTTCGACTATAAGATAGTCCTTGTCAATCTCCTGGAATTTAGCAATCTTCTTCCCGAAAATACATTTCTATCGTTCTTTTATTTCCTTTTTCTTAATTCTCATTGGTTAATTAATATAATATATACTTTCTTTTTATGAATTTTTTTTATTAAAAATTTTTTTAAATTTTATTGAAAATTAAAATTAAAAATAAAATATAATAAATACCATTTAAAATTCCAAAATGACACAAACTTTTGAAAGCCCACATAAAACTGCGTTGGTATATAAAAGGAGAGAGAATTAGGAGAACAAAATGGTTTATAAAAAACAAAATTCTATCTCATGTTTCCATAGATATTTTGCACACTGAATGATTTTCAGATATTGTTTCAATTATGTTTAAATTTATATCACTATTTGTTTAAATATTCTAATAAATTTTTTATTATCTTAAAAAGATTAATTAGTTTTAATATTTCAAACTTTTAAATTGTAAGTCGAGACATTTGATGTCGAAAACCGAATTAAAAAATTTATAAACGGAAATGGAAAATAAATAATATTCTAAAACTCAATTAAACTACTGTCAAAATAAAAAATAGATAATTTAAATTAACTTTTGCTCCATCAACACATCAAAGAAATTTAAAATTAAAATTTAAAATAGAGTTTAACCCTCTCAAATAGCAATATTAACGGAAAATCACATTTTCATTTGGATTTTTATTATAAAAAATAATAAAACTTAATAGACTTCCGGTCAGATTGTAAGAATTCGGTATTATAAATTATAGTAAACTGAAATATCTAATGAACACATGAAGAAAATGCAGCTTGGCTTGAATGGTTCAAGAATGGTTCCATCATAAAATGTATCTCATTTATTTTATTTTTCACAGTTTTTCATGATGCAAGGTCATAGAGCAGAAAAGATAAAATTCTAAGAAAGCGCCTTTTAAAATACCTATAATAAAGTACAATACTTTTCTAATCTAATAAATTTGTTAGAAATGTGTAATATTTTTTAACAAGTATTCGAATAAGCAAAAAACAGCCCAATCTCACGTGAAGCTTTGAAAAAAGGAATATCAAACGAGAGGTCTACAATAAGTATACAGACATTATTTATTGGAATTAATTGTTTGATTGTTTGTTAAGATCTCATAAGATACAGAAATTCCTCTTTAAAAAGTATTTTAATCATTCCTTCTTAATAGCGAAATTGAAACCGAAACACACTTTATAAGGTTTTATTTAATTAACTAATGAAGGTCCATACATTTTAACACAAAAACATGACCAAAATTAAAGAAATGATCATTTTGAGTTAATATAACTGTAATGTATAGTTATATTCTTTTTTTATTTTTAAACAAAATTACTTGCCGCCTTGACATTTCGTTTGGCGTATGTCGCGTTCGAAAATTAAATAAAGAAATTATATAGCGATAATTTACTGTGATAAATTATCGCTATACAAATATTGACAAAAAAAATCAATAAAGTCATTAAAAAAGGAAACGAATTGTCGTTAATAAAGAAACAATTAGTCATTAATAAAGAAAATTATCTAAAGAACATTATCTAAAATTCTCTAACTGGGCGATTAAAGGTTTTTTTAATATTATTATATAAATAAAAGTTTGTAATTTATAATTGTTACAGTTTATTTTACCTATATTGTTATAACCTTACATACATTCACCCCAGCTGTCCCAAGACAGTGAACTTACCGGTGACTCGGCTGGGTACTACAATATTTCTTATTGCACTCACACTAACAAACATAAATACAAACATAATAAATTTAATATAACACATATAATATAATACAAATATAATACACACGGACATACTATAGAAACAATAGCCCTTAATAATAACTATGAACCATCATAACCGAAATGTTTAAGAAAAATCCATCCTAAATTTGACAAATTCCATGACAACATTCCATCCATGATGTATATCTTCCTTTTACTATGCGCTGAGTTTTTCCTTTCTTAAAACCGTGAGACAGCAAAAATACATTTTATTACTTTTTATTTTGAAATTTCTCTTGTGAAAGATTAAACTGAATTTATAAACAAAACTGTAAATAATCTTACCGTATAAAATTACAAACCCCTGTTGGACACAATTAAAAGGGATATAACCGATAAGCACGTCATATCTGACAAGAACTGGAGGAGAATATTTATATTTCAGAATAAAATCACATACAATTTATAAAAAAAAATAATTATTACATATTATATGAAAATAAAAAATTTCTACATAAAGTTCTGATATATATTATTTATTTATAATGAGTTTAGATTATTTCTGTTACTTATTTTAACATATAAAACGGTTCGATATCTTCAATAAAAACTTAGCGCCGGTCCGGTGGACGCTGGGCTTTACGTACTAATGCCTTAATTAATAATGGAACATATCTGAAACTTGACTATATGATCCGTTTTTTAACATTGAAAAATTTGCTGCCTAAAATTTTAAAATTTATGATAAATTCAGTCAAGATGATTGTTGATATTTATGATATTATAATAAGTAAAGAATAAAAATGTTTCACAATCCTTTTACCAAATTTAGAGTATTATTATTATTATTATTATTATTATTATTATTATTATTATTATTATTATTATTATTATTATTATTATTATTATTATTATTATTATTATTATTATTATTATTATTATTATTATTATTATTGTTATTATTATTAATATTATTATTATTATTATTATTATTATTATTATTATTATTATTATTATTATTATTATTATTATTATTATTATTGTTATTATTATTATTATTATTTTTATTATTATTATTATTATTATTATTATTATTATTATTATTATTATTATTATTATTATTAAAATTATAATTGGTTTGTAGCCGCATAACTTAAATGTTAGACAAATGATAAGATATGTATTAAATTAAAAAATTTGTATTAAATATGTGTTAAATAAATAATTTCGACTATAGGATAATCTTTTTAATTGCTCGGAATTCAGGTGTTTCAATGTAATGCATATCATTTTATTTATATTTTGCCGCAAAAGACTTATTTTATCATTTATGTAAAAAGTACAATTCAAATACAACACAAATAAACCAATAACAATATTAAATTATTACTGATCAAATTTTATATCTATTATCCGATATTTTATGACAGAAATAAATAAGTAATAATCAAAGTGCCGCTATATTATCCGGAACACTTAAAATTATTTTATAATTTTCATATTTTAATAATCTATGAGATATTATCAAAATTATTATTAGTCACAAATTTATTATTTTTATATAATTGTTAGTTACTATTTTTCGGCATTCTAAATATTGAATATATTAAATTAGTAATTATAAACAGTCATTTTTTTTAAATTGAAACTGGGCATCATTAATTTTTATATTTTAATATTAATATTTATTTATCAATAATTTCATAAATATTAAAATATTTCAATAAATTAAAATCATTTGAAAATCTTTTAAAATCATTTTTCAGTCAAAAATTGTCGGTTTAAAGTTGTTAAAGAATCAAAAAATAATTTTTAAGGATTGAAAGGCTGGGAACGCGTTTAAATGTTTGAAAATTTGATTTGTTTTAAAAAAATGTTTTTTGTTCTTTTGTGTTTTTAACTTTCCTGTAGCCACTTTCAGCTTAATAATATTGTCCCATAAACTTTCTGTCATTTGTCACTCGTTTTCACAAATTTCTTCTTTATTCTTTTTAATAAATTAAATTTTTTTAATATATTTCTATTCCTATAATAATATATAGAAAACCGAATATAGCAATAAAAAACAGAATAATTAAAAATTAAAAAGAATATTTTTTTAAAGATCTTCAACTAATATTGGAATAGGAAACTGACAATATAAAAGTTGGTATTGACAGTAAACGCTCGATTTGTCACGCAGCTACTGTTGCGATATTTACATTAAAATATATTACTTACAATATTTATATCAATTCTAATTTTAAAACACTTTTCAATATAAAATGAATGTGAAAGAAAAACATCAATTTTTTTATAATTCCTAAAACTGTCAATATTGACTTAATTAAGCATTTTTACAATTACAATTTGTTTCAAGTTACTATTTTTCCTATTAAATTCAAGATAGAATTAATAAAAACAATTTTGTCGATTTGTATATACAAATGACATTTAATTAAATTTCTTACCAGAAAATTTCTTACAAATGAATATTTGCATTTGCAATTTCTTGAATAAATGCTTGGTATTTATCTACCAGAATTATTCTATGCCAGTTATTCTTTTGTAAATAGCAAAGTTGTTTCTTTCACATTCAAATATTTAAAGTGGTTTTATAATAATAAATATACAAATATATGAAATTGAATATATATTGGAGTAACAATATTAATTAAAGAATTTTAACTGATTTTTTTTGTTTTTTTTGATTATTGGAAATTCATGTACAAAATTTCATTTTAATTTATGTTAATATCTAGAAATTTAAATAATTAAAAATAATAACTATATCGACTAAAATTAATTTTTCTTTTTATAAAATAATCTCATGATATTTGTCTATTAATTTGTCTATTTGAATATAAAATCTCGATTCAATTTAAACAAAAGTTTTAAGGACCATCTTTTTATAGCAAGGTAATTATTAACATAACAATTAATTTTAATTTCATTTTATCTCTGTTTAAAGACAATCTTTGTTAGATAATATTTTTTATTGGCGTTTAAAAATTTGCAATTTATTTTACTCATTTAATTTTATAGTATTTTTTATATATATTATTAAAATAATAACAAATTTAATAAAAAGAAGAATTGACGATGATTTACTTGGTTATATTTAATAATTTTTATGCTGAATTAATGTCATTATTAATTTTTCATAAAATGTGACTATTTTATTTTTTCTTGATGTGAAACTTTACAAAAATGCTAACTCAAAAATTAAAATAAAAATTTTTTTTAGAAATTTCTTAAGAAACTAAGACATTTGCGTCTTTGGCAGAATTAGAATTTGATCATTATGCAATTTGTAATACTTTTTCTGTGACTTTAGAGTTCATCTTTATTTCTTTATATTAATTCTGCCGGATTCTTCATTTATATATAAACATTTTTAATTTATTAAATATAGTAAATTTGAATCGTTGTTTGAAAACATGCGATATTTTATAGTTGTATGAAAAAGAATTAAATATTCTAAAAATGATTTTTTATTTTCTAATGTTCAAATTACAAAGAATACTATTCAACTCTGTGTATAACCAAATATAACCAAAATACTCAAATATGTCTTCGATATTACTGAGTTTAATGAAATACCGGTTTAATAATAATCATTATTGCTCACTTTCTACCTGACATCGTATTCAACCTATTCAAATAAGAATTACAAACAATATATTAGTCTATTATTGATATAACAATCTCACAAGATCTGATTAATTCAAAATACATTTGCACCACAAACTAATAAACTACAACAGTATTGGCTGCTTGTTACAATCCAATCAGTAAAACTGCAATTTAGAAATAACAGGGTTAATTACTTTGAGATAAGTTGAGTTTTCTATACAATGTTTAGCTTTTTATTTGTTTGAATGAATTCTTTATACACCATTATATTGAATTTACAATTGTTTCGACGGCGATATTTGCGTCCAATTTTTATGTTTAGTATTTTCCTCTCCTATTCATTCAACGTTCCTTTTTACAATCTCTCTTATCAGTGTGTCTAAATTAGGTCTAAGTCTAGCTAAACACGTTCTAAAAGAAAAATGATGAAAATATTGTTTAATCATTTTCTTAAGAATTTTTTGATAAAGTCAGCTTTGATAGACTCACACGTCAAACTCAACAAAATTGCAAAATATTTAGAATCCAGTGTATTCTTTGATTGCTTATCTTTTGCTTTTCTCAATTATCCAATGTTGGCTTTAAAATTCAGTTTTAACACTAGGACGGCCGGAAATATTTTATACCTTGGAAGGCCAAACCGGTCAATTTGACCGGTGCACATATGCTCCTTATTTTCATGCTGAGATTTCTATGATGCAACTCATTTAGCAATACTTTCTTTGTGCTACTAACACGCTTTCAAAATTTAACTATTTTTATTCTAACAGTAGTTAATTTATTAAACTACTTACAACAATGAAATAAAAATATTTGTTTAGCTGACACAAAGCTACACTATTTTAAACATTGTCTTCGCGTTTATTCAGACTGGTATGTATGTATACTTCATTTCTTGTTTATAAATATTCTCTTGCTTTTATTCAAAGATAGTGCTTATTAAAAGTGTAATTAAGCAAGCATTAAGAGTTCTAAGTTTTGAAATTGGTAAATTAAAAGAATCAAACGAAAAACTTAACGAAATGTCATAAGACAATATCTAATAATTGTTATAGAAAATCTTTGAACTTCTTGGGATAACAAACATTATAAAACCGTGTTTTCATTAGAATCCAATAATAAATTTGACGTTTCTTATTTTACTGACGGAGTTTTTATCATTATTTTAGAATCAAATATGCCAACTGAAAGAATTGCTGCTCAACGTGCTTTACAGAAGCTATGGAATATTGACGCTGCTCTCTCCGAAGATGAAGATCAGCCTATGGGAAGTGATGATGAGCCCGAAAGAAATGATTCTGACGAAGAGTTACATGAATGGAACTCTGAAGATAATGGAAGTTCGTTAGAAAGTGACAATGAGTCAGTCAATAGCTCAATTTCTTCATTAGGAAATCAGCTTTTATCTGGCAGGGATGGCACTCTTTGGAATCAAGTAGAAAACAACCACGCTATTAGTGTTGGCAGATTCCCTGCGCACAATATTTTTAGTGGAACACCTGGTGTGAAAGCTTTTGCAAAGCGCAAAATTGACTCACCCCTGAGCGCTTGGCGCTTGATAGTCTCTGAGGGAATGCTGAAGTTAATTCAAAAATACACAATTATGAAAGGAAAAGAAGCTTCGTCAGACTGGTGTATCAGTCTACAAGAATTAGATGCTTTTCTTGGATTGCTGTATCTCCGTGGTGTGTTAGGCTTTCGCCGACATTCTATCAATTCAATCTGGTCATCTCAATTTGGATCTCCTTACTTCAGAGAAGTCATGTCTCGGAACCGTTTCCGTGAGATACTGCGCTTTCTTCGTTTTGATGAACAATGTTCTCGACGTCAAAGAGTAGAACAAGATAAATATGCCCATTTTCGTGAAATATTTGACTTGTTTGTTTCAAACTGTCTTCAAGTTTATACTCCTAATCCCTTCCTTACTGTCGACGAGCAACTTTTGCCGCTAAAAAATAGGTGTTGCTTCATCCAATTTATGCCAAATAAGCCTGATAAATTCGGTATCAAATACTGGATTCTCAGTGATGTCAAAACCAAATTTGTCATCAATCAAATGCCATATTTAGGGGCTCACGATAGAAACGAACGCTGTGGATTACGGCTGGGTGATTTTGTAGTCAGGAAACTAATGGAGCCATTTTTCAATAAAGGATACAATGTCTGCACTGACAATTTTTTTACAAGTCTCTCACTAGCTGAACATCTCCTTGTAAATCGAACAACATTGGTTGGTACTGTAAGATTAAATTCACGCTTTTTATCATCAGCTCACTTGGAGAAAAAGCCTCTTTTTGAATCGACTCATTTATCGTGTCAAAACACTGTCACTGTTTCCTATCAAGGCAAATCGGACAAGAAAGTCATTGTCATGTCAACATTCCATTCTACTGCTAGTGTGAGATCTGACGAAAAGAGAAAGCCTGAAATGATACACTTTTATAACAAAAATAAGACAGCTGTAGATACCATGGATACCATGTTGCGTTTATACAGCAGTAAAGCCACAACAGCAAGATGGCCAGTCGCTACTTTCTATGATTTGCTTGATAAAGCAGCTCTCAACGCTCATGTTATTTTCAAAGATGCTACGGGATCAACTATAAAAAGAAGGGATTTTATTTTTGAATTAGCTACATCTCTTTGTGAGGAGTTCAAAAGCCGTCGAACAGCAAGTCCCATCTCTGGTGAACTCTGTTCTGAACAACCAAAATTAAAGAAGCGAAAAACTTGTTCTGCTCCTCATTGTCATAACAAATCCGGAGCTATATGCCATGTATGTAGTAAAGTTTACTGTGGAAAACATTCCCAAATGACTGTTAAATGCTTCGGTTGTGTGTAAATTATATTTGGTTTTATATTTTCTAGTATGTAAGATGATTATGTGTGACTTTCTTGTGTGTTTCAAGATACCGGTCAAATTGACCGGTTCGGCCTTCCATGGGGATGGCCTCATTATCTCAGTCGTGACAAATGCTATAATTGAAGCTTTGATATGCACAACAAGTTCACTAAAAATGAATAATTGTCACAAAATATGAGACGTTAATTCCTTTTCGTTTTCTCACAAAATAAAAATGAAATTGCTTAACGGTCAAAATGACCGCTCTGGCCGTCCTAGTGTTAAATGATCGTTACGATGTTTTATATTATATTTCGATTGTTACCCCCAATCAGGTGAGTATCCAGAATTTTGGCTGGGGTTCTCAACTTCAAAAAAATATTTTTAAGGGTCGAGTTCATTTTAAATATTTTTAATATATAATGCATCATTTAAATATAATATTTAATACTTTTATATTCATTTTGGATAAGAAGAGTTTTAAATTCATACAAATATATACATATTTGGAAATATTTTGATCATTTTAATTTATTTTAATATCCAATAGACTACAAATAATAAAATTGAGATTAAATATTTATATTCATTTTTCGTTTATGTTTTTTTCAATTCATTTAGTATATCATCTACATTTAAGTTAACTTCTTGGTGGATATGCAACAAAGCCAGTCCATTTATTCGGTTTCCATCTATTATGGTGCCCCTTATTTTACACAGTCAACTCCACTACTTATTAAATTTTATTATTTTATCAAGTTAGTAGGGTGATATGTAATATATCAAGTGAAATTTCGGTATCATTAGTTTCTTATATTTTTTTGCTTTATTATTAGTCTTTTTCTTTATCACGTTTATTTTGCTTTTTTGTCAATAATTATTTGTTTTATTTGTTTTCTTTCCTTTTTTTGTTTTCTTTTTATTCACTCAATGTTGACTGCTTATTTAATTTTTGCATCATCACCATGTTCAATATTCTTTATACTGTTTTAGATAATTCACTTTCAGAATACCAAAACAAAATATTTTTTTTATTTATCTTCATATTCTTCTTTTCACATTTAATTATTTCATGCAGGAAGAATCATTTCCGATATACTTAAAAGAATTCATTGAAGCTTAAAAAACAGAAAAATTACTTTTATATAATATGCTTTTATGAACATAGAAGTGTCATTTATTGATAATTTAGGCATGTCAAATAAATCATGAAAAATAAATAATTTATTTTAATATATAAATTATATATATATATATATATATACCATTTCN